>LR737396.1:1023007-1213143 GCA_902655005.2 Marronus borbonicus
AACTGTGAGGCAACAGCGATAGAAGGTAGAGATATGAAAAATACTCTCGAAACCACGCTGATGACGCCGGGTAGGCAGAAACATGTCCGTGTGTTAGTGTATTCTTTTCTGTCTCCTTTTGTTGGGTTTGCCGTGAATTATTCCATCAATACCATGAGGAAGCTAAGCTATCTTAGCATTATTTTTTGGTTATTGTTTCTAGGCATTTTCTGATGTGTTCTGTGAAAATATTTGTATATTTTCTTTTTAGATAATGTCTAGAATTCCCAATATTATCATCGTTGGTGCTGGTTTATCGGGAGTAGCAGCTGCTAGGAGATTAATCGATAATGGTTACACGAAAATAACGATACTAGAGGCTGGAAATCGTGTCGGCGGTCGAATTTATTCCATCAAAAAAGATGATAGCCTTATCGAACATGGTGCGCAGTGGTGTCATGGAGAAAGCGGGAATGTTATATACAAGATGGTCAAAGATTTCAATCTCTTGGGCGCTTCCCTTAGCGATTACGAGAATTTAACATTTTACGATTCATCTGGCAGAGAACTTGATAAGAAGTTGACGGATCTATTGTACGGCGTTTTCGCCAGTATTAGTTACGACGACGAGAAATTGATGAAAGAAAAAGGTTCTTTTGGAGACTACTTCTTGCGAAGGTACGTAGTTGTTTTTTTTTAAGCTGTGAATTCCGAAGAGTACCATCGAATAGTTGAGTGTAGGCTTTCACGACCGCAATCCATAGTAGAAATGTCTTTCGGGTGATGTCGTGTAGTTAATATTTTACTTAACGTTTCGCTGACCATCCTGTCTAAAGACTGTATTTAGAAATCTTCTGAAGAAGCTGACAGGATGGTCAGCGAAACGTTAAGTAAAATATTAACTACACGACACCACCCGAAAGACATTTCTACTATGAGTACTATCGACTTTTGGTGTTCATGAGCCAATTTTCAGTATCGCCGAATTTCGTCTTTTAAATAAAACATTCTGCATATTTCCATGGGCGTAGCCAGAAGGGAGCAGGAACCCCCCTCTCCCCTCCCCCATTCCCCTCCCCCTCCTCTCAAATCTCTTTAATTTTTATTTCTTATTGTCGATCATACAAAAGTCTCCAAAATATCAATTCTAATTAGCCTCCTCCTAGACCAAATTCTGGCTCTGCCCATCTATATTTTCACGTTTTTTGGAAGATAATGGAAAGACGAATCCAACGATTCTATTCTAATTTTAAAAATATCACGATATTCACGATAATCAAACGAGTTTGTTGCTTAAACAACTCGATCACAACAATCAAATTTCAACACTGAAAGATAAATTTGTTCTTGTTAATTATTGGTGAGAGCAAAGAAGCATGCTTTAATAAGAAGAATTATTCGTGTTTAGTATCGTTGGATTCGTCTTTCCATTACTTTTCTAAAAAAATAAGAAACTTACTGCTGAACTAACTTGGCATTACTTCTGATCATTCCGAAAATGCTGATATCACTTTACAGATATAATGAAAAAGTCCAGGAGTTATTCCCTACAGACGGTCCCAATAAGAGGCTAGCAAGAAGAATGCTGAATTGGTTCCATGGTTTTACACTTTGTTACGACGGGGCATATTCGTGGTTGGATATTTCCGCATCGGGTCTGCTCAAATACGAAGAATGCGATGGCAATTTGCTCTTGCATTGGAAAAAATATGGTTTCAGCACGATTTTCGACATTCTAATGGTTAGTTTTGCAATTTTCCTTCGTAAAATGATACAAATAATAAAATGATTTTGACAGAAAACATATCCAAATAAATCCGAAGCGTTACCAATATTGAAGATGATCCGTTTTGAAAAAGAAGTCGTAAATATTTTATGGAATTCCGACCAATGCCAAGTGCATTGCAAAGATGGATCATCCTACAACGGCGACCATGTAATCTTCACAGCGTCTCTAGGAGTTTTAAAAGAGAAACATGGGAAATTATTCACACCGGAGTTACCGTTGTACAAATCTAAAGCTATCAAAGCTTTGGGAATAGGAACCGTGAATAAAATTTTTATGCAGTTCCCTTATAAATGGTGGCCGGACGATTGCACGGGCTTCAGTTTTATTTGGAACGAAGAAGATCATCTTGCTGCGATAAACGAATTCCCACATGGTCCGGTGAAGGTAAGCCCTTAGCACCTACGCTTATTTTTTCCAATTTCATTCAAATTTAGGACGGAAAATCATGGCTCGAAGATATTTTCGGTTTCTATACGATAGATGGCGATGCGAATATTCTCATGGGTTGGAATGTTGGCATGTTAACAAGAGAGGTTGAATTATTGACCGATGACGTCGTTTCTAAGGGCTGCCAATATATTCTAAACAAATTTTTAGGCGCTAAATATAACATTCCACCCCCAGAAAGCGTTACGAGGTAAAAACTTTGCATCAAAACATTACTTTTCGTTCAGAAATGTTCTTCTTAGGACCAAATGGTATTCGAATGAGCATTTTCGCGGGTCCTTTTCGTACAGGACGGTTGACAGTGATAAGCTGAACGCGACAGCTGAAGATCTAGCGCAGCCTCTATTGGCGAACAATGGAAAGATGACGCTATTATTTGCTGGGGAGGCTACGCATCCTTGCTTTTATTCTTCTGCGCATGGAGCTTTGGAAAGTGGTGTTCGTGAAGCTCAGAGGATTATCGATTTATATGCGTAAGTCATTAATGGTTTCTTGTATAGTTACCACTCATATTTGAGTTTATTCATAATAAAAGCTAATTTTGATTATTTCCCTTTTATTTTGTAAAATTTTAGTGCCTTTTCTTCTTGCTAATCTACATAATTATTCGGTGGAAATTTAAACGGGAGGATGCATTACTCGAGGGTGACATATTTTTATCTTTAATGATATCCGTGCTGAACAGAATGAATATTTAATTTTATTAGGAGAGGGACTTTAATGCTTCTGTTTTCATACGAAATATGACGGAGCAGACGCTAATATTCCATTAATAAAATTACCAATTAACCCACTGCATGTCTCCAAGTCTCTAGTGTTGACAGCGCCAAGGTTTTCTAACTATTAAGTTAATTAGAAACGTAATTTATTTCATTTGTAACAGAAAAACTTGCGTAATATGTTCAGTTTGTTTGTTGCACTTTTCAACAAGTAAAATGTTTAACTTCTCCGATTTTTTAAATGTCAATGTTTACATTTCAGAAGATCTAATTTTTTATTTATCACAATTTGGTGCATTTCAGTTCTATATTATTCAGTAGAAGGACTACGTTGACTGTAAATAATGGAGCCAACTGTGCCAAAACGATCTGTTGTTTGCCTCTTCTTAAAAAGAGCACCTAATCAACGTGAAATAACCGATTTTAATGATACTTAGTCAATCTGTAGATTCCGGGCTGTTTCAGGAACCATTTTTGGCCAACATTGGTTTTCAGTGGTTGTGAAAATTAAAATTTTTATTTTCATTTGAGATTTTCGGTTTTCAGAATTTTCTTTTCTGTTTTAATTGATCTGGAATCTAGCAATCACAACGTAAGTTTCAAGGAAAAAATATGGGTATTATCAGAAATTCTGATTTTGCAAAAAATTAACTTCTTTTGCCGTTTTCAACATTTGTCCTCTGTTACACATTTCAACCAATAATAAGTTGCAACCAGGAAAGATCCTTCTCGAGATATTTTAATTTGATTTGTGGATACATTAAAATCATTTATTTAGTATCTTGTAAGTAACATTTTCTCATTAATGTTCTTTATAATCCAAATACACACACTGTAGGAGTCCTCGAGAAAAGTCCTGTCGTATAGCAATAATCGGTGGTGGAATGGCCGGTTTAGGAGCTGCCACTACCTTTCTCCAAGCAGGCATTGAAGATTTCCTCATCCTTGAAGCATCCGACAAACTAGGAGGGCGTGCAGACACTATTTATGTTAACGGAAACGTCCTAGAACTAGGAGCGCAATGGCTTCACGGCACATCAAATTATCTACATAGGTTAGCCGAAGAAAACAACCTTATAGTAGACGAAGCCTCGGAAGAAGGTATTGGGATATACGTTAGAAACGATGGCTATATTTTCGAGGATTTTATGGTGAAGAAAATCGATTTTATCGTCGGGAAAATCTTAGAAGAATGTGAAAATTTTGTGGAATCAGAAAAGTATCCATTTTCTGTTGAAGAATTTCTAGAGGAGGAATTTAAGAAACACTTAAGAGACAATCCCAACGAAGATAAGGAATTTGAAAAAGCATTGGAATTATACGATTGGCATTACCGTTTTCAAGTGATCGATAATTCTTGTCATCATTTGAAGGAAGTTTCTGCGAAAGATTGGGGAAAATATTCGTTTATTGGAACAGACCGTCAAAAACACATGAATCTTAGACACGGTTACAAATCATTAGTCGACATCTTACTGAAATCGATACCGGAACAATCTTTGCTGTTAGAAACGCCGGTTTTGAAAATCGACTATTCCAAACCTAAAATTCGTCTAGATTGCCGTGGAAATTTAACTATCCTGGCGGATCATGTAATAGCGACCCCTTCCATAGGCTTTCTAAAGCAGAATCTGTTACAATTCCAACCACCGCTACCAGATATCACACGAAAAACCATCGATAGCTTAGGCTTTTATGGCATAGGAAAGATATACCTCGTTTTTGAGGAGAAATGGTGGAAAGCCGACGGTTTCCAATTGGTTTGGAAAAGAAATACCATCCTAGGTGATGATAGGGATTGGATAAGATACGTATCAGGGTTTGATACGGTCTTTAACCAAACAAATATTCTTGTTGGATGGATAGGGGGTGAAGGTATTGAGAAAATGGAGTCACTTTGCGAAGAAATTGTTGGTATTCACTGTGTGGAGGTGTTGAGAATGTTCTTACAGGATCCTAGTATTCCGTTGCCCATTAAGGTTATAAAGTAAGTGTATTTTGTTGATTTATTATGCTTTTCTTTGTTGTTTCTCTTGTAATTTTTTTTGTGTATATAATTAACAGAATACAAACATTATTAATTCTGCTGAGCTTAGTAGCCGGATGTTGGTTGCTAATCACCAGACGTTTCCTGGAAGCGTATATGTGCTTATGACTGAAGTTGTAAATTGCTAAGTTTCAATTTTTTGTATGCTAGAATAAAATTTTGTGAGAGGCTGCTTAACAGATGAGCGATGCATATACGCGTACGTCTATGTTTTAGCGTTATTTTCACGGAAGCAATATAAATAATGGTTGTAGAATCAATATTTTGGAGGTAGAAGAACGGGTCTGCACAAATCTGTCACTTTTAATCCTCACAGAATCCTTCTAATTTATTTTTGCATTGACGAAACAGCTGTTCCACTATTGAAGTATATTTAAAAATATTTAAAAGTTATTTCTTTGCAAAAACATCCAATTTTTTTTAATTCCCGTTCAAGTGGTGTATCTATGATACGCACAGAACATGATTAACTAATTCGCTAACGCCCCCCTGCTGGAATTGACTTATTCATATTTAACCCGAATGATATTAAAAGGGTATGATACCTAAAAGCGTATAAAATGTACTCGCACTTAAAAACGTAACGTAACACCCGTAGGGAGCCAGTAACGAAGGGATAGCGACGGCCAGGCGGTCGATTTTAATCGGGTCGAAATTACGAAACAAAAGCAACGCATTCCCGAGCGTACGAAATAAATTGGCGCGCGTCCCCGGAGAGGGCGTCTCTGGACGAACCACTCCGGGATTATTAGCTTAGCCGCTTCTTTGCGAGTTGAGGTCTTGTACATGCCGCGGCCTTCTTCTTCGTTTTATAGGCTACTATCTACGATGGTGTTTGTGGCATTGAAAGGCGAAGGATCTTTGAATTAGGGAAGCGTAATCCCGGCGCTATAGCGGATATTTGGCTTCAAGGTTTCCGGATTAAGGTTAGGCGTCGGCTTGTTCTTGAGATTCAATCTGAAATAAAGTAATTTATTGGAAGTAGATTGCTGTTGGTTGAAGTAGGGTTTTTCCGTGTTCATTGCATTAACGTACTTGGCATTTCGCTGAATATACTGTTGGTCTCTTCAGAAGTTTTCTAAAAGCTGGCGTAATTGGAGATTATTGTTATATCGAAAATAAGAAGAACTACGTCACTCTACAATAGTGTGTCTCATAGCTCGATGCACACCTTCTTATGCATACACGTTTTTGAAGCAGTTGATGCAAATAATATCTTTTGTTTTATCTTCTTTACCGAGTAACAGGCTTAACAATTTCTACTTGAATTAAACTCTTTGGAAATTATGCGAGTTTATATTTTACAGTAAAATATGTAACAGCAATAATTTATCTTAAATCCAACTATAATTTTCGTTAGGGCAACTATATATTTTGTTAGATTAAATAAACGTGTTGTAATTCTTACTATAAATTGTTCTTGTTTTACAAATACAATCTGCGTATATAATCATCTTTCACGATGAATTTTTGGAAACATGTTGCTAGGTAATTACGTTGCATATCGTTGTAATTCGATTGCTAATTTTAGTGAACGCGGTCGGAATAAATTCTGCAAATACGTGCGGTGTTACTAACTCAATTACCGCAAAAGCCCTGGCGCATTGAAATGAAAAAACTTCCATTGATGCCATGTCATTTTCCATCTTCGCTATGGGAATCTCGCCCATTTTTTTGGAGGTGGAGGATAGGCTCAAATTTGGGAAAATTTGCTAAATTTTGTGTTTGTTACGAACCCGCTTATTTAATTTAGTTGCCAACCAGACTTTATTGAAAACAAATGCAGACTTCTTAAAGATCTTACGTACATTAAGGTAACTTTTATTATTTTTTTTCTTCTCAAAACAATAGTCGTCAACATCTACATAATATTGTAAAATTAGTAAGAGGTCAAGTCGTGTAACAGGACTACACCACACCATTTCTTTCGAGGATTGTAAAACAAGCGCGTCATTGTGCGACGACATCCGGACAGAATAAGGGTAAAAATCTATGTGTGTGAAGAGCTTTAGTAGGATCTCGCCCTTTTGCTTTCATTCGGACCAACATCCGCTGCGAATTACAACGTTAAATGTGGGGAATTTGACCCGTTTAAAGTTTTTGTTATATCAGCTAAGCTTCAAAGGACCTTAACGAGTTGGTAGAGAAGGAAAAAAACGGGCCGTATAATCCATCGAATGTAGGAAACATTTGTATCATTCTATTCAACAAATTTACTTAATGAAATCGACAATAGAAGCTGTTTGTTTTGAGTCCTTTTTGATCAGTAAAAACAAACGTTGTTTATTGGAATTGCTGATGACGTAAGCGGGAGGATCCGGGCGGCGACTTGATTTCCTCGCGTATTTTCCTTCGATATTGTGTAGTATGCGACGGAAATACACGAGGAAATTAAATCGTTGTTCACGCTATTTACGTCACCATCAATCGCTACTGATTGTAGTAGAGTTCTGTAGGGAAGTCCGATTTAAATGACGACTTTATCGCGTCGGAAAGACGCTACAACATAGACATTCTTTCTTATTTTTAATTTACCCATAAAAATCGTTTTGTTTATTTCAAGGTTGCTTAGATTCAATTCTTTAATACGTTTAATAAGTTAGGTGGCGCTAGTATAATATTTTTCCTTCCAATTCCTTACCTTGTATACATTTCACCAACTGCTTCTACCCCTATCTCGCATTTACCTACTTTAACATATTCACAACCTTAAGAAAGGACGACACGTTCCAACTTCATCAATAATTTAGCCTTTGGGGCCTTCGGGGTTCAAACATTCACCAGGAGCTCCCATCCAGAACCGAACGATTCAACAGGCCCTCCCAAACACGTCTTGTATGATTAATGGTCTTTGCAGGAGTACGTGGATCTCCAACCCTTGGGTGAGGGGCGCTTATAGTCACACGACCCCAGCATGCGATCGAGCTGGTTGTGGACCGTCAACCCTAGCGGTTCCGGTGACGATGGATGGTGTTCCGAAGATATTTTTTGCCGGGGAAGCGGTACATGAATCGCATTTTTCGACCACGCACGGAGCTTTTGAATCCGGCGAGCGACAAGCTGGAAATCTCTTGAAATTTTTCCGGAGGTATAAATTGTAAAGATAAGATTGAGGTGTTGAAGTAAAATATACGTGAATGTATAATTGTTTATATTTGCTATGTAGTAAGCTTGAGGAACGTAATAAATATTAACTTTTAAATTAAGCCGACTGGTTTTGATTTTAATTGTAAATAATTATTAACAAGTTAAAATACATATCTACATATAGGAAGAAGGTTACTGGAAGCAAGTAATAATTATTTGGAGGAAGTTAACGGCGCTTTTTTATATACGCAAAAAAATATGTTCTGCAACCAAGAAAAAATTACTAGATTCAAGAAAATGGTTGTTCGCCCAATAAAAGCGAATAATATATATAAGCGAATAATAGCAATTTAATCGAAGAAAAAATAACAATATATTAGATAAAAATTAACATCTTTTCGAGTAAAACTTCATCCATATTGCGACACCGATTCGATACTAGAATGCTGAGGAGTTTCAAGCGAAGCTTTTTGAAACTACGATCACGTAAGCTAGTTCACCGAAATAATTCAATAAATATCGTTCCATTTAATATTAGATTTCGGCCAAATATGCAGCTATACATCCTACATGCGCAACCAATAACAAATATAACTTTCATCGACAAAAATTTGGAGCGCTATGGTCGGTTTGTAGCTGCTTCGCCGTCTAGAATCTAATTTCAACATTCTCCTGTTCCGAATACGCGTCACGTATAGTTACCTATCAATGTCTATGCTTTAATATCCGATCTTACTTCAAAAGTATGTATCTAGTTCGCGTTTCTAAATTCAACAACTGACGCAACATCAAATGAAAATCGCCTGTAGATTCGATCCTGTTCCGCGACAAACATGTTTGTCGTATATACGTGTCCTTCGGGTAAATCTCGTGAGATTGCAGTCTTTTTTATATAAATTAATTGAGAACAGAAATAGAAGTAGAAAATTGCTAAAAATGAGGGCGATTATCTAATTTCGTAATATGCTCGCGTAATATCTCCAACCAAAAACGTTGAACGATTAAATAAGAACTTATTTTGAAGATCTCGAGAAGTTGAATCGATCTAAGAAAAGGGTAACCTTCTCCTTGAAACGGTCGAGGCGCTAAAGCTCGTAGATGTTTTGGAAATTTCCGCGACGTTTTTAGAACTTTTCCGAACGTAGCTCAAAAAATAAAAAAGATTGCACGATGGCAGCTCAATAAATCGATTCTACGAGGTCGTTTTCATAAATTAACGCTCTACTGAAGCTTCTGTTGGTTGTAGAAAAGTCTTCAGAGGATCCTTGAAGTGAAAAGTAGGAAAACCGAATTTCGAATTCGGGCGAAATTTTCCAAAGTCGTCTGTTTTTCGGAAGCTATATGGAGGTATTTTAGGGGGTTCACCGGACATTATTTGCTGTACAAAAACGCTTAACTTGCTTAGAAAATGATTAGAAATTGAGGTGATTTTAAAACGTGGATCTGCGAATTGCGATATATCAAAAACCGTTGCAAAGACCACCAGATCGACTTGATTTTCGTACTTTGCAAGTCAAAATCCGTCAGATATTATACTTAAAACGTCAACTTTAAGTTTCCGCGGCATTTTTAGAACTTTTCCGAACGTAGCTCAAAAAAATAAAAAAGATTGCATGATGACAGCTCAATAAATCGATTCTACGAGTTCGTTTTCATAAATTAACGCTCTACTGAAGCTTCTGTTGGTTGTAGAAAAGTCTTCAGAGGATCCTTGAAGTGAAAACATCAACTTTAACTTTCCGCTGCGTTTTTAGAACTTTTCGGAACGTAACTCGTACGTAACGTAAAAATAAAAGAGGCAAAAAGCGATTTAAGGAAACAAATAGAAATAGTATAAAAATTTCGAATGCGTCAGCTTAGGTTGAATACTATCAACTGGGCCAAAAATTATGCCAAAAATATCATTGCCATTATTAGATTTTGTAAGTTTAAGGATGCAAGAATTTTCTAATGAAAGATATTTTCTTCATAAATTTCTCCTTTTGGATAATCCATCTGGGTAACCTTAACAACACGTTTTATATTGTTCTTGAAATACTTGCTTTGATCTCTGAATTGCTTTTCTGCAAACCTGGATCTATAATCTGGAATCACTTCGACTATAACCCTCTGCGTCTCGTGCCAATTCAAAAAATTAGCTTCTGATTTTGTACGACATGGTATTGTTGATAACTCGTGAAAAGAAGTTACTGACAAGTTCATAGGATGATCAATTTATCCCAAGCCAAGTTTTTAAAATCTTTATTTATTGTACACAATTTTGAAGCGATACTCACAGTTGGCATCACTATACGTTGAAGTTTAAACAAATTTCTTATTCCAACTAACCAATGTATCTTCTTAACGAGTTACTGTTAACATCTTGAAGTAAATGAAGATAAGATTCTTTGGAAACTTCATCCGAACACCAACTTTCGCGAACGAAAAAGTAAGAAAACAATATAATACAATCAAATTAGCCGGTGCAGCAGCGGAAGTTTATTTAATTACACATAGCTACCTTTAGCAATGGAGCATGACGTTATAAGTTTATTTTCCTTTTACTTGGATAGTTGGATGTAGAAATAATAAGATCGTTTGCAACTTCTTTTCAGCTTCTATATACTGGCGAGCAATTTGCAATTTAAATGCTTCATAGAAAAATGTAAATTTAAAAATTGAGGAGGATTGGCTTTTGAAGTGGAAGTTGAATACGTAACGAAGGCTTGTTGTAGGAAATGATTGCTTCAAGGGGAATGTAGCTAGATTCTAACCAAAGTGCTATTAACTGATAGTTTCTTCACAATTTTCATCTCTCTTCCTATACAAGCAATTTTATGTGGCATTACTTCTTTTATTTTGGATTTTATTGGAGGACGTGCGACTGAAAAAACTTATTTTCTTCGTATCTTTAACTACATTATTGAATCGGAAACGAAATTTCACTTCTAACTAACGAGTTTCGTGAAATATTCTGTATATAGTAAACAATATGCTACTAACATCGATTTTGTCGACTTCGGTTGTTGAATGAATTAGTGTAATAGTATTGCAGGAAACAAGAGTGGCTCAACATTTATAACAATAAACTTGCGTATTTCTCAACAATTGTGCATCGTACTTATTAAAATGCCAATTTAACGAATTTTGGCAGATATGACATTAGATCACACAGATTGTAACAATTATTGGAAAAATTAAAAAATTCTACACAAATTATGTTATACTTTATTACTCCAATATTTTCGTCTTTAGAATATTGTTTTCTGCTCATTAACATTAAAATTGAATAATATCTACTATAACAATATATTCTATGTTGTGCTTAAAGTCACTCAGAAAGAATTAGAGCTACAAATATGTTTTTGCTGCATGGTTGAATCATAAATTTTAACACAAATTTGTATAGCTTTTATTAAGCTTATTTTTTTTAAGTACGGCTATAATGGCTTACATATTTTATGTTAGAGGAAATTTAAAGATAAAAATATCTTGAACATGGGTAGGTTGTTCCATGCTATAAAGAGATGCTGTCCTTTTAACCATTTAATTTTTTTATTTTTTTTTATTATTTAGTATTTTAGCAAGGGAAAAATTAAATTTGAATACCAACCAGTAGTATGAACGTGGGACACTCTATACAGGACAAACTTGCACAATATGCTTGTTCTAATTTAACAGCTCCCTTATTTTCTGCCTGTAAATTTATTCCACGATCTGTATATTCTGCTGCCTATCTCCGTCCAATATTCTATGAACGTATACTGGGTAGATTTTTTCTGGCTGGTATGTACTAAGGCACCAACTGCAGTGGCTGCAGCCGCCGCTCTGGCAATTTTTGAGATCAGGCGCCCCATAGGTACTATTTTTAGGAAAGGTCGTTGATTGCCAGATGTTAACGGTTTTCCTTTTCTTGCTGTAAAAGAAAATAATGTTTAAAGCTCCGTATGTATTTAATACAGTTCGACGCGCTTTGCTTTATGGGATGCGTCATCGCCGTTAAGGATTTTATTCAAATATTTAGAGGCAAGTTAGAGTCGCAATGAGATTGATATCGAGCGTTAAATTTTAAATCTTTTTAAAATTAAAGTTCTGACGTGCTTCCGTTGGTCCGATAATGCTAAAAAATGCAGTTGGTTAGTGCTTTCTCTCCTTACACTGAGCGATTCCATCAATACCGTGAGCTGTATCGGTATCACCTTTGGTATAATAAAGCTGTATATGGTGCAAAACAAGCAGGTCGATGTTGGTTTAAGAAATTCGATGCCAAATTAAATGATTTCAAATTTCAACCAGAAAAATCATTTGGTGCGTGTATAGACAATCTCATCATTGCATCAAAGAACAAGAAAACATTAGAAGGCTTGCAATTTGAACGTATGAATTGCTTTGACATGCACGATTTGGGAAGTTTAGATTGTATTTTCTGTCAGCAACGGACCATGTGGTAAAAAGAATAAAAAAACCCCTACAGAATTAGACAGTTTTGGTCTAAAAGTGGATCCAGTTTATACGATGTATGTAAGTGAAAACGAGAATTTTGCCAAAATTGGAGAGAGAGAGAGAAGAAATATGTTTGAAATGAGATTTCTGCTTATATGGCTCCCTAAGGAAGCAGATTAGATTATTTTCTATTTCTAAACTTGACAAAGATGGCTCAGTAGTAAAGGATTTGCCAACAATGAAGAGGTGAACTCCGCGGCAGTTGATGGCTACTTCGAGAAGCTCGAGGATTCTCACTATTGGCAGGGTATCCAATCTACTGAAGATCCTCGGAAAAAGTGTATCGGGCTAAACATGGACTATGTTAAGAAATAAAGACATTTTTCCCAATTTTTTTTTCTTTGTTAGATCGGGTAATTCTAGGACTACTCTCGTAGCTAACTAAAATATTGTGTATTATTTTGTTCTGTAAATGATATCTCTGTTAAGCAAATAAAACTGTTACTAACACACCGATATTGTGAAATATCATTTTTCCAAACCTAACCCAATCCAATATCGCGCACGCCATTCGCGCAATAACAACAAATCCTTGCGCGTTCTTGTGTTGAGTCCTGCGGCTCGCGCCCGTTCTATCGTCAGTGGTGTGTCATGCGTCTGCTGGTCGTAGCGAGTTCGCCGGGGGTGCAACAGTTGTCAGGACGAAGTTTACGGTCCAGCGCGCGGAAATTCGTCGGAATGTCGCGATTTCGAAAAGTTCGAATGTGCAGTTGGTAATCGGATAGAAATCCGAGGTTTGTTTTGGGTGGAAAGTAAATAAAAAAAACTAGGAATTGTACTTGGATTATGTAGTAATTTTATTACTTCAACAAGAATACTTCTGAAATTTTCGAATTTTAGGAATCGAAAATAGAAAATTTTGAAATATTTTTTTCTTTCTAATTATTTGAAATAAGAAATATTTTCAAAAAGAACAGATATAAGCACTTAAGAGAAATATTCTTTGCATTGTTTTCTATGGAACTGTTAGATTTCGATTCGCTTTGAAAGTGCTGCACAGTGTTTAGAAGGAGTTGTTATTAGGAGAGTTTTAACAGTTACAATAAACTAATAACTTATCATTCTTTGTTTTCCATGCAAATGAAAAACTGCTCCATAACTCATTGAAGTTTGAACTATATTTCTTTGTAAAGCTCTAGAGTGTATTTATTTTGAATGCTATTATATTGAACCTGGTTTATACAGAGTGTCATCAGTTTTCAGAATTTTCCAATGTATAGTCCTTCATATATCGTTACATGCAGACAGCTTGTATCGGTAGAATTTGAATTTAAGGTTTAAGTCTTTTTTTACAACGTTTTCGTGAGGATTCTAATTTCGTCTGTATAATTATTGGATTTTTAGTAAATGAAATACAATATAAAATATATGCAGCATGTTCAGCAAGGAACGGGACAACGCGAACAAATGAATATTTTAAAATTCTGAAAATTTTGTTATCAGCAGGATAGAGTCATATATTTTGTTAAAAAAAAAATGTAAATTAAATTTGTTACTTAATATATTTTTTGTAGTGGAATAACCTATTTTTTCTTCGATTTTTGGAATATACAAGTATTAATCTGGCTTACTTTTCGAGAAAATAATTTTTAAAATTTAAGGCGAAAATATACCCTGACACCTATATAAATGTTTATATGCGCCAGCTCCATAATTATAATATTAAAGATGTAAAGATAAAAGCCATCTACTAACAGATTCAATTCAGATTCAAATGTTTTTAACAAAAAAATGTAAAAATGAACAAAAGCATTACATTTAATTATAATTTTTTAAGTAAAAGAAACCCATCAAATGTAACTTTAATCATTTGCAAGGCGTATTCTAGCTTTTTGGGCAAGTTTAGAAATTACCGAATTATTAAACAGAACTACATTGTTGTTATGGAACTTAATATAAATAATAAATATTCTACTCTATAAAAATTAACTTAACATACGTAATAAGCAGACCTCAAATTAGTTTGGTTCGTTGGAACAACTTCTCTAATGATTATATAAATTATTGACTACTTTGAAGTCGTTCTTACCCCAACTTACGTCAATTTAAACGAATTCAAAGTTATTTTTGTATCGACGAATATAATTCTCAAAATCTGTGGAACTTTTTAGCTATTTGCCAAATTTCCTTTAACAAAATTCAAAGTACTTGATTCTGCAATAAGATATGCTCTACTGTCTATTCTTTAAAGGAACATTGTATTGGAATTATTACAGAAACTTTGTTTTTTAACCATTAAAAACATTCACTTAAATATCACGCGACGTACGTCTTGAAAAAAAGCTAAATTAGATGATTCCAAAAGACGAAATCGAAATCCAAAAACGATGAACTCCACCACAAATCCTTCGACCACAAAGAACCCCTTCGCCGATGTCCCACCCCATGTCTTCGAAGTGGTCAAGCATTTCTTGGTCGGCGTCTACGACGAAAACATCGATCTCAAAGAGGCTAGGGTTCGTCCATCGGTGGTTCGCATCTACCGCTTCATGGTGGTGATGTACACATTGCTGGTGGTCACGGGCGTGTTAGCCAATCTAGCGGTGCTCTATCACATTCTAAGACATAGATTTTACAAGGATACCACGTACGCGTTCGTCATTAACAACGTAGTCAGTGATATCGTGAAGTGCATATGTGTGATTCCGATCAGCTTGTACGTGCTGCTGGTCCAGAATTGGATGCTGGGAGAGCTGCTGTGTTCGTTTCTGCCGATGTTGCAAGTAAGTAAAAAGAAAATTGTAGATAATTTCCTTTTTGAGCAATTCGGGCACAAGCCCCAATTACAATACAGGTTTAGTGTGAGAGATGTTTTTGTGGCGCTCAATATCTTAAACGCCTTGTATATTAGAGTGGCTGTTCATATTTTATTGGATTGAGTATTTTTCACAAGCGTTACTTAAATTTGGAAAAGCGCCATGTCACTTTTAGACGAACAGGACGTCAGATAAAAATGATCAATGTATTCTTACATACTTTGGCGTGGACGTAATACCTACAATCTGGTCTGCACTGTCTTCATTTTCATTAATGGTGTTTGTACAATTTCATGGTCTAAAAAACATTTAATCGTGAAAATTTAAAGTAGGAATAAGGAAGAAGAGAATACGAAATTGTCTTTAGAAGTTGAAGAAGCTGAAGACAATATATGTTACACGTTTCGAGAAGTCTTTTTTTTAATTTTCTGAACAGTTTAAGTCTATATCGCAAAGATTCTGCATATTCAGAATTGAAAAGAACAGACATTATACGTGGACGTACGTTGTTTATTGAAATACATATTTTTGACGCACCATTCCATCAAATTACACGAAATCGATCCATAAATAAACTATTAAATCGACGAAAGTAGATTAAATGTGCTAGTCCTTTTTATTCCCTACAATACATGAGTTTTATAAAATATTCATTACGAATCAAATCAATATTTTCCATGTAAAGGAACTAGATATTACATGCAAGACATATCTATGTATTAAGGATATAAGCCACGATAAACTGTATATATCCACATAGGTATGCAATCGATTGTGCAATATATCATTCGTAATATCCAAGTGGAATAAATCCCCTTAATTGCGGACTATTCTCGTTTAATTGAATCGAAACAAAGCAGAAATTGGAGACATTTGATGTTTTATCGAGTTACGCTGAAGCTTAAGTAGTTTCTGCGGATGTTCACGTGAATCTACAATACGTGATAATATCAATGCTAGATTTTGGGAAATGTGTACATGGGACTTTTATAAAGTTTATCAAAATAAAAAAAAAACAAGTTCCCAATTACAGATTAATAAGTTTAGATAATAATAATTATAGAAATTAATTATAATGTTTAAAGGTAATACATAGCAAATGCAGATTATATATACTTGTGTAACTGGTGCGTTAAGCAATAAGTCTAAATGGAGCATGAAATTATGACGAATTGGCTTGTGGTTTCCAATCTAATAATAATAAGCTTGATCCATTTCCCCGGTATGATATTTTCCGTGTCTATCAATTCTATTGTCCTTTCCTTTATCTTTATTCAGTTTCTGCTCGCTATACTTCCGCTTATCAGTTCTCAGCTTGTTGAAACTTCGCTGATCCGGCTTGTGTTCGTTGTAGTTCGGCTTGATCGATTTGTTGTCTGATTTGCCGAAAATTGTTTGGAGAAAGGCAATTATTTTCTCACCCCATTCGTTCCATAGTTGCGAGAAGGTAATGTCGTTTATCTTACTGTTGGAAGCGTTCTTGTTGGACGGGTTCAGCATTATATCGAAAGCGGTAGTACCTGCCATCCTAACCGTCTTCCATATAAGTGTCGGCACGGTTAGTTCGGATGGACTGCGTTTGTACCTCTCTGGAAGTAAATAAATATACTGCTCAAAACAAAGTAAGGGCCGTCACTTATTTTGTGGATAATTAATTTTTTGTCTAGGTTCCAACGCAGTGGGTGTTTAAATTTAATAAAACAACGTATTATTTCTTAACTCAAACTAAATTTATTGAGATTAAATTAAAAAATTATTTTTAGATTTAACATTTTTTACGGATGTTTACAAGTAACGATTAATATTCAAGTTTTAGACTAAAAGCACAAAATGTACAGCTTTTTTCAGTTTTTAATATCGGGTGTGCAACACATTCTTGAAGCCTCGGAGACATGTTCCCAATAAGGTGAATAATGTTTCTCCTGGAATCTTCTCAGTAAGTCAGTTAGCTGTTGCTGCGTGTGCACATCTTCTTGAGTTGCCTTTACTCTCCCTTTCAGCAGGTCCCAAAGATACTTTATTGGATTAAAGTCAGGGCTATTGGTAGGCCACGACAAAAACTGAATATTGGCTTTTTCTACAATAGACATGGTCACTCGAGCTTATCCTGCATTGGGATAAAACCGTCACGTGCTTCTTGTGAACGCGGGATAACATGAGCTAAAACCATCACCAAACATCTTACGTTCGTGGATGCAAGAATCGGAAAGTCATTTTCCGCTTCTTCTTCCCACTTTTATACGTCGATCGTCTAAATAACTTCATCTTACACTCAGGCACACCGTGAAGAGCACGTTCGGACATTCCTCTATGCCCCATTCAAGGTGTTGATACGTAAACCTCTCACCTTCTCGAACGTAGCTGGTTACGTCTTGCATAAAGTCGAATGTATTGGACTTCCTGGCGACTTCTTCAGACCCTAATGACCCGTGATACTGGTCGCCTAATACCGGTTCCAAAGGTTCTAAACAGCCCTTCCTGAAAATTTCAGAATTTTCTGAAAAAACTACAAAGCTACAGACGTTGCGATTGACCAGGCTCAATCATCGTTACGGCTCGAATAGCAGTAGCGCCGTCCTTACAGTGTACAATTCTTGGCATTATACAGTTAAACGATCAACTTATGCGCTAAATTTCCGTAACAGTTAGAAAACTGGCGTTAAAGTGATCTGAAATTAAATGCAATAAAATAGCAAAACTATGCACTTGAGCATGTGCGCGTCAAAAAAGTCATACCATCGACAACAGAAACACCTTGTACCTCACTATCTATAGGCAATTGTGTATTATTAATTTTTATTTGAAAAATGGCGCTACAAACTTGGATACAACCAAAAAACATTATTAAGGTAAAGAAATAAGTTGTGATCGGAAGAAGAGAGAAGGTGCACCTTTGCCCTCCTCACCAATGAGATAGCAGACTCATTAAAACCAATCTAATTTAAAATTGGTAACGGAATTTCATGAGTGATTGTGGCGAAGGCCTTGCTGTAATCCAGCAGGACTAAACATGCACTATTTGTTACCTTTAGTAAAGCAGTTTCAGAAGTAAAACCTGATATGTCCAGTAAGAATATTTTGAGGATTTTCTGCTATCAAAAATGAGCTAGGAACACCAAATAAAACTAAGATTAATGTTTTAAGTTGTTATATTTAGGTAATTTTAATTCTTATAACAGGTTCAAGGTAATTTGCTATCATTGTGGTTATAATAGTAACTAACAATAAGTAGTATAATAATAATAATAGATTCCTGTCAAAAATTCCGGTTACCGAATCCCTATCGGATTTCAAGACATCAAAAATGTAGGTTAGGTATGTTTAAACACGAGATTTTAAGTTCTACACCGGTGAAATACGCTTGAATGAGAAATCTATATACGACATTCCATCTATTTCGCGTCCAATCCTCTAATATACATGAATTTGTGCAGAAAATTCCTCAATTTCCTTTTCCAACCGTTCCAGAGGTCTTTCTTGCTTTCCTTGCGAACCTTAGATCGTACGAATTTGTGGTTGTAGACAAACGCATTGTAAAACGGTTTCGCCGTTTCGAGCACTTGCTCTACATACTGATCAATTTCTGTCTGCCGAGCGCTGTTCAATTTTTCGATATCTTTGCTAGAAAGTGATATGTCGAAGTTGGCCGGACAGGGACGTGCTAGAAAGAAATTTATTTGAAATAGTAGCGGAGGCACTCGGAAGAACACGGAAACACTTCAAATGGAATACGAGAAATAAGATCGTTTTGTACTCTTTGTTAGAGTTATTTTCAATAAACAACCGATTTTAACTTTTTTATCGAAAGAAAAGAGTTTCAATTTGATTGGGGCTGGTTAGTCTCATTTAAGATATGGAACTTAGTATTTCAACAATCAGAGAACATATGCCTTCTGTTACCCCAATTATTCATATCAATGTTGAATGTTTTGGTGATTAACTAGACGCATCAATTTTGTTAACGAAGCAGTAATAATAATAATAATCATATGATGCAAATAACAAGCTAAACAATTACACAAGCAACATAAATGTACAATCACATCTCCACCAGCTCCCCGACCATGTACAAGGCGCGACCGGTTAGGTGGCTCCATAATTTTGGTTTTGTTTATTTTGCTGTCTGGCTGCAATACTGTGGATCTTCTTAATTAAATTAAACTCAAGATTACTGAGTTGAGAATAAAAAAACCAGCCAGAATTATAATACGAAATCGTTTGAACAAATCCCGACATTGATGATACGTTGCAGCAATTACCCTAATGGGCCGCCTCTGAGCAGTAAAGGTCTGATCAGTCCCAGTGGAAAAACCCCATAAAGATTTTCCATAGATTAATCTACAACCAACCAAGGCATGATAAATTGAAACCAAGTGGCTTGAAGACATGGTACGTTTAAAATTTCCAAATAAATAGCAGGTTGAGTGTAATCTAGTGACCAAAGCACTACAATAATGTTTCCAGTTTAAATGTTTATCTATAGAAATGAATAATGGTCGAAACTTTCAAAAAATCAATGAGCGCCTACAGATGGCCTTCAAAATCGTTGATACGTTTGATACGTATTATTTAATTTTTTTTTAATGGAACACCCTGTATATTTTGACATATAATTCCAGATTTTTTTTATAAACATGTCCTATAGCTTAGTAAATTAAATGTGAAGTTATGTAGATAGTTTTTTTTCTTTTGCTAAGATGCATGGTGGCTTACGACGAAATTTGCTTTTCTGAAGATATTGCTTAAAAATATGAATACAGCAAAAAAAAGGGTGGAACAGACATGTTAGAATTACAGTTTCTATTTAGCTGAATTATGAAATTAAGCAGAAATAAATACATTCGTTTTATGCTAAACTTTGATTAATGCTCCATTTAAAAAATACAAGTTTGAGTAATTGCTTACTTGTAAGACATTCCTTAGGTTTCTTTGGAATCTTAAACCATATTCAGAAATGCTCAATTTTTCGAGCATTCCATACGAGATGAACCCTATTTAGTCTGTTAAATTGACCAAATGCTTAAATATAAATTCAAAGAAAACCATCGTATGTATGTCTTTGAAAATCCATTTATTTATAATTTTTTTGCTTAGTTTATTATATAATATTTTGAGGTGAGCCATAATTACTAATATATACGAAATACACATACCTATCTATAGAGAGAGAAAGAGAATGAGAGAGACACAGAGTAACAACGACTTATAAAGTACATAAAAAACTAATTTAAATAAACCAACGTCATATTTTAAAGGGCAAAATGTACATTCTATACCTACGCTGCTAATTGGATCTAAACTACTCAATTTTATAAAAAAAAGACATCTATCTTTTAAATCCTGGTAACAATCCAAGCAAGCAATTGAACACCAACTTAAACTGGTCGATTACTTTAATAAAGATACCCAGAAAATTGAAGGTGACCAGACCCAAGGTGATTTTGACGATGTTGAAGATGAATGTGATCAGACAGTGGCTGGTTTTCACTCCGGTCGCACTTTGTTCCTGTTCATTGAAATCGATGATTGGTGTCCGTTTTACACTAGGAAAACCTAGTATTGGGATGTCGATACGTTTCGCTAAAATGGGAATCTATTATTAGAAAATCGAAATTGAGCAATACATCGTACAGTAGACAGTTACAATGTTTCTATACATTCTTGTGTAGCGGCTAGTTAGAAGTTTTCGAGCTTTGAAACCCTTCAGCTTTAAAAATTTCGGGTTTGCAATAATTTCAGGCTACTTGCACTTTCGCTTAAGGAGAAGTCGCCGTGAATTTTGGTATTTTAAATGAAGCACCCGATGTATTATTATTGTTTCAATTGAATTGAAAAAGGTTTCCTTTTAAAATAACAAAGTTCATGACGATTTCTAGTAAACCGGAAGTATAAGAAATTTGAAAATATTTTAGAAAGAGAATAAGTACCAAATAATTAAAAACCGCAACCTTTTAAAGCTAAAGGGTTTCGTAAAGAGCGGGAACTTTTAACTAGCCACTTCTGTGGGAAACCCTTTGTAGAATGTTCATCTAGTTTTATAATGAAAACGCGAATCTGTTTCCCTCAAGTGCTCATTGAATGCTATATAAAATTAAATTCAATGAAATCTGATAAGCCCACTTCACTCGCTTGAGATACTCGTACGGTACGCTGTTTTAATATTCGTAAGTGCGAGGTGGCATTCGGAGAAGTTTCAAGTTAAATACAAACTTAAATGTTTCAAAAATGGCGGTTGATGGCCATGAACGTTCCCAGATGACAATCAGCCGATATTTATGGGACCCACAGTCTATACCTCCAGATTTAATGATTAACGCCGAATTCTATCGTGATATCCTAATGACCTGACTTGGTTCATTGAGTCTTGACTTGAGTCTCTTTGCAAAGATGAAAATGAAGTTGAAAACACGGTAAAGGAAGCTGAAGATGAATGCATTAGCAAAACAAATCCTCCTACCGCGGTAAAGGCATTAGTATTGGCGTTTGCACTTGCGAAGGAACTGACTTGAAAAGACGATGGTGAATGAAATCGTGGTATCTTTCGCCTTGCATTGGACATTTTTTTATCAAAGAAAATGAAACATTTTGAATTTTCTTTTGATTCTAGCCAATCTTATACAAGAGTTTCTATGGAAACCACAATGTCTCCGGTTCTACTCAATGGATTTTCTCTTTCTTAGTCTCGTTCTGGTTAGAAATGCTTCCCATACATTTTCTGCAAAAATTTAATTTTTAGTAAAGGCTGCAATAGTGCCGTTAACGCCTTCAAACCGTTGCGATCTTTAAGTACCGTTTTCTGTGAGATTAGTTGACGGATTTCACTGATTTCACTTTTTATTCTATTCCTCTAAACTAGTTTTGTATTTGCAGCCAGTGATTTTTTAAAATACCTTCCAGATTCGGAGAAAAATAGAAAAAGAAATTGATGAAACAGAGAGGCATCTTAACGCTAACTTTGGAGATTGATAAAAAATTAACGACTACATCTATTAAAAACCCACAAGCTACACAAGCAAATATAAAACTAGTTTATGGGGATCAAACAAAAAAGGAATCAGCGAAATCCGCCGACTAGTTTCACAGAAAGCGGTACTAAAGATGGGTACCTTCTGACGATGTTGACAGCAGTACTAGCGCCCAGTTAATTACTTCACTAAAAATAGGAAGTATATGGCGTTTTAAAGTGAAATTATATTTGATTCTCAGGATTATACTGCCAACTGTAAATAAGTAAGGAAGATGAAGATTAAGTACCTTTGCAACTGGAATTACCCCCCCCTTTACTGAAACTATGCCGAAAAGGAACGAAGCAAACGAAGGAAGAATCACCTTCAAACTATTCTTGAAGAAAAATTATTAAAAGATAATTGTGAAAGCCACTAGTCAATTGTAGGTACAAATTTGAAGATTATCCTTAGCTATTTCTACCAATAGTTTATGCTACATGCAAACATTTCTGTGATAGTGTTTCTTGTTTGGCTAATAGGTTTGTATTGAATGAAATAAATGCTTCGTCGGAGAAAGTATACTAATAAATTTGTGAATGTTTTTAAATATTTCAAAGATTTAAAGAATTTAGGTTTCGCGGTTGAAACCGCGTCTGCCGGCGTTTAGCTCTCAATTGCATGAAGCTTTTTCGGGACTGCTACATGCTGTGCCGCTACTCTGCATTTTCAACCGATTCGGTCTCAGACATAATTGGACAATAGCTTGCTTAAAAGTCTAGCAAAATCGAGTATATACAATTATTAATACATAAAATTAGAAAAATATTAAGCATACACTCTTTTCTAAGGGATTAAAGCCATAAATTATTATGTAAAGTAGAAATATTGCGACAACCACAATAAAGTCCCTTTTATTATCATTCCCAGAATTTCTCGGAAGTACCGATCTTTTGAAACGGGTCGTTTGGGGATTATTAACGAACAATACATTTTGGAAATATACCGCAGTATCATTATTGTTTATTTATCACAGGCGTCAAGATATAAATTTGCTTCATTTTACTGTTAAACGTGTGTTGGTGTGCATCTGTCGTTTTTGCGCGAAAGTTTTAAGAAAATTTACTTCAAAATGGCATGTGGCAAGCCTACCAGTGTAGAAAAACGTTCACGCATTATTCACGCTGTTTGAAGAAGGATATTCGGGGCGACAAATTGCTGAAAAAATAAATATGAGAAGTTCAACAGTAAATGACATCATTAAGCGATATCGGAAAACTGGAACTAGAGAAAATCGTGTTCGTCCCGGAGCATCTAGGAAAACAACAAAAGCTGAAGATTTGAGAATTGTATTATAAAGCAAACGTAATAGAAAATTAACAGCGCCACAAATAGCAGCCGAAGTCAATCGCGGCAGTGAAGAACAAGTTTCGGCGAGTACGGTAAAACGTCGACTTCAACAAGCGGACCTTAATGGACGCATTGCCATTCGAAAACCCTTATTACGTCGGGGCAACAGAGCAAACCGGCTACAGTGGGCCCTTTCTCATCTAGATGGGTCGTTAGATGATTGGAAACACGTGCTTTGGAGTGACGAGTCAAAGTTTGAGGTTTTTGGGCAAAATCGACGAGTTTATGTCCGAAGATCTAAAACCGAAAAGTGATCCCGAACTGCATTGTGCCTACAGTGAAGCAAGGGCGTAGTTTTGTGTTAGTGTGGGGATGTTTCTCCTTTGCTGGGACGAGAGATTTATGCAGAGTGCAGGGTGTAATGAGGAAGGAAAATTATTTTGCAATACTCCATAATCATGCAGTGCCATCAGGATTGCGTATAATAGGCCGTAACTTTACATCCATGCATGACAACGACCCAAAACACACTGCGTTAGTGTGTAAGAACTATGGTATCTAAAGGAGCAAGAAGAACAGCACACCCTGAAAGTAATGACATGGCCCCCACAAAGCCCAGATTTGAACCCTATAGAGGTGTTGTGGGATGAACTGGACAGGAGGATCCGAAAAATATGTCCAACTTCACAAGAACATTTACGGAATATTCTGCAACATGAATGGATTAATATTCCACAATCCGTTTTAACAAAACTTATCGAAAGAATAGCTAGAATAGTTCGAGCGGTGATTAACAGCAAAGGAGATTTTTTCGATGAAAAAAAAATATAATGTTCAGTATGTTATATTAGGCCAGAATAACTTTTTATTTATTTATTTTTGTCTTTTTTACCTGTACATACAATAAAATTGCATTTTGTTTTTAGTTTCGTTTGTTTCTGTAACCTTTTCATGTTTTTTACTAACCGCCCGAACTTCTCTGAACGGCAGTGTACAACGTATTACGTATTCTGTTAATGAAGTAAATTTCGCAGTTTTTAATAAAAACGAAATATTGTAATGGTATTTTTAAGAAATAATTTATTCTTCATACGCAATGTACAACGTCGATAGTTATAAAAAATAAGTACTTAATGTTAAAATAATCATTAGGTTATGATATAAATACAGATATACATATAAGATAAATCTATTTTGCACCGATTAGAAGATTGATGAAAGAACTTATCAAGATCCATATCTCTTTCAGCAAGGTAACGTATTCGATCCGGAAGTAGCTTTGCGCTAAAACTTTTGTACTACGCCACACATCAAATGTCGGCCGATTTTCAGTTTCAGAACCACTGGGACGCGCATCGGCTAACCACTGTCGCACAGAGACCTCGTCCGACTCTAGAATTACAAATTTCTCCGCTAGTTTTTGTATTTGACTGATTACCTTCACTATCCATTAAATCACATCACAAATTCACTACTTTAATGATCACATCTAATCATCAAAACCTAAAAATATTTTTAAATTCAGACGATGATTATTCACAGAGTGGTGCAATAAAGTTTTTTTTTTTTTTATAGAGTAAGCTGTATATTATTATACATTATTATAAGTTTTATATTTTGCATCATCAAAAAAACCTTAAAGTCGAATTAGGAATTCAAAAATGTAATAGTATATGGGGTATTCGTTTTAAAATAACAAAGTTGGCAATTATTTCCGGTATAACCGGAAATATCAGATTACTAAAAATATTTTAGTTCAATAGCACATCTCTGGCAAGTTTCCAGAATTCTCTAATGCATAGTCTTATATATCGATCGATGCTGTTCCCGGTGAGACACCTGTATAGCGACATGTTCTTAAGCTTGTGCTTTGCCTCCCATTACACCACAAAAAGTAATAAAGGAGTTGATTAAATTCATTCTTTAATTACGAGGGGAGCGCAAAAAAAAAACGAGATCTAAAGTAAGATGCGCGCAAAAAAAAACGGAGGTGAAGCGAGTAAACAAGTGAATAAAGATACGTTACCTGCAGAAGGATGCTGCCGGTCATGGTCTTCAACCTCAGTAAAACGCGTCACCAGAGGAGAAGGAGAAAGAGATGTTCTCACAACTGAAATGAAAAAAATAAAATTACAAAGATTTGTTGTTTCGGCGAAGGGCAAAGTATTTTATTCGGAGGATAACTTACGTCTGGAATCAACTTCGATGTTCAGGGCGGTGGATAGGATGACGAAAGTCACTACGAGTGCTGAAATGTGCATAATACGTGCGTCCTGGCGGTGTAGGTTCCCCGAAGAATAAGTATGCCGAAAAAGCTGCGAATGATGATTTGTGAGAATCAACTTTTGCGAATCAGCATTTATAATAGGAACAGACTACAATCGCATCGTAAAAAAGTGGCCATTTTGTTGTTTACGAGTGATTTTACATTGTCTATTTTGCACGTGAATGAGGTTTTGTCTTTTTTATGGGTAGGTTTTTAGGACTACTGTATAGAACAATGCGAAAAGTCCTCCTACGTAGGTGTAGATCGAACGTCTCTGGGAGTTTGAGAAGTAGGTGGTGCAGGTTGAATTTAAAATGTTTCAAATGGAATTTTTTCATTGCTCAATTAAATTATGTTATTGGAAAGCCAAATAAAAAAAATATAAGGGTACTTAGGAGAATGTCATAATTTTCTCCATAGAACCTGTACTAGGCAGAAGTCCACAAAAACTGCTTCATTTGATTGAGTGGCACGTTTATAGGGAATTGGATGCTTATAATTATGTTACCGTTATATTTTTCGATGTATTACGCGCTTTTGATTGTGTCGACATTGATTTATTAGCTAATAAATTATACGCAATCGTCTTCATCTTATATATGCTTGTTGACGTGGGTTGATCAAAGTGTCTAGTGAATATAATGCAACCCTTCGGTGTGGCACAAGGATCTGCGTTGGGTCCCTTTCTGTTGTTTGGTAACTATCGACGACTTGCCGAACCATTTTAGATGCGATTATCCTAATTTTTGCAGGTATCGGAGCAAAGCAGTGAAGAACTTGAACAGCCTGCGACATGGAGCAGGGGTGCACGTCAAATAATAAAACTTTTCTCGTTTACGTTACGTAGGCTTCCGCATTCATCAATAAAACTATACTATTGATTTTCGGGTTGGAGCCGCGTCGTTGTCATAGTTTCTGCCGACGTTTCGTTCTCACTCTTATGAGGCATTTTCAGTGCTGCTACTGTAGCTCCAGAAGGGCTTACTAGGGCTTGCTTCGGGTCAATGGAATGGAAAAGTTATGGATCAACGAACCGTGACTCTATACAAATCTTCAAACGTCCCAACAATTTAAATTGGGACGATGGCTATTCTTTACATCATACCTGCAAATTCATCAGACCTCCAGATTAAACCTTCTAGCAACCGCCACGATTCATTGATCTATAACAAGCCCTATGTAAACCCCTCAGGAACGAATAGCCCCCAGTCAGTGTGTGGCAACAGACTTGAAGCTATCCTACAAGACTGAGGACAAAACGTCGGCAGAAGCTACGATAACGACGCGGTTCCAACTCGAAAATTAAAAATATAGGGTTATTGACGATCGCAGAAGCCTGCGTAACAGTAATAGTATAACTTTCTACATTTATCTATTTTAGTACCTATTTTCCGCCTTTATAGTGAAATTAGTTTCAATGCTCGTCTAAGGTGTTCGCAAAGCAACAAGGCCAAATTAATATCAGAAGATTTTTTTAACTTTAAAAGTAATTATCGATAAAATTGTAATAAATCGTTACAATACGATTGATTTGGTCTACTTACTTTTTGTTACATAAAAACCTGAGATCGTGAGAATAAGCATTCATACAGAAACACGTGAGGTAACACATGTATCGTAATAGCATGATACAAAACCGGAACAATAATGCAAAGTTGTGGGAAGTAGTAATAAACTGCATTACTGTTATGAATTCCACGTATCAGATCAAGTTTATTCTCTCATGACCGCCTTTATTAATTTTGTTGCTTCATAATGCAAATTTGGTACAGCATTCAGCAGAATACCAAGAAGTGGACTAATTTAATTAATAGAAGCTTTAATGATATTATTCCAAATGGAATTTTGCTAATTTAAAATATTTTTCCCTACGCTAATGGGTTTTAATTAACCATTCAGAAACAAATCGCACCTGATCTTGATTTTTTAAAATGTTATTTTATTTCTCAATTATTATTATTGTAATTATTACTAATCAGTACATGCTAGTCAAAAGTATTTATTTCAACGTGGCGGTACAATATCTTTGTTACATTTAATATCTTACGCAAAAGAACCTATTAAGAACTTCAGCATCGCTTCTACTATATAGAAAACGTTCCATATTATCGCGATATAATTCCCGATAAGAAAATTAAAGACAGCAAGGAACATGTTCTTCAAAAAGATCCAAATTAGCCCACCAAAACTGATTTTATTATCAGCGCTAATTAGGGCTGAAATCCCACTCTGTTGTTTTCCCTCATACGATACCGCTTTCACGATTCCTGCAACATATCCTTACATTAAAGCGAATTTCCGTATGCATGCGGTAATTTTACCATCGATATTGGCAGCTCTTATTGAATGCAGATCCAAATCTAATCCCAATATTTTTGATAACGCCTCGTGCGATTTCAGCTGCAACAGTGGTGACGATGGAAGCGCTGAAAGAACATATTAAGCGCGTTTAGGAGGAAAACAAAAGGTCCGTGTGAAATTCGTCCTTAATTCCTCACGTTGGACATATGTGGTTAATTTGATAAAACGTTGTAATCTCTTGTCCGGTTATCAGGGGAACGATAAGCGTTTTTATTTACGTAAAATGTGTACTGGTAAATATTTTATCGACGTGAAAGATCAACAAGAATGATGTTGAAAAAACCCTATTAATATGGGTGCGTGTAAATGATGTATTTTGTCGTTAGTATTATACAAATTCTCCTTACTTAATGAAGTTGTTTGATGTTCTATGAGGATTTTACGTACATTGTGTAACATATAGCGTAAAAATATTATTAATATTATAAAATATGAGAATTATTTAACATTAGTTAACCCTCGAGGGGGGAGCCCGATAAGATCAACAATTATCAACAATGTCAAAATATTCCCAAAGTATGGAAGAATTACAATAATTTATTTATATTCCAAAAGAAATTGTACAAGTTGCTCAAGCAAGCTATGAATTAATATCAAAGAAGTCAAAACATTTGTACAATAAAGAGCTCAGTAAATTTGATGAACAGAAAGAATGTCGAGGTGTAGTTGGAACAAATGCAGCAATTATAGAAAAAGCTTAGCGCCTTCTTCAGTATGGACGAGAGATTATTTCATTTTTTTTTTGAGAATGAGGCGGTGAAGCGGGATCAGATCCACTCGTTTTCATAGTAGTTTATGACATTGAAGCATTTGTGCAGAACTTATCTAAATTATTAAGTTCATAAAGGTACAAAGATGGAAAAGTGAGAATACTTAACTTTATTGTAGTATCGATTACACGAAGTTCTAGATGAAAGGAATAATATGCAACGTATAATTTTTTTTCTACAATAAAAAGAAGATGTATTTGAAGAGGTACTACGGCCCAAAAACTGATTATTATATTTAAGAAAACAAAGTTGAAGATTGTACCGAGGTTACGAAATACCCTGTATAAATGTCGATAAGTCTACGTTATGATCCTACAACAATTTGTGCAAATCTCTGGAATTCCCTGTTGGTGAAACACTCGGTATACTCAAAACACTAAATACACAAATTTAAACAGTAAATCAAATAAGTTTTTTTCTTTTTTAAAATTTACGTTTAAAATCGTTTGTTTTGTTTACTCCCTTTTTGCCGTTCTCGCCTTGCGACTCAAAGCATTGTAATTCTCAAATTTGGTACACGGTATATCCCGCGTAAAAGTCGTATAACATTCGGAACTGTTTCAAACCGAGGATGGTAACTTATCATCTCGCGACGTAAGTGCCTTGTTAATAAATTTAGTTGGAAACTTCTTTAATAAAACTCTCTAGAAAAGAGCAATAATAATAACGTCTTACGTACTGGAGAATGTCGCGGAAATTCTCGAAAATTCGAGAAATGGTTTCAAAGATCATCCTGTGTTTTCCCTACATTACGTACGCGGTAGTTATATGTATACTTGTATATTTATATATTTAGTCAAACTTACCTTCGCTTTTGACGCAGTTGTAACAAAGTAATATCCCTGAAGATGCGATTAAAAATATCAAGACTACCTTGTTCATTGTTGGTTAAATCTAATCAACGATTTTCTCGACCGTGTTTTGCTGTATGCAACATAAGATTGTTATATGTGATAAAAGATCTGTTGTTAACGAATAAAAACGTTGTTTAAATAAATATTATGCCCGCAAATAGATTGTAAAATTTATAAGCCGGGTAATAATCTTCTTTGTAGGTAAGACGGCTAATTAGCCTCAGAAATGAACGTTTATGAATTTTTAATTCCTGGAATGTTTTTAATAGTTACATTGAAGCTGCAAACATTTCACGATTCTAAATGAGTATACGACTTCTAAGAATCCAATCAGAATAATCGTTCCATTTGATGTCAACTCCATAGCTTTGGACGCTGGTCCACATTATTATGCACGCAAATTTCTCGACATTGTCTTCCTTAAAGTATTTTATAAACCAGCCAGTGAGCTTTGAAAGGTGTGCCTTCAAAAGGGACAGCGATGTAGGTATGTGCATATGTACAGTGACATTTTTATATTTTGTCCCCCTGACGATGTATTTATACTTTCTACCACTTGTAGCCGTGCCGGGTATTACCAATAAACGCGGTTCTGTGCTTTTATTTGCTGAACCTAAGTATCTGACCTAACCACGCGGAAGCGTTGCAAGGGCGAGGCAAAACATAAACCGGCCACTGTGCATACACACAGACACCTTAAAAATAATTCTTTCCTCTTCTTTATTTATTTATTTTGTCACTTTAACTTTGTAGCTTGTGTAGTGCTAACATCATTGTATGTTTTCATCCATTTTCAATTTCTATAGTGATGTTTCTTAATATTTTCTAGATTTTCAGCAGCAAAAAATTTAAGTTTTTTCTATGATTTTTCGGACACTTACCATTAGCTTTGTATAGGCAGTTTTATTTTCTCTTTGTTTTCTGTTATGTTTAAAGCACGAGTAAAGCTTAAAAGCAAGCTTTTTGGGGTTCAGCGCAGTAGACCTTGCACAGGTATGTTGCATTGTTTTATTTTTGTTGAAACAAAGGCTACTTATTACTATTATTATTAACTTTAACTGAAGAGGCTACAATAATTTTTTCCGGATATAAAGAAGAAAAACTGCAAAGAGTAATAGCAGTCTTTCACTATATAATAATAATAACAGTTGACAACAGTTTACTATAAAAAAAATTCATACAAAAAAATAATTGTAAAAGATAACTTATCTTTGTCTTTCATAAAAATAATTACTAATCTTCTAAACTTCCCAACATTATTTGCAGATTCAAGTAATAATGGTATTGTATATGTATAATACAAAGTCTATTGTAAAATAAAGATTTCTGTGTCAAGCTTTTCTTTGCTATTGTTACATAAATATAGGACTTCTTTAACAAGTCTAATTTGTCGCAACATGGAATCAGGAATCAACCTATGTAATAATCTATCATCCATTTGGATGATGATAAATTCAATTCTTTGAATTAAAAAATTTTGAGAGCCATGGAAAAGAATATCTAGAATAAGGCTTGGATGGGTGCGGTCACTTAAATCCATTAGTGAGGACATTGTCATGTAGGTCACAAATGTAAAAAAGATTCATCATGCTCACTGATTTAAGAAGAGTTACGGTAAAGTGAATTGATACGTCTGTACACTTAACGATGTGCAGAAGAACTAAAAAGAATAGAACGCGGAGATTCTTCAACACGCATAATATAACCAAATTAATTTGTTTTTACGTGTTTTAAATATACAAAACGGAATCTAATTATTATAAAAAACCATCCATTATAATCGATACTTCCCATGAAAGCGTCCATTTTGTAAAAGACACAAATACACTCATTATCTAAAGCTATGTAGTTGATAAATTAGCTCGCTGTTAACGTTGCTATTTCAGCTAACAACCAGTGTTACCTCTAGAGAGCCACGTATCTGTCATTTTTTTTGTGAGGCTTTCATCTACAGAGGATAATGTTTTTTTTTATCCGGACTATACAGCTGGAAATTGTCAAACAGCTCACTCATTTTCCCATCAACCGCAACTGAAATGCTTTCCAGCAGATATGAACAAAAAATAACAGCACAGGAATATATAGATCAAACACTGCTCGGTTAGGTTTTGTTTTGTTGGATGTTTACATGTTTGTATATGCACTTCAGGCCATAAACTTGTATGTTCGGTAAAATAGAATAAATACGAATATTTTATTTGAAAATGTTCAAAAGAGGATTTGGTTGGATAACAGAATATTTCGTCTTACTTAGTACAATTTTACTTGACGCAATTGATGAATAATAATAATAACTTTAATACCCAAACGGATTTACGAAGAAAAAACTAGTAAAAGGGCAATATATAAAAAGAAATTACATAAATATTACACTAGTCGCTGTAACATTTAAAAAAACAAATTGCAATTATGTAAAATCAGGTAAAAAAATACGTGCAATTGATGTAAAAGATCATTTATATGAATATTAAAAAGAAGCCGACCTAAAACGACATTGTAGTGAGCGTAACATAAACGATCATGAAGATATGACTGCATCAGAGCAATAACACTAGGACAAAATCTAATTGAAGGCAGCTTGGATATTAGCATCTCATGATCAATTGTCTCGAAAGCTTTGCTGAAATTTTTATAAATTACGTTCACTTAAAGTCGTTTATCAAGGTTCTCACTAATGTACTGGGTAAGCTCAATCAAGTTGCTAATAGTTGATCGTCCACTAATGAATCCATGTTGGCGAATAGAAATATAAGGTTTAATGCAGTTGTAAAGTCTGTCATAAAGAAGTTGTTCAAAGTTGTTAGCATTTCTTTTTTGAATGCGGGGGTAAACCTGTTAATTTTGTAAGAATTTGGAAAAGTAGACATTTTGTCATTTTGCCATCCTTTTGTCATCCTACATAAAGATTCACACAAAACTGCCCCGCAGACTCGAACTAGAAAACTGCGTAAAGTCTTATGTCCGCTACAAACTATAATTGCTTTGAGCTTCCTTAAGGCAACAAGAGCTTCATTAGGAGTAAAGTCTCCAATATTAAAGAAAAACAATTAAAGAATTAAATTGACTTGGTAAAGATATTACGAGTGAACACATTGGAAAATACGCCTGCAAATGCTTGAACGATGTCAGCAGGTTTATCAAGAACTAAATTGTCAACATTTAAGAGGATCGCTCAGAATTCACAAATTTCCAAAAGACTAGCTAGAGTCACTAGGTATATTTCTTTCAATGTTTTTATGAAGCTGCCTTAATTTGCGCTTTATTTAAGGAAGGTGGAAGCTTCTGTATAATACTGAACAGTTGATTGTAAAACGCAAAGACAGCGTCGTGCAGTCCAATTGAATTTGAAGGTTAAACTTTGTGTGTGCTCATAATGAAATGAAGATCATGAAGAATGGTGTTTTGAAAATGAAGCATTAACCTAATTTCTTTTGTCCAACAGAGAGCCATCTTTAGAGAGAAAGAACACGGCCTTGAATGTGTGTTAAAGAAGAATAAAATCCTATAAAAAAATAACTAATACCAAATGTTGGACGTCTTTTTTGAGGGCCAGGCAATATTCACTTTTAATGTCTGAGAGTGTAGAGATTTTGCGCGTTGGAGTTTTACTTTTTTGTGTACGGCCGTGAAGCTGAAACTGCCGATGCAGAACTAATTTTGGTTTACAAACTTAGAAATAAAGAAACCTCAGAGGTGGATGGTAGAATAGCTTGAATTAAGGAATTCGATTGGCTATCTCTAAAGAGAATCCCTATCACTGTCGATCCTGATAGTCAATTAAGAACACATTTTGACACTTAGACACGCAACCATCGTAGAAATTTTCTCACTTAAAATGTCCCATATCGTACACATAAGCGTTTGGTTTTGGGGATGGTAGAACATGTAGCAGCTAATGTAATTAGATCGAAAGTTGTACGCAACAGGCTTGTAATTCGACACGAATTTTTATCCTACACATAAGGCACACACCCCTTTTTTCACTACAGACGAACACGGGCACAAGTATAGCGATTCTTCGTCTTCTTCTATTTCCTTTTCCCTGTATTTACCGACGTTCCTCGCCCCCAAGGACGGAAACTCGAGAATCCATCAAATTAATTGATTCATTTCATTTCCACATTTCGCCTTTGAAAAATATTATTCTCATAGCACGCTATGATATTGGATGATATACAAGGTAATTCGAAATAAATTTGCATTTTAAGATTGTTATCATAGTAATAAAAAAAAAAACAGGGAAAACAATATTTTCAATATACAGCGTGTTCAAATTGTACTGAATGATGTTTCCACAGCTCCTATAATACGCTATATGAAAAATGGTTTTATGTAAAAATTGTTTGGTGAGATCTTACAACTGTTTTGGGTTACGCAAAAAAATGTGTTAATTTCTGATGTTGTTAGGAAGAAGGGACGTTGCAGAATCCCGCCGCGATCATTAAATCTTACGCTGTGCAAAACCAAGCAACAAGAAACAACTTGGCGTTCTTTTCTAGCCAACTTTGTGTAGCAACAAGCACAGATTACCATAATCTGTACTGCCGCATATCGTCATATTTCTCTCAAGTTAAAGTTTTTACACAAAAACGTAAAAATATACAGAGTGTTGTATTTAAATAAAAAATAAGAAAGTTGACGTAACTTTCGTTGATACTGGAAATCCTATTGAACTACCGATAGTAACAAAAGTTAGTTCACAAAAATAGAAATCGAGCTATTTTTCTTTTTAAACGCTAATTTTTGCCGTTCAAAAGCTAATATGGCGGGAGAGGGAGGAATACTTTAGAACCTCGCTGTATAATTTCCCTATTGTGGTCTAAATACTCTGTAAGCTTGTCTATATCGATTGCAACTTGTTACCCAGCATAATGGTGATAAATTAATCGAATCACTACAATTATTAGATTTGGGCTTCCGACAACGTGGCGTAAAACAAGAGAAAATCGCTTATCTTACAAACAAAAGCACCTGCCTATAACGCATTAATTTCTATTATTAAATGTTATCGTTATAGCTTGACGATTATGGATTCTTAGAAAAAAGCGATCATTGACGCTCAGCGAATACCCTGAGAACGAAAGGGCCGTGGATATATATGTATATAACTGTTAAGGACAGACTGAGATAGCATCTACATTCAAAAAATGATTAATTAAGGTACGCAGCCATGGTTATGGTGCACAATTTATCATGTTCAGCGCTTTGGGAACTTCCCGAGCGAACTTCAAGCGTCTAATTTCTTGAAGGACGTATACTTCGGGATGTTGAAGGGGGTTAACTTATACGAGGTGTGATGGTTTAATACCGATTTCTTTGGGTTTTGCCGTGCATATATGTTTTCGTGTTATAGACAAATGTATCCAAAAAGTTGGATATCAGACGATTTGGTAATGATGAAGAATATATCCGTAGATGAGATTAGATTATCGGGAGGCTGTAGATGCAGCAAAATCGAGTTATTATGGACATCAAATATGATAATTTAAATAAACCTAAAGCGTTATGTCCAATAGTAAATAAAAAATAGTGCGACAAAAAGAATAATTCAGTCTAATCGACAAGGTGTTGCTTCAACATTTATACAGCATTTCTCTCAATTGCAAATAATATAATTTCTTCTAACGTTACCTATTCTGCCACTACACAGAATCTCTTACCTCACATCTTGTCCGCCGGGGTCTAGGCCGCCCCACAACTATCGGCCCGTTGAAGTCCAGGCCGCCCAAGTGCGACAACTATCTGCCCCTTGGGGCCTAGACCGCTAAGCACTGACAACTATCGACCAGCGACGGAAACGGAATCGACCGTGAGGTACAATCGGCCCGTCCGTGATACGCCTATACAACCAGACAAGTCGCAGCTTGTCTTCTTCGATATGCTTTGACTGTGTTAAAAATAAAGTCGCCTTCCAGAATCTTGACGTTTTACGTGTTATAAGTGACTCTTAAGCATAAAGCACACATAAAGCCATTGCAAGCTTTAAAGACAGAATTGTGGCTGTAAGACTAGGAAGTAAGGCTAGTGAATGTGCCAGCCTCGACTACGGAGTAGCGCGGGACTTACATTGGGTGCAAAACTGGTTTATACGCAAGCGATGGTGCAGTTGTTGTCGCCCCTAATACCGAAAATGAACTTTTGGCCAGAGTTCAAACTAATTGTTGCAAAATTGGTGCCGAAAATTCGTTTCTGTACTAAATAAAGATATCTCGAATCTTTGGTCGTATCTTATAAAAGTATTAACGAACTTAACGATGAGAAAATTAGTTGGGCGAGAACATTTGTTGTAGCTGTACTTTTAGTCGGCGTCAGACTTGATAAAACATACGTCTGTCACCTGTGAAAAGTCACCTATTCATGTGGGTAAGAAATTATATAACAGATTGCTTGAATTTCTACGAAATTTTAGGAAAAAAGAGGAACTGAAGGGATATTAATCCATATACTTTTGGAAGAGTTTGTAAGTTGTGGTTAGGGACTGAAATATGAAGTAACACTTTAATGTAAATGTATATTTTAATTGGTGCATTAAGTTATTTAATTTTTCAAATTTTTCCCCTCCAAATTAGTTAACTCAGCGCAAATATGGCTTGCTATTTTGCTCCTCTTATATAAAAACAATACATTTTCTGATTTAACCTTTTCAAGAATACAATTTCTATGATGTCATTAATCAAAACAACAACATTTCCGTTTCCAATTAAGACCCCGTCTCTTTACCTCTGCGTCTCAAAGAACCTATGTACAGAAGAAGTTCCGCACGATCCCGAAATAACTCTACAGCGACGATAGATTGGGCAAATACTATAGCTTCGTTAATATTTGTTTGCATTATCCTTGCGGCAATTACTTCCCTCGACATTAAGTTAGGACCCTACCTCTCTTCCGCTTCGTGTAGTAGTAGAGAGTTGCATCAAAGTTTCGCGCATAAAAAGAGACTGCTTGTGGAGGAATTACAAGGGCGTCCTCCTCTTTTATTTAATTACGAATCAACGGGAGCGTAAAAACGTACGACTGGTTAAACTACTTAGCAACTCGAATTGAATTGGAATACCGTTCAACGTTACGCATAACAAATGATCTCGTTGTAGAATAGAATTCCGTAAAACGAACGGTAGAATTGATTTTTATGCAAATTCCATATTGGAGTTTGTGGGTTTGGGTTTTTTGATGTAGGACGCACCGACGCCAATAAAATTTAAGCGACTAGATAGTTTTTACAACGTTCAATTTTCAATCATCAAAATATCATCGTTTGTTATAGAGCCTTTATTGCCGTGAAAATAATTTGCTACAGCTAGGTATGTTTAATATTGAGAATAATATTAAAAAAGCAGGGGGGAAGTATTCGACCGTACGACGTTAAAGAAGCAAATTAAATTGAAAATTCAGGGTATGCGGTCTGTTTCTGGATGGTTCATAATTAACCATCTAGAAACAGTCAAACATACCCGGAATGTTATTTCTCCGTAGTAATAATAATGATTTTTTTTTATTTTAATTTGAAAATATACTCTCTGCTCCACATACTCGTCCTTCCTGGCGATCCCAACGTGTACACGTACGTCCGGGCCACCCGAGCCTCCTCACGCGAGAGCACACATCGTGGTCCCCACCCTATCCGCGAGCGCCAAAGATGGAAATCGCGTCTACCATAGACCCCAAAATGCCCCGTCATAAAAATATATCACCAGGCAAATACTACCATTTACAAGAGCCTTGAGCACAATAAATTTATAGAGCAGTTTCTGTGAATAACTAAGTCGTAACAAACGCCAATCAATAATCTTCTTTGCCATCGTGGCTCTCATCTGTAGTTAAGAAGAATTTAAAGACCACAGATTTCTGTGGACAGAAGTGGATCTATACTAAACACCCCAAATAGGCGTAACGTTGATTCAGGTTTCTTTAACCAATTATAAATTATTTGTTTGTCTGATTACTAAAATCACTTTTTTATGCTTTTGTCGTCAGCAAATTAAAATACAGCTTCAAGTTGGGCGGATTTAAGGCTCTTAGAATATATCTTTGTGGGCATCAAATGAACTCACTAAGTTATCGGTGCGAGCTTCGTACCGCTCGGTACCTATCGAAGCTTATTAAGTTGATTGTCCTTACTTGTTGCTAACTGTATGTTTTAAGGTTCCTCACCTGGCGTCGCTGCTGTGGATCTACTTTCAGTATGACAACACCACGACCCAACCAACTACTTCGAACGCCCATTTTTACCCCTGGCGCGCAATCCCAACATACGCTTTGAAAACATCTATGACTGATCTGTTTTCAATTGAATTTATGTTTATTTCCCCCCAGTCAAATTAAGTAAATAAACGGTTATCGCAGAAGTAAGAACAACAATCATTCAACACTTCATTTCACTCTTCCAATTAATTACAATTTGCCAGTAAGTTTCTCAAAATTTAATTTTCCATAACTCTATTTGCAATTTTTGGACGCATCCCTTACAACTAATCCTCACTCTAACATTTCATCCCTAAAAATCCTTGTGCAGTCTTCAGACGATATTCAGCCGCTCTTTCACCACTTTATTTATTTCCATTTTTAAATGCAGGTTTCGGTGCATGGAAGTTTGGGAACCGCTGCTCTAGAATAATATACCATATATATATACGTCTCTGAACAAGGGCAATCCCTTGCTACTTCGCTGAAATCGTTTGACTGCGATAATCTTCCGTGTGGAGCACGTTGCAAATAATACAGAGTTAATATGTGTACTTTGCGTCTCTACAAACGAAGGGGAGCTCTGCAGCTTGTAGATCTTCGCATCGACAGATATTTACATATCACTCAACTGGGGTTAATTGAAACTTAATGCTAGCAATAGGTACGTTCGACATTCGATATTCAGTGAATTAGGTTAGGTTGTAAATATGTGTGTATATGTGTCGAGGAAAGCAAGGTAGACAGGAATACCTAAGTATATGTATTAAGTTAGCGCGTTGTTGTTTTGGGATATAAATAGTGATAGCAAGGATTGTGGCAAACACTAAAATATGGAAGATTCTTAACAATTGTTTCGGAAATTCCCGGATACTCACTGTTAATCCTACGATCGAATGTTCTAAAAAAAAAAATTAAAGGTCCTTGCCTGTAGCACGAAGCATAAACTTCAATACATTCTTCAGAACTGATAAGAGACAATTTCGAAGCCGTCAAAAAATTATGAGACACTACGCTTTTTAAGACAAAAATAAGCAGCTAAAAAAGAAAAAGTTAAATATATCAACATTTTTACATATATTTCTTTAACTGAAGTAGAGAGTTTTTATATATACTTAACTGTTTTCTTGTGTTGTTAATAAAACCCGTTGAAACAAACAATTTTCGCCTTAAGATCTTTTTTCTATCTCTTACCGTTAGTGAGTTACGCGCACAGACAGAACGGAAAATTTCTAATTTTCAAAAATTCATTTGAGCCTCTCAGAGTGATTTTCCGCAGAAAAAAATGTGTAGTACAGGTGCTCTACATGTCCCCAAGAGAAAGATTTCCTGGTTCGGGCTCGTCCTTTGTGAGTGGCTGAGTAGGCTCTTTCCTCTGTTTAACAGATTTGCGTTATTTTTCATATAAATGGTCTAATTCTGGCGACGAAGTTATGTTCTAGGTTAATTTGAGGTTTTCTAATTAGAAAACGACAATATTCGTGCCTGGTTTCGTTTATGCGTTGTGCTGCAGTTGGACATCAATCTCATTCTTGCTTATATCGTGTTGGATGAATTACTGGATCTTGCTCCCGTTTGAATCTCCCGTTTTCTTTAAATACGCTGATGATCTCGTCCTATAAAGACCACTTTCTCGATTTTCAATTGTTAGCACGATCCCATTCTATCGCCAACGCGGGATTGGCAACTTTATCGCCTAGCTGTTTGCTAGCTTTACGGTGGATTTAACTTCGGAATATTTAGAAACACTTTTGTTGGATAACCAAATGGAGAACAGAGAAATTCTCATTTTAGTTTCTTTGTCAAGACTTTGTATAAAACAAAATTTTTTCCAAATCATTAACAACTTTTATCATCAAACTGAAGGAACTGCAATTGGAAATAATTTTATGGCTACCTTTTTTATGAGTAAATTTGAAGCACACCTGTAGAATTCTTCGGGTTCGGAGCAGATACGTAGACAATATTTTTTGCATCTTTGACACCGACAAATCTTCAATAATTGATTTTTTTTGGACGTTGCATCCAAGTACTTTCTCATGTTAGTTTAGTTACGATGACAACAGTAGCAACATTGTCGTCATAATTTACTACGTGTTCCATTTAAAGTAGAATTGGTATTTGATTCTTGGGACCCATGAAAACTAAGATATTCTTAAATGTTTCATGTTTCAAAATCGCGTTTTCATTATTTTCAGAGATATTTCATATTTCCACATAAATATAAAGGAATTCGATGAAATATTGAAAAAAAAAACAACAAAAATTTCACAATAGAAATTCACCTACATCCATTTAAAACGAATGAATTCTATACAATAAATGCTTCGAATTGTATTCCATGCTATTCAACGCGATAGAAAACAATGGAAATTATAAACTGAATACATCGAAAAACACAAAGCATTTTAGGCAGCATTTTATTGCGTTCGAAAGCACGTGTACTAAAAATAGACGTTTTGTTATCTGTGATAACGAGCCCATTATTAAAATCAGATTAAGCGTATAAAACAATATGGAAGCGCTTGATATCATTGTATACATATATCCCAACATATTTCAGGTAATCTGCTCGTCTTGCTTCGAAAAGAATACTTTGTTTGCTTTTCATTTGGCAGATGTTTGCAGATGTTTAGACTTTTTTATTTCATTTTCGATGTAATATAATGTAATCAGCATTGTTTTTTTAATAGTATTGTTACAGTAAATAAAATCGTTTACGGTGGTTCCTATGTTATAAAATTCTTTACAAAGCAAGACAAAGCATTCCTAGAGAAACGTTGGCCATGTACTGGAATGATTGTACTTTTAACTCAACCCTTCGCAGATGATAAAAATATTTGAACATTGTTGAGAATCATTAGATGATCATCCATTTGCTACGGAAAGCCAAGTATTCAGTAACGGAAGAATTGAAATTGACAAGGTGGATTTTACAAATGCCATCGCTACGTGAAATCCATGTTTCAAAAGAGAAATGTGAACAATTTTTTAATATTTGTGAACACCTGTTATTGGAAATAAAACGTGACTTTATTCATTATGATCCTGAATGGAAGCAAACGCCGATGTAGCGATATATCAATTATTGTAATTTATGGAAAATTGCAGCTGGAAGGAGTTTTCTAATTCATTGTGGTATAAAGAAGAACGACACAGTCCTGATAAAATAAAATTATGCAGAAAATGGACATAAGTTGTTTTGCTGCTGCTTGTAATTTGACTCCCATTCAGAATCGCAGCAAGTAAAACAATGATCGTGCACAATCTAGCATCGCTCTATAGTCGCTAACCTTACCTACTTAATGCGGTATGTGTCAATGTTTCGATGATAAAAGATAAGTTTTGTATTTGTTCTGGAAGATTATTCCTAGTTTTACTAATGACATTACCGGCATAATTAGCAATTTAATGTTAAATTTTTTGCAGAAGACTGAAACCTATTTCATTCTGTAATATCAAGAGACAACTGTCTTAAATTGCAAAGTGACACAACAAGAAGTAGAGTTAATTTTCTTGTAAGAGCGTTGGGAAGATCACAATTGGGAAGCAGTACTTGTTTGCTATCGTGAGGTATATGCAAACATTCTGAGTCATTTTAGCGTTGTACACACAGATCCGTTCTACTGCTAGCCTCTCTACACATTAAATTAAAAAATTCAATTTCACTATGACCCCTGTGACTAATCTTGTACGAATTTGCTACTTTTAATAGCACGTGACGCATTTTGAAAATATGCTTTTAAAACGATAATAGAATCGGTCATGATTACAAAATTAGTGTATTTCGCAGACATTAGCCCTTCTAACTTTGCATCGTCCTCAGTTAAAAAAACATTAGCAGCTGAACCCAATTTATATGCCACATTTACTCCAACCTATAGAAATAACCAAAGACTTTCCTGGTTTTATATTAATCATGTATCATGTTCTGGTTATCTAAAATATTATTGAAACAAAACAGACATGTACTCGAATAGTAGAGCCTAAGAAACGTGTATTGAAAATAAACAGATTTTCCATAGAGAATATTGATTACCTCGTAGAAAGGGACTCGTGGAATGAAGACGATGGTAACGAGTTTAAAATAAACATTTGTTACTTTCATTGATCGTGAAAGTTATGAAAAGGCTCCGTGGAAAATTTAATTTAATTCTTTATTCTGTCAAACTTTACGATTTACAGATGACGAAACTTAACTAAATTTGTATCTGTAACAAGCTCTGTTTACTTCAAAGAGTTTTATAGAAATAACAAGCTGGAAATAACGTTTTGCGATTACCAATAATGATTATTGTAGGTACAATTTTTCGAATTCAATTTAAATTTGAATGTTTGCGAAAGGCATCAACGTTGATATTTTTAGCATTTAGGAATTGAATTTTCGAGTTTCTATTAACCTCAGATTTTTATTTGAATTATTGATAATTTTGAAAATATGACCTCCAAGTCCAAATCTATAAATAAATCAGAAGTTCATTGGAAGAACAAAATAATAATAAAACCTTTCGGTAAGGCAAGCTAAAAGGAGTTGTAAAGACATTAGACAGCCTACAAAATCTGAAGATAATTAAAAATGATAACTATAAATACTGTTAAAGACTGTGGGGCAGTATGGCACCATCCACGTTATTTGATCCTCTATCCTTATATTAAAAGATATTTATAAGTACCTACTTCTAGCGCTTATACACCCTAAAAGATGCAAAATATACGAAACTAAAAGAGGAACTTCTTGCCTGCAGCACATATTTTTTTTTACGTCTATAAAGTAAGCTTCTTTCCCGTTTTAACTAATTTGCGAGCGTCTAATTTGAGGTTTTCTAATTTAATATTATGCCCCGGTTTCGTATATATATTGTGCTACATTTGCCGATTCGATCTTTCATTTGTTCAATATGGGCTTTATCACAGTAACCGCAGTAACCCTTCCTGAGGTTTCTAAGTGTATTTTACCAACTGAAACACACGTATATCTTATTCCCTATTGTCGTCCAATAAATACCCTTAACTCTGAAAATATCGGTCTTAATTGCGTCATTAAATCGGGATCCTTCCGTTAACTCTCACAGCAGTATTATTTTTAGTATGTGTATAGCACCTATGTATTAATTATATCTCCCCCTCGTTTCTTTTTCCAGGATATACCGCTTCATACTACAACGCTGACGTTCGTCTTGATGGCGTGGGATAGATTCCGTTACATAAAGCATCCGAACAAAGCTCGTTTGCCAGCTTTCGTCTGCACGATCGGGACATGGTTGACGGCCCTATGTTTGGTGCTGCCCTATCCGATTTACATAATTTATGTGGATTTAGGGGTAAGGATCATAACATTAAATTTCAGGTTTCACCCTGACAAAAACGTCCTGTGCTATTTTAATATATAAATAATAATAAATAAATTATTATAAATATTTAGATTATTATGCAAGGCGGTACTAGAGACTAAAGTACAAAGAAAATGTGAAATGTACGTGCATATATATGCATCAATTTTTTTGCTGCTAAAGCATTTGGTTGTAGAAGCTGGATGCGCCCCAAAAATAATCCAGTTAAAATTTTTAACCATTTTATTTAATCTAAATATAATATATAATTCACATGAGAAAAATAGCTTGGTTTTAACGATGAAAGCAATTTACGAGAACAAGCTAAGCGGGTTTTCCTCATATTTAATAACAACATTTTATAAAACTATTCCTTTTATAATTTGAGCATATTTTTTTATGTTGCGGGTACTTCTTTTTATGTCCAAATTTATTTAATCAAGCTAAACGACCCGTTTTCCAAGTTCTTTGAATATTTCGTCAACATATCAATTATTACCCCATTAAAAAACCATATTCCTCTTAGTTTCCCATTATATATCTCACCTCCTTTTCCATTACATATTTTTCTCAAATGTCAATATTTTTTCAAGTTAAAGCGACAGGCGCAAAAAAATTAAACGGAGTGCTTGGTGATCTTTACGCTCGAGTTTTTATTGAATTTCCACCGCCTTTGAAAAGGATTGAATCGCATCCCTTCTACGTCTCCCCACCTCTAATACACTGCCACTGCTTTTCGCTCTGAGTGAAGTTTTCTTATTTTCATTTTGTTTTTGTAAACCAATACCCGCTGTGTATCTATCGATTTACATGTTCATTCAGTACGTAGTGCTAAGGATTCTGTTTATGTTTTCGAGTTTCATATTAATTTTTTCTGTTTAGAGAATTCACTACATGTGAAGTGTTTCAACGACTGAAATTGGCTTTGTTCGTGCAGCTTTTTGAGAACGGTAGAAAGCATGCAAATATTCATTAAAGCACAATGTGCGTACTTGTTTTTGGCCACCAAACTAGAGAGGCATAGATGATCATGGGTCTGATTATTTCTGTATTCATCTCTCTCTTACCGAGTAGCCTACGGCATACTAGTGACGGGTAGTGGCTTTTTCCTGTAAGTTAAATAAGTGGGAGTACCATATTAGTTTTTTTGTCCAACGTGACTAGCAAGTATTTAGCTTCATCGCCGAAGTCAATTTTTTTTCCTTCAATGGAAGCTGTTTTTAGACAGACTTTTCTTCTCCTTGTAAAAGGGACAGTTGTAATCTTTTGCGAGTTTATGTCCAGGCTGTGATTTTGACACCATCTATGTGTGCCGTCAAGAGCTCTTTGGATAAGTTGCGGTATGATATTCTTATGTTTTCCACGGATCACGATAACCAGCTCGTTAGCGTTCCCTTTTGCATCTTGTCCCGTTAGAAGTTAAAGTTTGAAAAAGATCATCTATAACAAAACTCCAGAGCAGAAGTAAGATGATTCTTCCTATTTCTGTCTCTAATCTGCTAGTAGCATTTTTCCTTCTGCTATCAGAATCTGCTATCAGAATCTGCTATCAGAATCTGCTATCAGAATCTGCTATCAGAATCTGCTATCTGCTATCCTTCTGCTACCAACATGCCTATGCATGTTGGTTAGGATAAAACGGATTTGTTATAAGGTCTTCATTTCTTAGGTACCGGCCTAATACCTTTTTCATTCCCTTGTGCAAGAATGAGAAGAGACTGATGAATCTATACACATTTGGTGATCGCCTTCCTCCTTTAAGTATCCAAACCTATTGTTGGCTTCATGTAAGGTCATAAATATTGGAAGGTGAGCATAGGGAAGATGCAATCTTCACTTGGTGTCCGCTTAAGGTCCATTTTATTCTCATTGTTGTGAACTACTTTTTGTGAAACTTGCTAGAGTTCGCGCCTCCTTTGATGAACTACTTGAGTCCAATTCGAGGTGCAATACAGGCTACAAATTGAGTACAAAATGTAACATTACCTCCAATGCCTCTATAAAATGGTCTGTAAAGCTGCCATCAGCTTTCTGAGGGTGCCTGAGTTTGTTCACTGGCGAGGACGGGCTGATGTTGGCGTGTTATCTATTCTTTCCCAGAAACATCGCCAAATTCTTCTCTTAACTTTCCGTATTTCGAATTCTATTGAGTTAGGGCTTGCTAAGAGACCATATTCATAAACGCCGATTTCGCAATATGCCGACGACTATTTGGACGAGACTACGTTGAGAAATAGAACTGAATTGAATGAAAAATTACCTAACGAATACTTGTTTCTGTGTAAGCGTGGAATACACTGCCATCGTTTCAGCTCAGAAAAATTGAATCTGGTTTTCTTCATTCCGTTGCAAAGTTACCAATTTCATGATTATAAGATAATCCACAGATTTAAATATTATAAAATTAGCAGTTAAAATCAAGTGAAATTCTAGCATAACATAGCAACCTGGATTTCAGGAAAACCTGACAAAATGTAGTTTCTTCAAATGTACATATGTAATTTGATACTTAAACTTGGTACGTCAAATTTTAACGCGGACTGTTCCAATTCGAAACGGGTTTAAAAAAAGATTCCCGATCATCGTTGGGAAGGTATTAAATTATTCATTCGACGTAATGTATAACTGTGGATATGGGAAAAGTGGCGACCTCAGGTAGAATCGATGATCCACGGCGCTGGTGCGTCATCAAAATTTCATTATCGCTTGGAAAATCCAGCCGAAATTAAAACAGCTTTATTCACCGTCACGGTTGCGTAGATCTATACGGGATATCACATTTCTTTGAAAATTCTGTGTATTTAAGTTTGTGGACATAATGCTGTTTAGTGTAGTAGTATCGATGCTGTGGTAAACTTCTCCTTTCAGACTGTCTTTAATACAATAATGCCGCTAGTCGTCTGCTCCCGTGCGAAGAGGGAGAACCAATTGCTTTTGCATACATGGAAAATATGAAGAAACATGCGGACTGGAAGATGGTAATGCAGAGAAACGTTATTGGAGACTGCTAAATACGTGTTGTGCAAATTTACACAATCTATGGATCTACGAAACGCAATTGTTCATATGTTTATTCATAATAACGGTGTACAAGCAGTGCGGATCTAAACCCTGCATGATGCATAAGCGAAGGAACGACGAATGGCAGCCGTGGCAATTCGTAACGCCCGTTCTTTGATACCCTGATAAAAAAGCATGCGTATGTGCTATTTCGGCGATGATTCTTTGTTTAGCGTCCGTCTTATCTCGTGATTTTCAATATAGAGCTTGTAGAAGTGCGATTGTTTTATTTAATTACAATATAAATGAGATCATGGGGAATAAAATAAACAAAACGATGAATTTGCAAGTAAGGCAAATGAAACATTAAATTGAAATATAAAACTTAAGAGTTAAGAAACCTTAACAATATTCTTGTTTTTTCTTGTGTGTCTGAACTAAATATCCGGACTAGAAATATCTTTCGGGTAATGTCGCGTAGTTAATATTTAGTCTTTAGAAATCTTCTGAAGAAGCTGACAGCATGGTCAGCGAAACGTCAAGTAAAATATTAACTATGCGACCTCACCCGAAAGACATTTCTACTATGGATTACGGTCGTGAAAGCCTGCACTCAACTATTAAATATCCGGACTGTTTGTGGAGAATCCCATCAATATCGAAAAAACAGGTAGGGGTTTGATGATGAGTTCGACTTCACACAGCACTTGAAAAACACGAACTTCATTTACCTTTAAAGTTGCTCCAATTAAATCGCAATCCTTACAAAGAAGCAAGCAAATATTTTATCAAACATTCTACATGTCTGAACAATTCATACTTCGATTTTCACAAGATCAATTTTTAGAATTTCAAAGTTAATAGACTGTGGTGCTAGCTCCTTTATATTAAGTTTAGACAGGTTATTTGCATAAATATAATGCAAGCAGCGCCGTCAAATTCTTGATCGATGAAAAATACTCACCATTCTTATGAGAAGGAAATTTTGAATAAATCACGTTATTCGCTCTTTAAGAACTTTTTAGCCTGAATATTTTACGTGTAACGTGACTAATGCTGATGTACTGAGAGAAACAAGCATCGCAGATCCAAGATTAGCTAAGTAAGTTCAAGTTTATATTGTTTTCGGAGAAAAATGGCGGTAATATCCACGCCTCAAGCTAGAAAAGAACGCCTCCTATCGCCGTGCATCATCATTACACCCTACACAGCTCCCTGAGGATGTACACACTGCACAATCAACTTTTAATAGAATCGTTTTCCAGCCGCGAGCGGAAAGACGGCATCATTTATGTTGCTTCGCGATTTAAACAGGGCTTTCGGCGGGGCACATGGAGGAAGCTTATTACATTCGTCTAGATCTGTTTGAAAAATAGCGGGTACGTAATAACGTACATAATAGTACGTAATAAATGATGCTGTAGAGAACAGTAATAATATGAATTTCTTACATTTTGAACTTATAACATTTTGATGTTATAATTTCAAAAATTCATTCAAATTTCAATCAAAGAATATGGTCTGTTAAGCTTCTTCTGTTAAGCTGGTTTAGCTCAAATATCCTTTCATCTTTCGCATACATTTTTAAAGAGGCTCTAGATCTATCTATCTATAGGTGTCAAACTACGGTTAAAAACAAACATACACACACATATAAGAAATTGTTAGACCTTTATTGTTTTATCACAAAGATCTTACCGCTTACTTCTTTTGTAACATTTCAAAGGCAAAGTCTCCTTTCTTTAATTGGGCCGAATTGCATTGGAGATATTCTACTCGTACCTACGCCTCGTTACATCTAAAAGCAACTAAGGGAAAGGGTTCTCACCAAACGAGGTGCTTTCATCAAAGAAATTAAATCGAACAAAGTAAAAGTGGCAGACGTGAGAATAACGAGAGGCGATACAAAGCGACCTTTTTGGAGAATTCGGAATGCAAAGCAGCTACGTACAAAGAATCACCGGAGGGGAGGCATCCAAGGAAAACGATCGAAGGGAAGAGGAGATGTAGAATAACTTTGAAACTGACAATGAAGCAAGTCGACTAAAGACGATGTACGAATACAGAAGCAGAGCAAAGCAAAAGTTGTAATTAATTGAGTACACAAGGTACATACACCTAAATCGAATGACAAATGTACAAAGGTGTCTGCTAAGAATGTGATAGCTGTTAGCATATACATTATAAGGGCGTAGGTAGTGGGTAATTAAATATAGCGTGTTTAAATTGTGTGATTTCCTCTGTAATCCGTTGTTTCAATTCTATAATGTTTTTGGGACGGTCGCCGTGGAGTCTGTTTTTCGCCTACAACTCGCTCTTCGATAACGTAAGATCAGGACGTCCAAAACAGCAACTGACGAACGAAGCTACAAACTTGTGGCAGATTTCCTTGAAGGAGATCGTCGTGTGATATGTGAGGAAATTTTGGAAGCGACAGAAAATCGACACCATTCGTTTTCCGAAGTCTGAGAAATAATTTCAATAAGTTCACAATTTGTGCATGATGGATCCCTGCTTGACTACTGAACACATGCAAAACCGCCTACATACTGCAACGTTGCTGAAACGCAGATTTGACGTTGCTCGAGGCTTCTCCGTAACAATGCTCGGCGGCACATTGCCCATGTATTAACGGGATCCTGTACGGTTGGGAAATATTACTGTATGCACCCTACAGTCCGGACATAAATCCACCAGACTTTGGCTTATTCCAAACGTTGAAGAAACCTACGCAAGGACGTCGTTTTTCATCTCTGGCTGACCATTCTGCTGATACTACCTGAGCCATTCGGTAGGTGAGCAAAAATGGTGTGTTAGTTGAAAATGAAGAACTTCCAAGTCGTTAGAACTCCGTCATTGTGAAGAAAGGGAACTACATTGAAGGTTTGTAAAGAGATATTTCCAACTAAATGAACATACAACTAAAAAAAAATTGTGTGCATTAATTGCGAGATATCCCTCGTACATTTGCACATATTTTCTCTAATGTCTTCTCGTTACCGTAGAGGAAGTCGTTAATTCACAACGTCAAATTTTATACCGCAAAAAGGCACACTAATTCAATTATAATTGAAAATCGATAGCGAAAAGAGGGAATCTGCCAATGGAAATTTATGGCCCTTACGGACTGTCGAACACGGACTTTCTTTCGTTCCATCAAAAAGAGACCCTCTTCACATGTGTAACCCAATTAGATCAGCCTATTTGCATCTTGTCTTTTTAGCGGACGCCCTATCTCACATTTACTTAACTTGCTAATTTCGCACACCATTTTAGATATTCTTCCAGCGTTTATAGGAGACTGTTCAGACGCTTGCTGGAGTGGGAGAAACAGGAAGGGAGGAAAACGCTTTCAAGCGTCGATGATGTAATTATCTTGTCTCGAAACGTAATTATCACTTAAGCAGTCTACTCTTCAACTACACGAGGGTCGGCAGCTATTAATAGTAGGCCCGTGAGACGTCTCTGTATATAATATTAGATGTAGGGTAGTCTGTTTGAGGCATTTAATTTGTTGCAATAAAGCTTACTTTTCGAAATGGAAAATATTCCGAAATGCAAATGTCATCGAGATAACAATCGGAGTACTCGACTAAACACAGGAGCATGTTTCATAGTAAACCGTTTAAAGTCCCTTGTTGTCGTAGAAGTGATATATTTCGAAAAATACTCAAAGCGATGGAGCACTCTTACGAAATACATCAATTATTCATTCATGCACAAGTTTTAGGCTTTATTCAAAAATGTATAGCGGCTTCAGGTGTTAAATTACCAATTATTCAATCGAAATTTATTACAAATTGCGTTAACAATTCAGACAACCCCTTATAAATGAACCAATTAATTCAGATCCATAGTCAAATTTCTCCTAAACCCAACCTGCTAACCTCACCATTCCATAATTCAAGATCGACGCATTAAATCTTAAGATGTAGCCACAAAGATTGCCTACCGAGCATCTCGGACAAAGAGGGTTTATCTACGGAAACTTGGAAACGCCTCCTTTCATTGGCTTTTGTTTGATTTTCCAATAGCTATTAGCAGAAGGGACCAAGAAGATGTGATTAATTTATTACGAACCTATGTTTACCTCGTTATAATCCTGTTACATGGTGTTGGCCAAGTTTGGAGTTTGAGGGGGTGAAACAAAAGCAAACCGTGTGGTCGAACGTTAAACAATGAGTTCGCTAAAGTTTCGCAACAAAGCGTAAGCATTTTCGAACAACGGCGTTAGTGAGATAGAAATCATAGACCGAAATAAGGATAAATGGGTGTAAAATTGAAGATAACAAGGTTTATAATTGTAGCAACAGGTATATGGTTTATTCCGACGGAGTAGAATCATAAAGAAGAAAAGGCAGCAAAATATTTGATTTTTTTTTTTGTGGTGCAATCCTACTATTTTTCCTTTTCTGCAAAATAAGGCTACAAATACTGTTTCATGCGTTTTGGAATGCAGAGCAGAAGTGTTTCTTAGGACTGCTAGGACTGGTTGTTAGCAGCATCCTATCAACGTTTCTCTATAACAAGATAGGATTGAGATCAAGACTTTGAGGTGGTCAGGGACAATTTGCAAAATATCAGTTTGGCCGTGCTCATCAAAATCATTTTTTCCAATTCGGTCAATTTTTGTTTTGGACCATTGTCTAAAACGTCAACAACCAATTGACAGTAAATAGCCGTCACATAATACATATTTGAGTAATGAGCTAATATCCCCTCTTCCGCTTCGATTCTATCCAATCAAGATACGACCACAGGACCGACCCTCAATCAGTACATTTTAATACAGAATTCTTCAAAGTAGCATCTAAACTTATTTCCAAGACAAACCCGCATGAGTGGAAAAGAAAATCGTATTCCTTCCAATATTTCCTTTATTGTTTTCCCGAATCCATATTACATCCTACTTTAATATAATTTTCTCTGAATTCAATATGAAATCCTCAATGTACCGCCAACGAACGAAATCTTTTTGGGGGGAGATAAACGGATTTAAAAAGAAAAGTTTCTTCTTAAATTTCCATTCTTTCGACCTAAATATACGATTTTATGCACGCTTTGGGTGAATCTATAAGGATTTGTCTGACTAAACTTCCTACAAAAAAGAATCTTAGCTCAAGCTCCAATACCAACGAAGAATGAAACGAAGGCAACTGTTTTTTTTTTATTATGAATAACCTGTATATACGAATATAAAATATGAGCTTTTCAAGTATTACTGGGGTCGTTTTATCGGTTAAGTGTTGTTTTACTTTAATAACGGGAAGAAATACGAGCACGAGACGTTAAGGTGTGCCATATTTCATGTAGAAAAAGCATTAAATTTAATTGAGGTTTTTGAACTGTAGAGGTGACCATCGAGAATTCTTTAATTTGTTCTTAAATTCTGGGACAGTTGTGGTAAAATGAAAAAATTATTTACATTATTAACTACCGTTTTCATCGGAATCGATACGATGTGTCACGAAGTGCTTGCACTTCATTTTAATTTCTATTCGTATAACAATTTTCACGGTACAACAGCGTGATACCAACCACAAAATACGCAGCGCCCTACCGCGATGTCAATCAGCGTTTTGCTATTGTTCTATTAAATTAAGGTTTCAAGGGCTCGCTTTTTGGGGGTTGATTTAATCAGTAAATTTTACCCTCACTATTGTCGTTTCATTTTCTACATATTCATCGAAGGAAATAATTTGGGAACCTATTTCAATGCAGTGCTGATGAGTACCATGGTAGCTGGTCGAAATGGAGGACAATTTATTGTTTCATTTTAAAAAATTCGTTAAAATATTCCATACTTCATCGCTTACGTCATATGATAAGATATTTTTTTATAACATTATTCTTTTCGAATAAAGCACATGTGCAACGTACAACCTGTAAAGTCCTTTGAAAGTCAATGTGATATTTTTAGCGCCATAAACGCCTACCTAATTATTAATAAAAGGTATGGATGATGCTTGGATATAAAAATAAAGCATGTTGGTCTGACGTCTTACTATTTATAGCTTCTTTTTTCCTGTATATCCTTTATCTAGCCATCTGTCTAGATCACTGGACCCGCTTTGGACATCCTGTCGCATTATTTTTAACATATAAGCGCCTGATAAGCTAGAAAAAGTACAAGATTTGTGGGGCGGGTGTAGAAGGTTTTTTTACGCTGAAACGAAAATTGTACCAAATATCTTTTTTTGGACTTGTATTCGGATGAAATTTTGACAGGTATGATGGATCTGTTTTACTTAGTTGTTTGATTTTTTTGGGAGGTTTGTTTGTTGGTTATTTTCGTTTGCTTTGTAAATAAGTGCAAGTGTTTATTTACACGCAGGCAAATTCTATTTTCCAGCAACTGAAGCAAGTCACATGGCCTACTTAAATATTTGTACATTCTAAAATAAAATTGCAACTTTCTTAGAAATTATCAATTTTTGGGGCTTTATCATTGTAAGGGATGCAATAGTGCTATCAAGTGGTAAAGCAATATACAGGATGATCCATTTAAAAGAATCAAGCTTTTGATATTTGAAAATCGTGAAGTTTGTACACCTGTAAAAAACACTGCACGTGAAGCGAAACTTCTACTTGACTACTTGAATTTTGATTCTTTCTGGAACAACTCGACAACGCCGCAATTTATATGAAAAGATAAACTGAATACTTAAAAAAGCATTCTTCATGTTGCCATACATTAATTGAACCCCCTGTATATTTCGTACTATTTTAGAAATAATACACAGTTGCAAATATGGTAACTCTTATTTGAAAAATTGTTTCGTATCTTCTATATTAACTGAAATATTGGACTCCCTCACACCATTAGGCCACCCTGTATGGAACCATAATACTTTTTTTATGCTGACGTTCATATTCGTAGGAAAACGTAGTTAAAAAAACATTTTTTCTCAATCTGAAAATGCGTATTCTAATTTTGCTAAGACGGGTTAAGCCTTTTTGATTTATCAAGCATACGTCTGGGATTTTCAGACGTTCGCTAAAAACTTAATTAAGTAAGTTATTTTTCGCCCGTCTTAATTTCAGCGTCAACACAGAAAATGATATTACAAAAAAGAGGATAACTGTTTTTCTCGGGAAACAGATTCCGACGAATCTTCCCCCTTTCATCTCCCCCCGCTTCCCTACTTCGCTTTTATAGCCGTTCTCGCTGTTATAATACGAATTACGAAAGGAAGATGGACAACAACGAAATTCGTCTTGAAAGGGTTCCGTTTGAAACGGAGGATTATTTTCTTGGATTGTTTTTGCGAAGAATCAAGTGACGTCTCGCTTTTAATCAACTTTTAATAGGTATCTTTAATTCATAAAATGCGCGGGGGAGCGAACGTCCGGGGGACTTTCAGAGAAAAAGAGTTAAGTATTTCGTTGGGAGTAAATAAAGTTTTCTTTGTAAATAATGAAGCGGAGATCCGACGAAAGCTTTTAGATTTGGGAATTCCTTGAGGAATTTCGACGGTTGACAACCTTCTTTTGCTATAATTAGCAGTTAGGGGGAATCGCGAGGTTTTCGATTTGGAGTATTTGCTACGGAGGTCTGCGGAATGTTATTTTAGCTTTGGATATTGGATCAATAAGTCATTCGAACGTTACACTTCATATTTGTTTTCAATTATCGAAATTGGATCTTCTTCTTTTCGTAAAAATATATATTTAGTGGCGATTGAAATTAGACTTAAAAGTAACCTGCTCCAAATACAAATCTGTACCATAAATTTCGTCAATCTGGAGTGGTAAGTTACAAATGTGGCAATGGCATACTCAAAAAAAGTGAAACTATTGTGGATGTGAGGAAGTTGGTTGTATTAACAACAAACCATATATACGGCTTATACTTGGTTGAAATCCTTTTGTTTTGAACCGCTGCGTTCTGAAAAGATTGGTGTTTCGATCGCAGCTTTACGGAGAAGAATTATTGGTCGATTAATTTTTCATGAAACGGTAAGGTTTCGTAACAATTTAACCTTTTTTAAGACATAACTTACATGAACACTATACTCTTGGTTTCCGGTTTGGAGTCGTGTCGTTGTCCTAGTTCCCGCTGATGTTTTGTCTTGCTTTTTCAAGCGCTGATTTAATCATTTTTTCATGCTGCCGAATGATTTGTTTTTAATTCAGACTGACCAGAAAACCTGAAAGTACGTAGTCTTTACATTATTGAATAATTAGATTGCTGTGGGAATGTGGTATGAATCTTTCTAGACATCGATATCATCGCTAATCAAAAGCCTTTCGGATTTTCTTTAAAAATTCTTAGAAATGTAGAATGGTAAGCTTCTCTTCGCAAAGATGGTATTGATGTATTCGCAGGTGTGTTGATTCTACAAAAGCTGTCACAAGAAAATACAAGCTACTGTTGATTATTATACTCGGTTTCCGGGTTGGAACCGCATCGTTACCGTACCTTCTGCCTAAGCTTGGTCTTCATTCTTACGAAGTATTTTTAGGGCTGTTACTACACATTGACTTGGAACTATTCGTTCCGCAGTGGTTTGTATAGGGCTTCTTACAAGTTGATGAAGCGGAAAAGTTACGGATCAATGAACTGTGAGGGCTACTACGAGGTTTAATCAGTTCTGATTTCTAGATATGATGATTTAAATTGTAGGATCCTTAAAGTTTTCCAAAAGTTTGATAGGAACTGAGTTTATGTAATGCGTGGAAGGGGAAGATATTTAGAAATAACATGATTATCTCTGCGTCCTAGAAAAAAGGATAAAACATAAATAAACCATCCCAATCTTGTCGTAGCGTACCAAGTTCTCTCGTTTTCTCCTCGATATCCTATGTTTTATTTTTCTAGACCTAAAAAAATCGAACAATCCGCGATTCTCATTTGAAATCAGGCACACATAGAGCGACCTAACCAAAATTTCCGACGGTTACAATTGAAATTAAAATTCTATGTGGCTCAACACAACGAATTCCTTTCTGCATGTAATTTATAATTTAATTAACTGAAATTTCAATTTTGCACGTACGTTTCATGCGTGAAAAACATGCAAAAAGATTAATTTTTCGTATAGTACCATATATACCATACACTAACTTGGTATTACTCTCCTATTCCAGGCTACTACAATAATATAATTTTTTCGCGGAATATTACTGCGAAATTAAAACGAACAGTAGGTAGTTTGCCGCAAACTAATTGCATATATGAATGTCGTAAAACTATAATTTCCTTTATTATACCGCAGGGTTGGTTCAAATTGTCACTGTTCTCTCCTTGTTACAGAAATATTTGGCACCGTTCGAGGGGGTAGGCATTTGCATTGTAAATTTAACCGATGATATGCAAGAGTACATGCGCGGTATATTTCTTTTCATGTAAGTATTAATTAAATGTGAATATTTATTACATTTCTTAGTTCTTTAATTAACAAGTTCGCATTGACAGTTTCTAATTTAGCCTGGCTATTGGAATATATTAAAAAAGTCAACGTTGGCAATTGTAATAAATAAACTCCGCCACTTTCCGTGCGCTTCACCGGCGTCGGTATGAGAATGGTCGTTCGGGTGTGTGATTTGTAATATATGCGCAAGCGATCTTATTACAGTAATGGCGCATCCAGTATGTGTTTGAGGGACGATTGGAATTATTATACGTAATAAAATGTTGTCGATAAGTGGATCAAGGAAACGACCATTGTTAGAAAAAGTGAACAAGATTTCCCGGATTTAACATGCGATGGCGCAAAAATGAAATGTTGCGATCTATCCAAGACTATGTGGGAAGTGCAAAGCACAATAATAACAAAACAGATGCATATCGGGAAAGGTTTATACATGATTTATGTGTAACCATGAATATGCCTAATCTACCGTTTACTTTGTTAAGCAACGGAATCATTTATTTCATTTTGGAAGAAATACGTCAATCCTACGTTACTGAGCCAGACGACGTTACGAAGGTGTGCGTAAACTTTTAGAGAATAAAGAACAAAGTCGCCTTGCGTCCCTACTCTATCGCTTAGTCCAATATGCGAAGCATAAATTTGCGCAAATATTACGAATCGCCCACCCGAATGACCACCCCCATATCGACGCTTGTGAAGCGCATGTAAAATGGCGAACTTTAGTAATAATCCTATTTGATAGCTCAGCTTGAATTTTATATATCGAAATTGTCAGTGTTGAAACTTGTGTTGTGTGTTTCATCTTTCATTTAATTGTTGTTCAAACAGGTATGCCACACCCTTAGCTACGATAACCTACCTATATGTCAAGATCTCTAGCGAGCTTCAGTCGCAGCAGTGCAACATGGGAGTTATCCTTTTCGAAACTAGGCATGAGCCACGTTCTAGGACAGATTCGCATTCGACCAATATTGAAATGAGGTAAGATAATTTTGATGATCTTTTCGGGTTCATTTTGATATTTGTCTCTAATTAAAAAAAAATGAATCAAGCAAATAATGAACCACTTGTCGAAAATTTCCCATGACTGCTTAAAATTTTATTTAATTTAATCAATTTAAAGGTTCCATTTCTTCTTTTTCTTTAAAAAGGGAAACTTATTGGTTATTGCTCTTAAAAGATTCCATTTGAAAGTCGATGAGTTTCCGCATGTCAAACAATTTTCTTCCATACCTCTTCCATTCCAAGGAATTTAATTTACTTCATTTTTAAAAAGTCAACGACGTATTTCGTGGGAGTAAAATGAAACATTGCTCGTATTTCCTCATTTATCTCTCCCTTTCCGAGGCAAAAAGAAGGACAATCTCGGATTCAATCGTACGGAAAAATGACAAACATGAGCAAACATTTTCGCTTCGTCCCCAACTCGTTGTTTTAAATTTGGAAATAAGTTATTTTCTGGTGGAAAAAATATCATTTCGACTTGAAAGGCGATAAATATCAATCAATACGAGCCTACCCCATTAAAATACGGTCGTTCGTTGTATATTTTATGGAGTTTCGTCGCTCCATTCGCATATCTAGCGAACATTCGGAGAAAGTCCTTTTAAATCGGACAGCGAAAAGATTTATTTCTTGCTGAGGGTCTTTGACATAGAAATCGATACATTCATTTTGTGTTTTAAATCTAACATATCTAAGCGATGGTCGCCAATATAAATCGTCTTACCCTATCTTCGCTGAAACTTTTCTCCATGGAAGAAACGAGTTACGCAAGCAAATCTTTAATTGCCTAATCGTAGTAAAGTAAAATCTTCCATAAGTGGCCGGATTTAATTCCTCTAAGTGAAAACGAGACGTCATTTCACGGTAATTGAATTAATGTGCATTCCTCCATACTCCATTACGAGAATGTACAGGAATTTGGGACGAGAATCCTCCATTTATCATTGGTAATTAGGGTAATGCTGTCATTCTATGTCGTCTAAAATTTCCTTTATGTACAACGTTTCAACGTTTAAAATCCAGGCATTTTGTATACTTACTTCCTGTTGTTGACACGGAATAGGTTACCCGATTTGCTAAAAGTGCAATTGCAATTGTTAAAATTGTTGAAAATTGTTTCGCGGAATGTTGTTTATGAGGGCAGTCCCCTTTTCACAAATGACTAGTAACTTGAGAATTGTTATTGATGAAACAGTTTACGTTGACGTAAAAAAGAACAAATTTCTGAACTAAATAGATATTTGATGTGAAGGTTTCCGTTGAATGATTTTTTAAGATTTTAGTAAAGGCTTAACACAACAACAATTTTTGATAAAGGTTTGCAGAGCTTCATCGTGGTCGTCCTTTGTCAATCATACTGTGTGCAACATGGAAGAGGTTTGGCATGTAGCTTACCGTGAGACAAAGACCACGCCTCTCTCACACCGCACGTCAAACAAATGATTATTTAGAAGCGAAAGACATCGAATTAATGTTTTATTGCTCATATTCAATTGGTTTATCAGTAGTACATAAGCTACTTCTGGACCAAGACATTTGGCACATGCAGCTCAATGAAATATGATAAAAAAATGGATATGAAACAACCGAAAAGGAGCTAAAATCCTTTAAAAATAACTAAATTTTTTATGCGCTCCAAAAGTACCCAAATATCTATAGAACACCAAAAATTGACCACACCAAAAATGGTTAAAAATTAGCTAAAATCAATCTTGCAAAACACGGACTGCAACTTAACTTGCGGTCCAGAAATGAAGAGATATGGGCGTGCTTTGGAAAAAAGGATTTTTCACCTCTTTTTTTGGTGATTTTCAATGATTTTTGATGCACCAATTGGCTTGGTCCAGAAATGCAAACCCATTTTGGGTTTTCATTGATTTTTACGCGTGCCAAATGCCCTGGTCCAGAAGTAACATCTTATATACTACCTTATCTCCACATAACTTATTTTAGTTCCAGAATGTCAAACAAAAAATACTTGCAAATTTTTAGCATCCCAAGAACCTGTCGAAGCGTTCAAAAGCTATGTTTCGGAGATACCACATTCAGAGTGGAAAAAATGTTTCGAGAAGCAAATAATAATAAATTTTAATAGCGAATACCTTCAAAAAGAATAAAACTTAAAAAGCATCCGTCGTAGTTCTTACTTTAGAATTTAGAAAAAGGAAAAAAAAAGAAAACATTCTAATTGGAGTATGGTATAACAATCGCCATTGGGGCCTCTTAGTTGGGAACAAACGTATTCGCATTTACCAACTCCACCTTGCTTAGATATCAATGCAATAGTTAATTATCTTTGTAGCGCGTTTATAGCGTTAGAGCAAAACACATCCCTCAGCTTACACAATAAACGTCTCTGAAGTGCAGGACGCGATTACCCTAGTTGCTAATCCCGACGCGAACCTGTAATTAAATACCCGAAAGATGCTGAGTGCAGAGACGCGTTCAGCGCTAGTACAATTAAGACTGCTTCGATGGATCGGTCCAATATAGTCTTGCATGGATACTATTCGCCAAAATACTGCGACCTAGATAGATTTATTGCAACAATTCCCTTAATGTATGCTAGAATAGCTGGAGGATTTTAATCTTCAAATCGGTAGCTTCTGGGAATGGCTTACTGAAATGTCATTGTTGTTTATGGCTAATGATTACTACAGTTATTTTTTGAAAAATATATTTACTTAATTATTGCTTTGTTATTGAATACAGTTACAAAGTTTAGAGATTTTTTTTTTTAATTTAAAATTTTTTTTTAGAGATTTAGAGACGGGTCACGAGCATTTATTGTTATTTCAGGCAAATTATGAATGGAAAGAAACGTATTCATAAAATTTATAATTAGTAAATATTAATCTATTGTGACCTCGGAACACTCGAATGTTTACTTGATGTGTTTGGATGGGATGAAAACGTTTGCGCAACTTCGATTTCCTTCTTCATCGAAGAGATCTCAGTGTAACCCTCGGTGGCACTTTGTTGCTACATGGATTGGCTAAATGCATCTGTTTTCCCATCTAATGCATAACTACTTCTGCTTTGAATACTTTTTCTGTGTATTTAACAACTTTGAATGCAATTGGCCTGGGAAAATTAACGGCCTTAATTAATAAAATTTTGCAATTTTTTTGGTCTAATGATCATGATCATTAACTGGGTTCGCAGTTGTAAAGTACGACACTTAAGCGAGGTCATTCCAGTTGTCCCAGTCAAGTCCATATTTGTATGCTTTAAAAGCCTTTAATGTCGCCTGAATGTGAAAATGTGTACAATTGCACCTCATACTTCTTTCACGAGGCTTCCTATGGTGCACATGTTTTTGGGAAAAATATCTAACTTAATAAAAATTACTTTATCATATCGGAATTTTTTAACTAGTGGTTGAAAACCGGTTCCTTTTAACATAGAACGTGAGTAAATTGTACCAACTTTCAAAGTTACCAACAAATCAAACGTATAATATGGCAGATCCAATCGTGACTGTATAAGTATACCTTCCCCATTCTCGTAATTAGACCTATCCGAATGGAATTTACTTCCATTACTATTATCTCATAGTGCCTTTACATCCGGTCTACAGTGTTCGGTTAGCGTTAAGCTAATAAGGGATTTTGGACCTTTGGTAGTTCAGAAGTTATCGACCGAATTGAGGGATTTGTGTCGACTCATTACCATTTCGTAATGTTGTTTGAGCTTTGAAGCGTTCCAGACCTAGACGAATTAATAACCGTTCGTCATGGTGAACTAATCTCACCAATTTCTGTACTTTTACATAGGAGGACGCCTCTTCTTCATCAGAATTGCAAGTGCAAAAAGAAGATTCGTGTTTTAAATGAGGAAATTTGTAGATACGAGCAACATTGCCAGACATTTATCGCCGTTTAATAGTGGGTACGTTACGTTTATTGCGAGATAACCTGGCGTTAACTTTCATCCTTCCCACCCTTTATCTACCGGATATTCCTGCGCTAAATTACCATCGCGTGGATGTTTCCGTTGTATTGCTGACTGTTCCCGGCTCATTTATAGAGCGATTTCGGCGGTTCTTTTCTTTTTCTATTTCCGTCGTTGTTCTTTCCTTTAAGTGAAAAATAACAATAGGACGAAGTTACTTATAGCGATGTTGCTTTATGAAATTTAATAGATTTTTGGTAGAAAATAGAAATGCAGAGGACTATTCAGTCATCCTCTCCTATGTAACCTATCCTATAGAACAGCATTAAGGCTGCTTGACTATCAGAAAGAATAGTCTCCTTCTAAGGCATAAATTTCTGTTTGAGGTTCCGTCCAACTGATGCAAGTAATTTGCATCCCTACTTTTCTTCCTAAATGCCAACGCTAGATCTGTGCTCAAAATATTTAATATAAAAGATTCTTCAACTCTAAAACACCATTTTCCAATTTGCTCACAATGCTTAGAAACAAACAAATTTTTTCGACAGATGCGTCACTAATACTTAATCGACAGTACCATTAACATATCTATTTTTCTCTATTTAATTAGAGGTAGCAGGGGTGAATGCGACAGCCTAAGTCAGCATAGCCGGAACAGCTGCCGCAACAGTCGTACCAGTTACCGTGAAACCCGTTTAAGACACGAATCGCACGAGACCGACCTAGATATTTCCAAAGAGAAAAGGACTCAGAAATACCTCATCCTGATGGTCAGCGTCTATTCCATCTGCCTGTGCCCGTTGATGGTGTTACGATTGGCACGACTGGCAATATTGGAGACGTATGATAACAGCGCCCACTTCGATATCACCTATTGCATGTTCGTATGGATTGCCTTCCTTCCGACATGTACTACGCCGCTGTTGTTCGCATCATGGCAAATGGGCAGGTAAGCTTTTACATTGTTATTCTTCGTACCTAAAGAAATGTATATTTTTGCGTGTATCAAATCAAATATAGTAAGTAATGCTTGTTTCTAAGCAGCAGGCATGTATTTCTTGGCACGCGACGGCTCTAAAATGTCGTTTCGAATGTTGTGATTTTAACTGCGAGATATACAGCAATGCAATGTCGAGTAACAAATACTCTCGGAACCATGCTGATGACCTCGGATAGGCAGAAACATGTCCGTGGGTAGCGTGTTTTTTCCTTCTTTGATTGCTTTTGTCGAAAATGATTCCATCAATACCAAGAGGAAGCTATTTTAGCATTATTTTTCGATTAATTTTGCATACCTCTTGGCTAATATAAAATGATCCAAATCCGGATATAACATCGGCAACCGATGTTGCCAACATTACTATCGCAGGTTAGTACGAGGTTATTATTGGAGCTCTATATGAGATTTTTTCTCCGGAACATAATTTAACAGCGAACGGTGGTCTTAACGTGTAAAATTGCGAGGGCACAATTTAATATCCGCCGTTTTCGAGAAAGCCCGGCGGAGATTAGCGAACGCGCTCTTTTTCTAACTTCTTTGTCATAGATTGCCGCGGGAACATACGGCGTTGCTGCTACTCTTCGCATGACAAATATAATTAGAGTAAATACGTTCGGACGAACTTCTCTACTCTCTGCGTGTATATTTTATATTGTTTTCATCAGGAAATTGTGTTAAATTTTCAGGAAATTATTTTAGAATAGGAAATAAGGACTTACGGTGATAATTATGATCTTTAATGAATTAAAGCAGATGATTTCCTGTTTGTTGTATCGGTTGGTACAGAGGGGAGTCGAGTACAGAGTCTATTAGATATATTTAATTGAATTTAGAAAGTTTCTTTAATAAGATAAATTCAGCAGTGGGTAAATAGGGTAATAGCAGGTAATTTTTTAAAATTTATACTTTGTAAGGGATTCTTTTACCTCGGCGGGCAATTAAAAAAACAACACCAGGCATTATTTGGAGATTTTTTGTAAATGAGCGACCCGACTCCTCTAATCGGATATTGTTGCGTAAATGTTGGAGAGTTGTGAAAATTTCCATTCTTGGCGAAAATATTTTGTTACTTTTAAACGGGCAATGAACAACTCTATCGATGCATGGCCCCATGTAACAATATCATAGGATATCGCAGAAAAAGCTAAGGCATAGTACATCTTCAGCGTTTCTGCATAGAGACTCAATGGTAAATGAATGGTTTCAACAAGTTGAGGCTCCACCATATACAATTAATTTCCCGATCTTTGGATTGAACTTCGGGGTTTTGTTGAATAAGTGGCCCGATTTAAACCCATTGAACTTCTTTCGTTGGGGTCACTTAAAATCAAAAGTCTACAAAGACAAACATTAAAACTTAAGAGTGAAAGTTTGACGTGAGAGGCAAGCCGTATGGCCTAACGGGCTTGAAAATACTATTCACAATTTTTAAGGACACTGTCAAGCCGTACAAGCACTTCCATTTGAACATTTAATTTAATTCTTTACTTCTTGCGTCTTTGTTAATTTTTTCTCTTTTCGCTGTACAGCCAATAAGATTATTAAGCTTATTGGCTGTACATATATTTCTCACTTTTTTCAGTAATTGTTTGTAATATATTTTGATCGTAAAACATTCGTCTTCTCGTATTTGTTGTGTCTAAAGATTCACTACTTGTACTAGCAAAGAAGAAGTCAGATTAATCTTATGGCGCCAACAATCTGACAACTAAATTTGCCTTGATTTATGGTCACTTGTTCTACTCGTAGATCTCCTATTTTTCCTTTGGGAGATGCATTAATGCTGGTTGTGTTCACTTTATTCCGTAGATAAATGAAATAGTGGCTATGGCTATATAAAAATGAGCTTTTTTTTTAATATATCTGCTAAACTTTTATTTGAAAAGGCGCAACATGAAATAATATGTACTAACAAATTCTGAGATCGGTGCTTGCACCCCCAATGTGACTATTTTAAAGATGACAGATGTTTGCTTAAAAGGTGATTATTTTAAATTCGATTGTAATAAATATAACAAAATCCAAGAACCTCTGCTACACGGCAAAAAATATTTAGTCCATATTACAAAGCTTGAAACTTTTCTAAAAGGAAGAAGTCAGTCACCGTGCTGTAAAAATTTTAATAAATTCTCTAACCAGCAGAGGTGTCCCTCAAGGGAGCTATTTGTGTCCAATTTTGCTTTTAATATCTGTTAACGATATTACTAACCTTTTATACAAGTGCCGTTGTATCTTATAATAATATATCAAAGAGCCAAAATAGTGCTATATTACAAAAGTTTCTATTTAGCAACTCCTACGTTGTACACAAAACTTTTATACTTCGATATTAAAAAAAAAAGAAAAAAAGACGTGTTCATTTGGTCGAAAATACCACTGATTTTGCATGATTGCTTTCGCCATCGAATTTTCGAATGATACCCGGCAAAATTCACCACATCAAGTACTAATATTCAATCTAATAGCCGCAATTCGAATAAAAATAAAAAAAGAGCAATCTCGAATCGTGAAAGCTGTATCGAACGAGTGCCGCGATACCAACGAACGGGGTATACATCGAGATGAGGTGGAGGTTGGCATGAAAAGGACGCGATTAAATGAAGTATGCATTAAATAAAGAGGGAAAAGATCGGTAGTCGGCAAAAAGCGGAGGGTAACCGCTGTGGAAAGTCTAATAAATCTTGTACGAAGCCGATCGATATTTAATCTCTTAAATGTTAATGTTTCTTTTTTTTTTTTTCGTAGGGTAGAACGCGCTCTCTTTGTGTATGTATTTTAGGGGGATGTATTTATGTATATAAGCCGTATTTTCGATTTCTAACCCGAGGTGATCGTGTGCGATGGTGTATTAGGACCCAATTTGTTATTTTGACCTTTTTCCGAGGGCGAATTAGCTTTTACCGGAATTCTGGACGGGATCTGAATACACTATAAAGAAAATTTATGTAAATTTACAATGCAATCGATGTTATCCGCAGACCTTCTACAAAAGCTTCAAAATGTGCAGAGAGAGATTCAAGATATTCAGTTTGTCAAATATATCGCACAAATACGCTAGTTTCAGCAAAAAATCGGGTTCTATAAAGTACTTAGAATTTTCATAACCTTCCCGTTGTGGAAAAGTGTGAATTTCTTGACGTATGTACCTCGAATGGACGAGATAAGGCCTTCCCACGTGATCTTACAGTAGTATTTGTTCAGTTCCCACGTAGACGCATAATTTTTCGAAAAATTTGGCTTTCAGTTGCTTAATTTTGGTGTAATTTATTATGTTTATGACACGTTTTAATACCAGATTCAATTTAGAGCTCATCGACTTTGGTACAAGTGCTTCCCTATTGATGATGCAGGGGGGGGCACATAACATGCGACGCTTTGCTGCGAATAAGCTCCTGCAATCCTGAATAGCGACATATTTGTTAACTTAAACGTGTGACGCGTTCCCAACGGAAATAGAACATTTAATTCATATTTTTAGCAATACTGCCGATAAAATATCGTCTTTCCCGAGACATAAATATACAAATATATATTAGTCACCCCCTCCGTCTATAACTTGACCGATATATCATGATTCATTCGACAGCGTAGATAAATTCTTGGCGTGCACGCCCTTTCTGACACTTCGCGAATAGACGTATATCACGGAGAAATGTGCTTCCTTCCCAATATCATCCGCTTCGTTCCACAAGGACACATCGGTCCGTAGTCTATAAGCGCAAATTTTTCATAACCGTCCCCTATTTGTTCCTTTTCCTTATTTCTCTCAATCTCCTACTTACACGCGTAAAAATCTGGGGAAGCGAGAATAAAGATGCATGCAATATCCGGAGAAACACGACCCCAATATCCGCGACGTTAAAATGGCGGTTTTTTTGCTAATAATACAATATTGGTGATAGAGATGGTTTTATTCAATAAAAATAAATTGTAATGTAGAATAATACTGTTTGCTCGATGTTACAAATGTCGTTTACATTCCAAATATTCCACAATATATAACATGATCGAGTGTAGGCTTTCACGGCCGTAATCCATAGTAGAAATGTCTTTCGGGTGATGTCGCGTAATTAACATTTTACTTGGCGTTTCGCTGACCATGCTGACAGCTTCTTCGGAAGATTTCTAAAGACTGGTGTTGTCGTCTCTTGCTCCTCGTTATATACCCCATTTCTGTTCCGCTTTGCTGATCCATAACCGTTCCGTTCCGCTGAATCGCGTCGTTCGTTGTATGACGACTCCGTAGTGCTAACTTCCACGTGTTGCTGATCTTGTATCCGTCTTCGCGATTGAAATTGTTGGTGTTCTTCATTATTTCTATCGATTCGCGTATTATCCTCGGGTAGTAGTGGCTGATCCTGGCTAATACCTTAACGTCGCTGTAGGTTATGCTGTGGTCTCCTTGTAGCAGGTGTTCTGCTACCGCAGATTTTTCAACGTCAAGTAAAATTTTAACAACGCGACATCACCCGAAAGACATTTCTACAATATAACATGATCCTCTACACCACTGCATGGTACATATTGAAATATTGTCTATTATATTTCTTCTACTGGAGAACAATTAATCCCATTATTTCGGGGTGTGTAAATGGCGAAAGTATACTTCGACGATGAACAATTACATTACTATAATGAGTAACGCCATCTTCATTTCGAAACTTAACACATTTCAGACCAGCCTCGTATATATTAACATATACGTAATATTAGATTTTCGAAAAGTAATGTGAATTCGCAAGTAATCTCTTGCCCACCATCAAACCTGCCATAAAACGTCAGCCAAGTAGGAACAAGATGCTCGTTCTGAATAGATGGATAGACTCTAGACTATAAGAAAGCTAATTTGTCGGAATTCGAGCCGATCCTAATGTATAAACCGTCGAGGCGCTTTAATTCCGCTTGATTTATTGCGGATAATATTCTACCGGCTTTCTCCAGGTGATAGGCGATACCGTTCGTCCTACAATTTCTCTCTCGCGTAGTTCCACCTTGGTACACACGCTGAAGACGATTGCGTCGATTCGTTAAGGTCCCGGGCGAATTCAAGAGACCGATATATAAGCTTCCATTTTTCGTCTCTCTTTCGTCGTTAGTCGAGATTTAATGGCTCGGATCGCCGGGATGAAAAGAGAAGAGTAAATGTTTCGTGAAGGAGACGTCAATGCAAGGATTTGAGAAAAAACGGGGGGCGTTAGTGTCGAAAGCTTCATAACGAGTGAAAGTGAAAAAAAGGAACGCGTTCAGATAGAGAAGCGCGTGTTGTTTCTGTTACAAATATGAATATCGGGTAACTGCTAATATTTCTTAACTACTAACTATAGCCGACGGTTAAGTTAATTGGTTTTCCGGTTTATACTAGGTTAAAATTTCTGAATCTGTAGGTAGCTGGTTCTGCCGTTTGTCTAAAGAAAGAGTAGCGAAATTCGCTTATGTTCTTTTTGCGATAGGTGTTGTGTTGTTCAATCGTTTTTCAGCTAACTGCATGTTAACAAGAAGCAAACACGCTACCAATTTACCAACTCAATCGACAGAAAAGGTGAATATTTCAGCAAAAAATAAACAAACTAAAACAAAGTTAGTTTCGATAGCTTTATTCGTTCAAAAGTTATGGATGTTCCTATTTAGTTGTAGATGGAAACTACAAATCTTCATTCTCCTCTGTAGCAGCCATATAGGTGTATGCTGTACCTCTTCCGATCACACGATCGTTCTTTAACATCGTTAAGATAACGTGCACTGGAGGACCGGGTTTTCCGCTAGCTGAGCGTCTCAATTGGGCACGTTTCTGGGGCGCTTAAGGAGGAAATTCCAACCATCTACCATTCAAGAGAGAAATTACATTTTAGGGGGTTCTCTCTATGCAATTGTGTGCTCCACCGAACTTCGCAGATTTTCGAGATGTTTATTTCGACGCTTATTATCGTTTATGACGTAAACAACTTCCGAGTCCAAGACACCGAGTTTGATTCGAAGTATAACGTCGTTATCGACGAAATAATAATGGGAGTAAGGCGTTATTAGCTTCAGTGGCAGCCTCCTCGCCTGGTATTTTTCCATATTTTTCCTTTCGTTATACTTTTATTTAGCTAAGGTTGATAAGTACTGCAAGCAAATAAGCCCATTGTGTTTGAAGAACATCCGCCTTCAAGTAAAGAGAGATTTATAACAAGCATTTGATGTCAGCACCATGTTGTTTTTTTCGTCGCACGCTGACATGCATGAATATAAAAATGTTTACAACCTTAGCGTTATGATTTTAATAAAAAAAAGATGTCGATGTAAGAGTAGCTTCTCGAGATTCTCCGAGAGATATGAGATTGTCCGTTTCACATGCACGTGTCCTGTAATCGAATGACCTTAGACAGCAGGTAGTACATAGATACATTCTTATTCTCGTAAAAAAAAATCATTTTCCCAGATAAGATGGGAGATACAAAGATCAATACTTCGTTGGAATGTAGACGACTGAATTTGTTTTATATTGCTTACGTCCGAGGTCTGGATCAGCTTTGGAATGTTCAATTTGAAATGGACAACAAGGTTTCTGCTGCAATTCGAAAAATTGAAGTCGTTGGTTACTCATACCTAGTTCAACACTAGTACATGAGACTTGCGTGTCTCGAACTATGGAACACACACATCCAGTAGTATGCTGATAGCTTTTGGAGCTTTTTCATTTATGTGATACATCAATTACCTAATCCAAGCAAGCGTTAACTTCTACTAGTTTATAACTTCATATTTTTTTGTAACAATTTTACACTGACCCCATGCCAGCGTTAGAACGCTAACCTACTTTTAACTTAAGATCAATAAACACGTAGAATGGTAACTAATACAAAATTGAAAGTGATTGGCTCTTGCTCTCTTATATAATTTGTCGTTTTAATAGAACAGGATCGATTGTAACGGTGGACTATCGTACGCGAATTCCTTTTGTTTACATCCGACAACCTTCACCTCTATTATAGCTGGTATTCTCTTCACCATCGAGACTATGTATGTATGTCACGTAGGGAGCACTAAGCACTAAATACTAAGTTTTGAGAAGCATCAACTGCCGATCTACAGGTTGTTTCCGAACTCTACCGATAAACTGTCATGGCAGAAAATTAGTTTAAAGGTCTTAATAAATATTGCGCCAAAAACCCTTCGGATCCGAGATACTCAGTAATATAGGTTGTTAGGAACATGATTTAAAATAAAACCAAATTTAGTTTATTTACGGAATGAACGTTCCGGACATAAAACATTTAATCACGTTTTACCTCTTTTCTCAATGCACAACATGCATAACCTTAATAGCGATTTGCGTACACGTTCGAACGGTGCAGGCACATTTATAACTGTTTCACAAGTATTGATTGTACGTGGTGTCTACTTCAATTGGAGCTTCATAAACTGACCCCATAAAAAATTCAAGGGGTTCAGATCTGGCGAGCGAGCTGGCCAGGGTTTCGGACCATTTTTTTCTATCCATTTATGGAAGCAAGTGAAATCAAGAAAGGATCGTGCGTGGTGACTAAAATGCTCAGATGCACTGTCATGAATAAACGACGATAACCGAAGCGATGTCGATTTTCCGTCCGTTTTCGACCGTTTCCGGCGGAGTTTCCGAAAACTTTAGACGCTCATATCTCCTAAGCCGTTAGAGGTAGCGGGCTAATTGATTTTATCCATTAAATTTGGTAAGTGTAAGCCGGGCAATACAAATCGACTTATTAAGTAATTAAAAAAAATTCCACGCCATACGTTATGTTGATGGTCTCTTCAATGTACTTCATTCCTTCCACATCAGTAAAATCTATGATTTTAGGGGATACGTCGCGTTTTGTTTAAAAACCACCCACAGAATTGCATTCGTGTAGGAAGTAGTGCTTGCACTTTAATGTAGCAAGGGTGTAAAGTTTCCCATGTAATTCGCCACACGTAGAAGTCTCCATTATTTTGCAATCGCTCGAGTACTGCTTCTGGGGTTGCTAGCGAGAATATCTAAGCTATTTTCCTCGACTGCTGCCGTGCAAACAGTTGCGTTATGTCTCGTATCCACAATTGAACACTCAAATATCCCAGTTTCGGGAAGTCGGCGGTGTATTGTTACAAAAGTCGTATGATGCGGCCGTTGCCTTTGTGGAAATCGTTCGTGATTCTGGCAGCCTCTCTGCCATTGCCATTAGCAGCGTCCGCAAGACGAAATTATACGTTTTTGAAAAGAAATTAAATCATTACTTATATAGCTCACTTAGTGATAGTTGTTTGACGTTTTTAAATTTTGTTGCCAACCCAATAGTTGTTTAATTTTTTATGATTTTGTTGCCAACAGTTGTATACATTTTTTCAAAAGGAAAATCTATTATAGATTCTACCATAATAGTTTGGTAAAGTTCTCAATCACCCACTCTAATCCGTTTTATTTTTAATATTAGATGGTATATGAACCAAAACACAAAGAAAATAGAGAAGATTTTCTATCTCGAAGATCGCCCTGATCCGGTATTGTACTAACCTGTTATTTCAAACAACCTTTCTCTATTAGAAATCCGATATAGCAGATACCATCGCCACAAGAGGGGTTTGGCTACTAACATCCGTTCACAATTAACTTTCATGTTTATCCGAGGCTTGGTTAATGTTCCACAGCTGCGCGGATACGGGATTTACTTTGTTCAGTTCGGAACTTTGGGAGAATCATCGGCCTAGATGGTGTTTTACATAGCGGAAAAGTGGAATTACAAACCGACAACGATCCACGTTACAGCCAAGTTTCCAAATCCCATATTGTTCGTATCGGTTTGGGGTTTGGATGCGGGATCGCTCATTCTGCCACTCTTAGATTAACTGTATTCGCTTATTTCGCGCGCTGGAAATCTACGACAAAGCTTGGCAATCTCGTAAAGTAAACTGTCTTTCGTAACGTACGTTATGTAAGAATGGAGACGAACGCTCCGGAAAATAATATCGGGCGTCATGCTGGGGAGAGGGTAGTAGAAATGTCTTGGTAAAGAGAAATTTCTCTTGTTACATAATCTTATCTAAAATAAATAAATGGAAGTAAATGCAATTTCTATATTTATTGTATGAAATCATATCTCTGCGTCGACATATAGATATGTTTCCAGTAGCATTAATTTGACAAATATTTTCGGCTGGGGATATCGTCAGTCAGGATAGCGCAGCTTTTACATGCATCTTACTAGCGAAGTAATGAAAAAAAGATTCTCTAAATGTCATAAAACTAATAAATAGCTACCAGTTTCGAGTTATGCACAGCTTATCCTCAGACCAGAAGGTTGGAACGCCTTGTATAAATACAATTTATTCTCGTAAAAATTACAAACAGAATATCAAAATATTCCATACGAGAGCTTTTACGGCAAAGCATAATTCTCATGTGAAAAATATCATCGCTTAACCCCTTTTTCAGAACATCTGCCTTGGTTTCGATTTCCTTTCACAATCTATTTTTATTTCTCCATCCTTTGCACTTCAATCCTGGAAAATTTGTTTACGTTATTGACCTAAAACCTGCTCTCTTGTCTTCATTTTTCACTAGACCGTCCGACTTGCAATCATCTCGACGATCCTTTGTTGCTTTATATTTAAGTGTCTCTACCTGAGAGTCCTTTGTCTACCCACATCTCGTCGATCGTAATGTGTCCAAACAGGCGCCATTTGCTGCCTACGCTGGCCGTCCATCCGATGAAAGAAAAACATTCTGATCAAAAAAAAAGGAAAAACGGAAAAAAGAGGTATCGTTTGCTTTTCTGGACGAATGAACGGACGCAACTTGTTGGAAATTAATGCGTCCGTCGAGAAACACTTATTTCCGTCGACTGGTAGGTTTTTTCCACATCTGCTGATTGCAGATGATATCTATATTAAATAAATTGTGATTCTGGAAAGATGTTTCTTAATATCTTCTACACTTGTGTTCAGCCAAGGGTTTCGAGATTTTTCGACTTTTTACATATTAATCTAAGAAATAAAACGTGCAAAGAATTGATCGTTGTTTGATGGGATAAGTTCGCCTGTTCTTCTCGCTGTATTTCATCATGGGTGATACTCTTCCCAAATATGTTTTTCTGGTTATATCCATTCTTCTCCTTTATGTCCATCGCATCCTTTACGTGTGGCTTTATCAAAATGGAGACCGTAGCATGAAGCTATCAGTAGAAGCCACCCACTATCAGATTATGGAATCTTTGACAATAAGAAGGATCTGTTGAATTTCAACTGCGAGGACGGATATAAGGTTAACAATTTCTGGAGGTCAACTCTTTAAGAATACCGATGATACAACGATGGAGAGGTATGGATCAACAGAGTGGAATGGAAGTATTTTAATAATCATGATTATAATTTGCGTACTTCAAATATTGAATCGACAGCGCCAGACGATGCTTCAAACTCCTTCAGTTTAATCATCCTGAACCGCTGAGATTCATTATGGACCTTAAATATTGTCCCTAACTGTGATAACATTTGCAGGATCAACACATCGGTGAATATCATAAATTCTCCATTTAACAATTTTTAAAGATAATCCGAAAGGCTTTTCATGAGTCATAATGTCAAGATCTGCAAAGATTCACACCATATTACCACAACAATCTAATTACTCAATAGCACAAAAAGTACATACTTTAAGGTTTTCTGATTCGCCTTAAAAACCGCATTAAAACAAACCACTCGGCAGCAGGAATTCCCAACAGAATTGGTCTAAATCAGCGTTGGAGAAAGCAAACAAGCGCAACTTCAATCTGTCCAGTTAGCATCGAAGAAGAACAAAGTTAAATCGCTGGCCATAAATCCAAGTGTAGAAATGTGTACAGTTCCAAAAGTTTGCCATTGGAAAAGTTGATATGATCAAGTTGAAGGGAACCGAACAAAACTTTTTTCTTCTCTAAATTTTATCTAAAACTTCCTTTATTTTTTTGTTTTTTTTGCAATTAGAAAAAGAAATATTAAGTCAGCATAAATATGCATAAAAACCAGCCGAAACGTCAATGGAGACTGTGAGATTAAGGCTACTTATACGCGACGGGTGAAACCATTTGCTATTTCTATATTTTTTTACGATTTAACTGGGAAAAGATCTAGAAAGAAAGAAAGTATCCTCACTGACTATCATTCCATCAATTTTATTATAAAATTCTTATTTCAAATTACGATTTACATTAGGAAATGTATCGCAGTTTATGTATTTACATAAGCAAATATACATTGCAAATTCATTCTTATGTACCTCACGCACCGGTGGAAAACTCCACGAATCCACATTGGAACACAATAGGCAGCAGGCGATGAGAACTTGAGTTGGTTGTTAGCAACTGAGGCGCGCTAAATAATTAACGAGAATTTGAATTTCACTCATTTCGTACGGAAGTTTCAGGAAGGAAATATCGCCAGACTCGCAGCCATTCGATAACTCCCTTCCCGTTTCCCGCTCGGCGCTGCTGTATAAACAAAGTTTCAATATTGGCGGAGAAAATTAACTATGCATGTATAGCGTTTGAGTGAAAAAAAAATCCGAAGCGGGCGTAAACTTTTTTAGTTAATTAAAAAAGAATTGGTGACTACAGTATCACGTGCTTTCTTTTTCAGTGTCTAATAAATTAGGTTTTGGACGATAACAGGTACAAGGACAAAATTTAATGTTTGCATTATATACTGTTATCTAAAAATATGTTAATATTTTCTGAATTTTAATTATTTCGACTACTCCAATTATCACGATCAAAAGCTCATTCTAAGAAACAAGAATCCGTTTTATAAGAGAGAATATACCTGCACCAGGTCACTAGATAAGAATGGCAGCCGGCTGTATCTCAGAAACTAATACCCCAGAGCTTTTGGATGTAGATTCTTTTTTAATCAATGTGGCCAAAAGAAAATACTGGAAGTAATTTTGAAGTTCATAAGATGACCAGAAGATGGTGTAAAAAATATATACATTTTATTTCCAATCCAAAGAGAAACGTTAATTGGTCTTTTACATAAATATTGGTTACCCCTGTTAGCCTTCTAACAATGGCTTGGTCTAATTTAAAAAAGCTCTATTTGATCTATCAAACCTAGTTCTGGTGAATTGTACCTTCGATAAGGCGGCTTTTCATAAAAAATTTAAATAAAACGACGTTTCTTTTCACTTGGAAAAGTAGAGAATTGAAACTTTAAGATGTGACGCTGATTGACTGGGTGTCGGGTCAGTGTTAGTGGAGAATCGGTCGTTAAGGATCTTTGTGGTCCCCTCAAATTTTACGATTGCAATAGTGGGAAGAATTACAAAGTAATGCACTGAATAATATCTGGTGACTAGCGTTCAAAGCTAGCCGAATTCGTATTTATAAGGCAATCTTGCAAACACTGTGCATTTTCTATTTTTACTAAGACCGATATAACGACCTTAGTTTAAATAGAATAGCAGACAGTCAGCAAAATGGGGTCGTCTAGATGCAACCAACTTTTTTAATCTTTTTCTTAATAACTCCGGTTGGAGAAAAGATATCGGAATGTGTGGTTTTCGCTGACATCTTAAGTTTTAAATGCTCTATATTTATTTTCATTTTGCAAACTTCAAAATCATTTCCAGTATTTTATTTTGATCACATTTGCTAAAAAAGAATTTAGCTGATAGCTCTGATTACGTTTTTCAGATATAGTCGGCCGCCATTTTTATTTTGCCACCCGTTACACAATGGTCTTCCCCACTTTTGAACGATAGTATATAACTGTATAACTTTAAACAATGCTTTAATACCAACCTTCAAAAAATACGTATTTTAAAATCCCCTGTCGTAAAGGGGGAGAAAACATAAGAACTCAATTCCATCCAACACATTTCAGTAACCAAAGGATAACAAAATACATTATACGCACGTCAAAGATAACCCGAAAAAGTGCTTCGGGTATTGTTACATAGGTTTTTATATCTTTCTCTATTCTTTTTTATAGACCGGCGAAGGAACGGCTTCGCGGCTACTTCCGTTTCAGCAATCGGAAGCTGAGGCAGTCCTGCGAGACGGTGATAACCGCAGCCGGGACTCCAGCGCCCCCCACGAGAGCCATGTGCCACAGGGACGGATTGGTCCATCACAGCATTATCGATGAGGCCGAATCGGATAATAGCAGTTTTCAGCACGATTTCTCATCATCTTGATTATACTATGGCGAGATAAGGTATGCTTTGATATTAATAGAGTAAGAAATAGATTGAAAACGTATCTGATCTACCCGTCACTAAATATTACGTTTAAATATAGATAAATAATTATATGAAATAGAGTTAAAATCTTTGTTTCATCCTTTTAATTCAAATATGAGGGGAGTTCGGTAATTACCTGGCCCCGGTAAGAAATGCCGCTACTAGCCTTGAAATAACGTAAAATATTCTTCGTAAAAGTAACGTTTACAAGAATTCCGTCACAGCCATTTAAAGTGAACAACTTTTGTGATTTAACTTAATGAAGTTTATGGAGGCTATGCACCTTCGTTATCCATCATAAAATACTGGATAGCTGAATTTAAATGCGACCGTACGAGCATTTTTTATGAAGAACGTCCACGTCGTCCAAATAAAGTAACCACATCGGAAGCGATTAAAAAAATTCACATTATGGTAATGAATGATCGGAGATTTAAAATGCGTGAAATTGCGGAAGCTGTGGGCATCTCAATTGACTGGACGCATAACATTTTAACAACTCATTTCAATGTAAAGAGGCTTCCTGCAAGATGGGTGTCGCGATTGCACTCAATCAACCATAAACACGCACGTGTTCTTATTTCTGAATACAGGAGAATGGTTCCGCGGAAAAAGATTCAGCTGAGACGATGAAGCGATTGCAGAAACAAACGTCTACTTTGCAAGGTTGGAGAAATCGTGGAATACATAAGACGCAATAACCTTGGACTAATTGGACTATGTTGAAAATACACATAAAAAGATGTTTATTCTTGCCAAGGCCAGTTATTTATCGAACTCCCCTCATAGTAGCAATAGAGCAGCTTATATTTACACATCGGATATATTAGTTGTCTAAGAATATTTACTTTGTTTATGTTAATTCTCAAATCCCTTATGGTTTATTCTTTTGGGGCATCTTTTTCTGCAAATCATTAATAATTTACACTTGACAGACATCTGTAGGAGTTATTTCATAAATCAGAAGGTACAATTTATTTAGTTGCAAACTGTGGCGAACTGTTTCGAAGGAAACGATAAATTTCTAAGCACTGCAGATGTTCATTAAACGTTCCAATTTTGTGCGCTCCGAACGATCCAGGCGCCTTATGTATCATTGGAGTTAATTACGTTTTGGCAATAAAATTTATAAGCACTTGTCAGATCATCTTAAGTCCAACGGTTTAAGATGATCTGATCCCACTGTGGGAGTTCGGGTCCGAGCTTTTGCGAGTTCTTTCGAATGAGTTAGGACGAGTAGTATCTCTGCAATTTTGACTAGATTTGTAAGAATTAATCGTTTCGGTCTTCAACCTTCTTTTGGTAATACTTTTAGTATCCTTTTAAATAATTTATCGAAAACAAAAACATTTATTTAATCATGGCAATAATTTTTTTTCGTAGCTTCAAAAAGCGACAAATCACCTGCTAGAAAGCCACTAATCAAATCCTATATGTACAATAAACACGACAAACAAGACGTTTGCCTTTCCCTGATACATAGGGAGCTGCTGGCAATTTACAGTGATATATAATATGATTCCCATCTAAATGAAAAGGAGACAGACATGGAAATTTTTTCATTCCAAAAACTAATATTCGGATTTTCAATTTGTTGATGATCTCTTCACATTCTGTAAAAAATCCTTTTTTGATCCCTTTTCATAATGCTCACTATATAGAAATGGGTCTTACGAAGAACTGCATCCATCGATATATGAGACTATAAATTGGAAAATTCTGAAAACTTTGGCAATACACTAAAAGCCACGTGCACTATTAAACTAAGAGATTTTCATTGTCCCTGTAAATTCATTATTAAATACATTGAAAATAATATCAAAGATATCTCCATTTTCCCAAAAGCAATGTCAACGCGAAACTTAAATCATTTAAAGGCTAAGTAAGCATCTCTTATGAGCAGGTCCGTTTATGTGTCCCGTAGGACGTTTTCATTCTTGAGATCTCTCTTGTTATCGTCATTGCAGTCATTCCCCCTTGACAGTAATAGAAATAAGACTTTCAAATCCCAATTAACTAACTTTATCGTCCGCCGGCACTAATATCTGGTAAAAGCTTTTTCCATCCACTAACGCCGATGAAGCGAAATGAATATTTAATTAAAAATGTAGAGGATTTGCCCCGTGCATTATAATCAAAATGTACTTTTTTCCGAACGAGTAAGGTTCTTCTTCGCATTCAAAGTGCACCACCGAAGAGTTGATGTAAAAGGTATTAACTGCGTGGACTGAGTGCATTTCGTAATCTACATCTTGCTAAGTCTGCGTCGCGTTTTAATGAAATAAGACCATTTTACCGATGATTGTGATACTTTTATCTCTTAAGAGTAAGTAAGGAAGAAGGGAAAGGATGGAATTCTAATCCAGCAAGATAACATCTCAACGATGGCAAAAACTTGAATGCAAAAAATAAAGGAGAAGATTTATAAATTGCTGATGATGAGAAAATACTGTAAATCCTTTGGATTAAAAACTATTTAATTTCCATTCAATTTCCAATATTAAATTAGATCCCACACGTCTAAGATTTCATGTAACGTCCTTTATCCATAAGACGTTTAATTTTTCGTCACAATAAAGTCGAAAATTTCATTCCATTCACAAGTTTGTGCAATACTTAATCCTCAGATGACGTAGAGAAAAAAACTGGTTAAATATGAGCGCGACAGGTGTTTGTTTTCGGCTTTCCGGTAAAAAGTCTCTGTTAGCCTATATTGGAACGATTCAAAGGTTGCCGCTGTTTCTTGTTTTTCTAGCCGTAGCTTCCTTATAGGCTGACGATGTCGAGCCCAGGAAGCCCAGAAAAAAGGTATTTGCTCAAGGAATTGTGTGTTCTGCCAATTTGCATGTAAATATTACATATGCGAAGGAGGATATGTTTTCCATCTAAAGGACTTTGGGATGTGACATGCGATTTTTGTTTGTAACAAATTTGATTTTCAGCGCATCAGTTTTAAAGAAAAAGATGTAGGTGGCTTGAAACAATTGCTTCATCCAATTTAATATTGGCATTTACTGTATGCAAAACTTAGCTTGTAGTGTAGTTAGCCTCGCAATGAGTAAATTAACTCTATTATATATAATAAAAGGCGATAACTCCGCCTCATCGGTCGATCGGTCGATCTTACTACAAGGTGGAAGGAAGAAAGAATAGCCTAAACGGGAACAATCCTCGGTCAGTGCCTTGAGCTGCGTATGGTTTCGATTGCCCTTATTTTCATTAATATATGATTTTTCTTTAAGCCCCTATCTCTATACAAACTAATTCATATTCACATTCAGCATAAAAAACGGCTGAACCCCCGAAATACTGTTAACATCCAAAGAATCTTAGGCCTAGTTTACCCACCAGATCGGTCGTCTAAGAGGTATCATATCGGCGCACACAACACCAATCCACATGTAGTACTATCCGTGAGATACGGTTGGCATGCAGAGAATCCACCCTCGCACAAAATAATTCATTTCGTCAGTGACCTAAGAACTATCAGATTGAGGCCCGGAGATCCGTGCAAGACCAATTCATACTCGGTCAACGGCCGATGTATTTGGAAAGAGCCCCAGAGGCGTTTCATCTACAACCCTTACACAAAATAATTAACCCCGTATTTGTTGTTGTAAGTGGCTTTATACACGAAGGCGTTCTTGTTCACTGCATTATGAACGTCACATGTGCTTAGGATGGGTGGTGTATAACATACAGACTCGCGCTAGAAGATAGTCGTACGAGTATAATACATATCCCACAAAATTATGGATAGTTGAGTGTAGGCTTTCACGACCGTAATCCATTGTAGAAATGTCTTTCGGGTGATGTCGTGTAGTTGATATTTAACTTGACTAAAGACTTTAGAAATCTTCTGAAGAAGCTGACAGGATACTCAGCGAAACGTCAAGTTAAATATCAACTACACGACATCACCCGAAAGACATTTCTACAAAATTATAGATATTAGCGCCAGCATTCAATGAGGACTTTGTTCAACCTTCATTAACATCGAAATAATAACGTAGGCTTTATTTTTAAGCTTAACCAGTTGTAAAAGATTCTCTTGTTCCAGGAGCCCATTACCAAGGAACCACTACGCCCATTTTGAACATTTGATATAAATGGATGTTCGTGAATGTATTCTATGATACCCACCTAGTCAGATAGGCTGCGAAGGAACCAACTTCCGAAACGATTGTCAACATAACAAACACAAAAAGTTCTTTTTCTATTAACCCTAAAAAGATATAAGGAAGAAAAAATTCTACATTTGCCAAATTTAGTAACAATTACATCGTGTTGTTTTGAATTTAGATCTAAAAGATCGAAGAACAAAAGATCCTAGTCGTTATACGCAAGTAAATACATGAATGCATTATTGACAAATAACACAACTACATAGTATGATATGAAATATTTGTATTATAAATGAATCTTTTATAAGTTTATACATGTTTCGATATACATATACATCTTATAAAATATTTAAAGTGAACGTAACAAATAATCTAAAAGAAACTAGTCTTTATACTTTGTACAAGTTCTTAGAAAAAAAAATTAAATTATATATTTATTATTATTATTATAGCATTATAAGTTGGAATTGTACTATTGAGAAAATAAAATTTAACAGGTTAATTACCAAACGTGAGAATTGGAACCACCGTATTGTTGTGAAGTAAATCTAGTGAATCTAAAGTTAACGTACCTACGCATTAAATAATATATGGATAGAAAATTGTTTATTATTGTGACCTAAATGTGATGTCAATGACAAATACATTGTGGAAAATAAAGTGATTTCCCCTTATAATTTGTTTGTTTTGCTCCTATAATAAGTTAAACCAGCAATGGAATATAGACTTTGGGCGCAGTCAGCAGGAATGATATTGACCAACAAATTCAGCAGATCTATTAAATAAACTACAACATCTGATCAAGAACCTTTCATTAAACTCTTTCCCTTTCTAATAAAATTTATTTAGTTGAAACTAGTTTAATTAATTTATTTTACAAGTAATTTAGAAAAAGAATCAGAAAAAGAAACGGCATCTTGACTACTTTTTATACTTCTTCTATATCGAATAGAAATTGTCAAGCAAGAAAAAACCTTCGATACGATCCACTCCGTCCAATAGACTTTATAATTAGAACATCTCTTTGAATTGTAATCATCACTTTTGCAGTTGTTTCGTGAAAACAACTGCAAAATGCTCTTTGTCTCGTCTTTACGGAATTTAATATCTATTCGTCATTGTTCAATCGGAACTATAATAATACGTAAATAAGATCGTAGACGACTGTATTGTTGCCAAGTTTATTGTGATATAATGCTGGTCGAGCGAATTCTACTTCGCTCCCCATTGTTAAGGGGAAGATTAGGTAACGCTAAGCGAAACGTAAAAGATGGACGAGGGATACAAAAGATTAGGTTCCTTTTAGTTCATCTAAGAGTCTATTGTCGAAGTATGAACAGATGATCTCTTGAAGATACTCTCATAATTTGCCAAACGTCCTAATAAAATTGCGTACATTTTCGCCAGACAAAAGGTAGGGCCAATTATAGAAGAGTCTCTACACCATTTTTTTCAAGAATGTTTGAAATGAGTGATGGCGCACGTGATTCCACAAAATCCTACTGTTCTGGGATACTTTCCGAATGGAAAGAAAATGCCAATATCGTAATTATGGATCCACCATTATTGTGCTAAGGCGCTCGAAGTCAGTCTACGATTTATACTCTGCATTTCTTGAGAGAAGATCAACTCTTTCTAATCTATCTTCCCGTATATACTCTCAAGATATTTGATACTTGTGGATACGCTGGCACCAGATACACTGATACTTAAGGACCTTCAAACGCATCAATTACTTGCTAAAAAACCAGAAACATTCGCAAACTTCACACTTAACTGATCCAATTTAATATCACGCCACATCCTAGGGTGCTGCAAGGCTCCAATCCAGCTCCTTTCATGTTTTGCTATGCATTCATTCAAAGTTTCTTCTTCAATAGCATCAGAAACACCTAAACACTGTCAAATGAAAAATCTCGACTTATGTTTATGGAAAACTGAAGTCCTCAATCTTTAATTATTTATTAATGGCGCATCTATTGCTTGGATTTCGACCGTTAAAAATCTGAGCATATACTTTGACGCAGTCCTCACTTTTTGTTTATTAAAAACTCCTATTCATTTTACATAATCCTTACTAATATGCTACCCATGGAAAATGCAACATTTCTAAAGTATTTGCCTTTTAAAAAATCCTTACTTTACCCTTTTGTCTTTTAGCTTCTTCCCAAGTTTTACCTCTTTTCCTTCTCCTGCTCCTCCGCAATACTCTTAGTCCATGTCCTTCTAGACTATTTGTGGATGATGTAATATTCTTACGCAAAATACAGTTTTACCGTGAAAGTTTCAATTTAATATATTATCGTTCGACGACACACGCACATTTCAAAAATATTTAAAGTTGTCACGCGTAAAATGCCTTCCGCTTGAAATAAATAAAAAAGAAACATCACGTCCATCAAATTTCCCACTTTTCGCGAAAGTACCAATGTTCAGATTGGAAATTTCCCGACGAACGTCACCTATACATCCTGATATTTTTCCCCAACCGGTAGCGGCTATTTTTAGCGAATGCGGTCCCGAGAAGTAGACGCAGACATCCATATATTGGCGGGATGAGCTTCGTTTTTTCTCCAGATTAAGAAAGAGTCACTTTCGAAAGTGATCGTTCTACCTGCTTGTATCTGTTTATCTATCTTCTCAGGTAAGTGGGTACCTCGTATATTTGTGGCGAAGATATAAAAGGAGTACAAAAGGAAAAGGGAACGATGGAAATCTTAGGCAATCTAGCGTTGTTTGAGTCATAAAAGAAAAAGATTCTTTCCAGTGTCTTTCTCCACATCTGCTAAAGGAAAATAAAAAAAAAGATTGGATATATCCTACATTCATCTTTAAATAAAAACTGCAAGAAATTTCATTGTAGCAGTTTAAAGAATTCAATTTAATACTTCTTCACGAAAAAGGAAACCCTATTTCTCGGCCGTTTTGCCCTAAAATAACCTACAAAATCGTTTTAATATACAATGCTCAGGTGGTTAACAAATACACAATATTATTAAAAACTGCTACGGAAAATCACCAAAAATCGAAGTTATTATTCAAACATTAACCTAAAAATCAAAAGTTAGAAATACTTCCGGTTAAACCGGAAGCAGATGGATATTACATAAATAATTATTCCAAAAAATGTAACGTGATCCAGCATGAGTCTAAAATCCAATTTTTTATCTGTAATAATAAAAACGTTCCAGTCAAAAAGGAAACGTATGTGTAACAAGAATGTAGCTTTTTTCCGGCCGGTCCCATGATGCCCTTCAGCGTAAAACTCTTGCGCTACATTAAATTCTTGTATGGAGGACATCAGCCGAGTTGAAGCGAAAAGTGATTTGATTGAGCTAGGGGAAGATTTAAGCTGACGCAGCATAAGAGCCTTTGGGGATTCGTCGTACTTACATATAGATGTAAGGCATCTGTGATTCTTTGGTACCACATATACGAGGGTAGTCTGAGAAGATTCCAGTTTAACAAATATTTTCTCTTCAAATTCAGTTTTATTTCTCAAGATGGTCTTTTTGTAGGGCTATACACTTTTCCCAAGGGAGCACCTATTTCTTTAATTCGTCTAAATAGTAAATGGCATCTTGTTGTGCAAAATAAGCGTTTATGAATGTTAGGGCTTTCGCAATCCACTGTTTCTACTGTTTTGGCTTCAGGTGTTTCTACTGTTTTGGCTGCAGGTGTTTCTACTGTTTTGGCTTCAGGTATTTTTACTGTTTTGGCTTCAGGTGTTTCTACTGTTTTGGCTTCTGGCGTTTTTACTGTTTTGGCTTCAGGTGTTTCTACTGTTTTGGCTTCGGGTGTTTCTACTGTTTTGGCTTCAGGTGTTTCTACTGTTTTGGCTTCGGGTGTTTCTACTGTTTTGGCTTCAGGTGTTTCTACTGTTTTGGCTTCAGGTGTTTCTACTGTTTTGGCTTCAGGTGTTTCTACTGTTTTGGCTTCAGCCAATATAAATGTTCGCTCAAATGCGTTTTTGGTTCTAACAAGGGACGATCCTGAACCCGTAAATTCAAAAAATTATGAAACTAGGGACATATATTTTTCTGCGGAAAAACATTCTGAGTGGGTGAAATTGAATTTAAAAAATTGGTAAGAGATAGAGAAAAACTTTTAAAACAAAGATTGTTTGTTTGAATGAGCTTTATTAAGCAGACAAGAAAAACTTAAATATATCCACATTTTTCCATGAATTGTTTCGACGCGTAAACATGTTTGGATTAAATAACAGGTAATAGGGATTGGTTGATTGTGTAACAGTTCTGCAGTTGCAGTGTTGAAATTAATTTTTTAACATTTAATTAATTTTTCCTTTATAATTATCAAAATCTTAATACTTCGATACTGATTTTGTATTCTTAGACATCATAAAATTGAAATGATTTCGATGAAAACACTTTTCTTTGCATATTCCGGAAGCAGCTTAGGTATATAATTACCTTCCTTTCTTGGCAATTTTCAGGAAATAATAAGCTTTCAACGAGAATTTCTTGGTGCTCTATTTCCGTGGGATACAAAAATAACAAGCCAGTTGTCGCCCGCTGTTATTCATATTCTCAAAAGCAAACGAAAGCTGAATTTACATTATCCCGTATACACCGTCCCATATGTATAATACACCCTTTGTTTGTATCTTACCGGTTGCGATATCGATCCATTCGGAACTTGCCTCGTCGACAAATTGCTTCCAGATCGACATCGCGGTGTTAAACGATGTTGAACGTTATGATCCATAACTTCTGTCGAGAGCGCTTTTGTCGTTTTCAAGTGCTGCAGCCGTCATATTTCGGACACGTATTTACTTGTACATAAAGGTGCAGGATAGAGATGCTCGCGTATAGGTAATGTTTTATATTGTAATATTTAACCGCCGTATACACAGCCGTTGGTGGGTATTTGAGCATCAGAAATAAAAGTGTTATTTCATTCATTTTAATTATAATAATAATAGTATTGAATGATGAAGAAGAAGATAAAAAAAGGGTTTTGGTCACAAAATTTTGTGGTGAGTCATACTCCCGCGAATAGGGGGAGACATAGCGATCTGCAATATTCTAGAATGAAATTTCGAAACGGCTTCGAATCTAATGGAATTTTCTAGAACATCTATACTAGATCGCTCCCGTAGTTTGTAGAACTTTCTAGAAAGATATCTGGAAGCACATAGATATACCAGAAAATACCCATAGTTGTTTCAAGAAAATTACCTTTAACAAAATAAATTGAGTTGACTCAAACATATCGATCTTTCAGGTTGAGCAATGTTGCATATAAGAGGACAAATAAAATATCAGAGTTAGCAGCCATAAACCGACTATAACTGGTGTCGTAATTCAAATACACACAGCTTTCTAGAGCGTTACACACACCCGAAGTTACCTTCTTTATTAACAATCGATATAATAATATAAAGCGAAACACAAGTGACTCCGACATTTTATGTCGTTTCATCGCCTTACGGCCGCCTTTATTGCTTGTAATTTCAACGGTATGTTTAGTGTAACCTTTATACATCGTTTCTAATTCCTTTTCTGGCTCGTATTCCGCAGGGCGGGATTCCACAAAATTACTTATCAAATATCCTTTCCATAATATTTTCTAACGTGACAAGTGGTCGGACGAAACAATTTATAGCTATTTAAAGGTGAAATATGTAGGTTTCCGCTTTGTTTGTCGGCTCCAGTTTTCCGGTTTAATATGCGCATAGTTTCCGTAAAAGACCCTCGAACAACCCTAAACGGGATTCTCTTCGTCAAACTGAAACAGACATCGCATCGTCCGGAACCCCGTAATACCATCCGCGAAGAATGTTGGATTTAATTAACTGTTTGTAGTCAAGTTTTCTCCTGAAAAGCGAAACGAAACGGCAGAAACTCCGTACGAGTAGTTCCAATTGGAATTTCATGTTATTGCGGTGGACCGTCGGACGACGATAGATCGAATGAGTTTAATGGATTGGAAAGTGCGGAATTGGGTGCAATACGTTAGTAGATTGATACGCTAGGAGGTAGATTAGATAACGTTTGAGTGGAACGTGTTTAGTTGAAGACAAGTGATTTATTTATTATATTCTGGTGTATGCGTCGAAAGATGTTTTCGAACATGTTGGACGCTCATTTGTTGTTTAACAGTCATTTGCGTGAGTCGATAGAGTAGAGTAACAGAATGGAATAGATGACCAATACTTAAATAGGGCTTCCATTGGTGATTACTGAAAATATTTTTTTCCTTGGTTTTAATGATGTAATGAAATAAAAGATCTCACCCGTAAACACCCGTAGGATTTGAACCTACGACTTCCCGCTCTGCAAAGAGGCTCTGTGGTGCAGTACTTGTTAACATTTGTAAATAACTTCCAACGATAAAAAGAAAAATTTGATAAAAACTATTTTTCTATAATTTGATATTAATAGCTTTGAACTAATAAGGGGCGCAATAATAATAATGTAAAGCAATATGAGTTGTTTAAAGCACAAACGTGGCATTCATTGAATGAGCTATAGAGACATTTGTCAATCAAATACTTCTAATTGGTCTTTTTAAAGACTTTGCTTTAGCGAGGTGAGTATCCTATTGAACGCCGACACACAGGAGAATGTTGGTATGAATTTTGGAACCCTGCTGATGTGTAAGCCGGAACGCAAATAGTTCTCCCTTGTCTTCGTTGGGTAATTGTGGAAGTCGCCATTTCTTTGAAAGAGCTCCTTATGTTCGTAGACAAAATTGCGCCATTATAATCCTAAGCCAGTTTTGCGTGCTGATTTAAAATCTGTTTGAAAAAGTTCAAAATTTCGAACCTATCAGAAGATATTTACAAAAAACTAAAAACACTGTTTATTGATAAGATAAATTCAATACTAAACAAAAATTCAAGCCAGCGGCTTTTAACTTCCTGAAGTCAAATGGACGCCATATTGGATTTTTCGCTTCAAGAAAGAGAACAATTAAATATCAAAACATTTAAAAGAGTAAACAAGAATATTAAAGCTGGGAAAAACAACCTATTAGTGGAAGATCATAACAACAGAGTCGGCCAGATCTTTGTAATTGCGGAGTGTTCAACACGAAAGCTACATGCAGTAGGTCCACGTCGAAATCAAGCTCGACTTCGATTTAATGTACTTTGCGGCATAATTAGATCTGTTCTGTTCAATAATGGAAGGACCTACCTTTAGCAGACAGGATGGGGTTATGGTATCAACAAGATGGTTGCTTATCCCATAATTCAAGAAACGTGGTAGATTGTTCAATTCATCAACTTGACAATAAGGTTATTGTCAAGAGTATTAACGTTGGGTCGCCAGCCAAATCAGCGGATTTAACGCCTCTTATCTTTTTTTGTAAGGTACGTTAAAGAATAATGCATATGGAGGTAATTACAATTACATTAATGTTGAGGAAATGTGCGAAGCATTGCTGATATTAATCGAAATACTGCGTAAAGTAATCCGACTTGCATCAATTATGTTTAGCTAACTATGACCATTTGTTAGGAAAAAAGAGGTAACAATAAGAACAAAGATTATTGTGTATAAAACCATCTTTAAGCCGATATTAACATACGGAAGTGAGAGCTGGGTACTTACAAAACAACAAAAAAGCAAAATACAAACGGCAGAGATGAGATTTCAGATTTTAAGAGCAATAAAAGGCATTACAAGGAGAGATAGAATACGAAATGAGGTGGTGAGGGCGGAATTAAGAGTGGAGCCGATCCTAAAGAGTATAGAAAAACAACATTTAAAATGGTTCGGGCATTTGATCAGAATGAAAGAACAGAGACAAGCAAAACAAATATGGCAAACAGGATCGCAAAAGAAGAGGATAAGAGGGATACCAAGAAAGAAGTGGGACGACGTGGTGGTGAAATGTTTGGAGAAGAAGGGAGTGAAATGGGGCACTGGAAAAATGTTGGCGAGGGACAGGAAAAACTGGGCAAGATTTGTGCATCAGTGAAGAGCAGTGAAGCAGCCTTACACCTGACCATGACCAGCATTTTGCACATTTCATCTGTCTATTAAGTTCAAATTTTGTTTTATTTTTTGTATACAGTTTGTTTGTTTTTACTTGAATCCGTGCAAGCCTATTTTTAAAATGTAAGAATACTTAATCTTACTGGTACTTTTATTTATTATACGTTATCTTACATCTCTCTTATACTTACGAGGATATTTGTCACGTAAGAAAATTACAGTATTCAGTTTTTTCGAAATAACATTTTGAACTTTATCTAATTGATTTTAGATCAGCACATAAAATTGCAAAACATTGCCCATTTAACCAAATTTCCATTTTCAATGATAGGAAAATTACCACTCGATCTGGAACATTCTGTATATGTAGACACTAAATCACGAGATTCCATAGTATTTTTCAACTTGCAATTTTGAAGTTGAAAGTTGAAACTATTAAGTTTGTTCGCTGCAAAGACAATATGGCTGGGTTTAGGTTATTTAGATTGTTATTAATGGAAATTCCGTACGTAAAATTTAATTTCTACCCAATCAATTTTCGCCTTTTTTTCTATACATCTTGCAGTCCTTGTTTTAGTAACTGTGATAGTACTGCTACTAGAGAATAGATATCTGGATTATTTGTTGGTTGCATGGAGAGTGTGTTGTGTTGTGCATATAATAATTAAAGAGTAAAAGGTTCCATATTTATATTTTTTGTTATTATAAACAGTCCTGCCCTGTAATTACTTCATACCTCTTACAACACAAAAATATCGAATTTACCTGATAATTTCACTGGAAATCTGTTATTAGCACTTCTGGAAATGCACGCACTCCAATTTCTAAAAATAAACGGACAAATGTAACAAATTCGGATCAGTTCAATAAATTCAACGATTCACGTTTTGCAATCAATTACGAGGTTCGACATCAAGGAGTAAACCGTGTTGCAATTGAATAAATTAGTTCGTGTGCGGTGATCAATTAACGCTAACCCATTTGGATACATATAAATCTTTTAACGAGCATGATATTCTGCAGTTGCACCTGGCTTTCTAATTGGAAATTGCATTTCAGAATGTAATTGCCATTTATACATTTTACAGGTTATTTACATGTAATTTTACCAATAAAAATGAAGGAATAGTAGGTACGTAGTAACTAGTAAGAAGTGAAGATCATTTTCCTCCTGCTCCTTCGGTACATATCAACTTAAAACAGTCAACGTTGGATAATTAAAGTACCCAGAAGCACAACGAGGCAATGCCAACGCTCACTCCCGAAGCGTTGACTAGCTTAATCTGTCAGCGAACGGATTATTTCCGAACAATGCCCGTCATCTAACGTTGACAAATGACAATTTTTTTCCTTGGTCTTATTCAGCGCCAGTCCCTTCGTTATTTAGTTGGTCGGATTTAACGCGATTTAAAATTTTCTCAACGCTGTCAGACGTTACGATTTTATGTGCTTTATCACCTCCATCAGCTGTACGTAGTCGGCAAACGACGGGCCTGAAAATAGACGGGGTTATGTTTGCGAGCTAAGTGATTTTAGTACAATGTTTGCAAGAGTGGACATTTACTGTAGCAATTTTTTAGTTTTGTTTGTATTACTTGCATTGTGCAACGCTATATGCTTCTGAAGTAAGCTTTGTGCCGGTAAGGTGTAAATTACAATAAGGTCTGAAGTACTTCGTAGCTTCAATGCGAGTTTTCTTAATATTTCACGTTAGAATGAGGCGAATGCACGATTCAGATTGATTTTTTTCTTCCATATGTGCGAATTATGATTGGTACGAGATATGAAATGTATCTTATTTTAGAAAAAGGTACGAGATGAAGATAATGTCACCCCAAGCGTTTTAATACGAAAAATAGAATCTTCTCGTGCTCGCACTGTTCGCGCGCAAATCTAAGAAATTTCAGAATGAGCAACATTGCTCTGACGCCAACACCAATTTTTAGTTTTTTGAAAATTTTATATTCACGAAATATTTCAGAAGTTGAGAGAGTTATTTTACAGAACAAGATGCCAACTACTATTTGGACGGATTAAGGAGATGGAGGTACCGCTGAGAAAACTATACAGAACTTAGCAAAGAAAATAATCTTTTTTGTCTTTAGCTGGAAACTTTTCAGATTAACCTTGTACGCATGCTTCCATTGGTGAACCTTACACCAGTAGATTCTAGGTTGTTCGTGTTACGCAAACGAACCAATATAACTTCTCCAAAGCTTCTGACTCATTTCAAGAGCTCTTCAGTTACACGAACCGGCGAAAATTGCGCGGAAAAGGATCTCTAGGACATTCGACGCTGGATTGAATCGTGGAGAAAAAATCCGGCCTTTAAATGGATTTAATAAAAGCGAGAGAAGACAACAGGATATTTATCTATTAAATCGAATCGACGCAATTCGCGGAAAAGTCAAGGAGTTAGGATATTATGTGGTGCAGGTAATAAGCTCTACGTGCACGGCGCACATTCATTCTGTAGTATGTATATTTTATTGCTCCTAAAATTTTTTCCACGTGGGCGTATATACGTCATTTACAAATTCTGGGGAATGTGTGGTTGCAAAAATTCTGGGGTTGTATCAATCTACAATGAAAACGGTGTTTCTCTTTGAGGATCAGGGAAGATATTTTTTATTACGTCGTGCAATTAGATTTCGTTGGTATTCGTAGGGATCCCATTATTACAATCGGCAACTTCGAACGTTACCATCGGTAAGCGAATTATTTATGGCGACCATTTTCAACACTACATCTGCTACACAATCAACCAATATCTATTATTAATCCCAAGTGTGATGAACTGTATATACACCACTTCCTTAGTCCTTTTGGCGAAAACACGTTTACCGTTTACCCGTCAAATGTTGCTATCTTCAATAACCTATATTGTTTTGGTAACAAACAATTTAATCTAATGAATCCAATTCAATAAATGTAATTAAAAACAAAATTTACTAAAATTACTACAAAACAGGTTGCATCTGCAGTGGATACGAACATTATTAAGCTTGACATATCTACAAAGATTTTTTGTCTCAAAATTTTTTCTCTACTTCTTACCATCGACGTAGGCAGAATGGAAAATGTCCATTTCTCGGAAATTCATTTCACGTGTTTCATTGTTTATTTATTTAGACCTACCCCAGATGCTGTTTACGCGTTGAGATGATTCAAGTGTTGCTAGGGGCGGTTTATACACAGCAGCGATTCTTTGAATCCAATGGACGAACAATTCAACCAGTGGCAACATAACACATTGCGTTATATTCAACATATAAAATCATACTTACACGATTGTTTACGAAGAAATAAAATTTTGAATTAAGTTTGTTTGTATTACATATGTAGGTGTTATGTATCTGAATAAAACAAAATAAATCTCACATTATAATATGTAAATTGCTTTTTATTTAATCCAAATCCAATTAACATATACATTAGATGTTAAAACAAAAGGAAAGTAACATGGCAAATAATAAAATGCAATTAGCAAAAGCAGAAAAGAAAAGGCATGTAGGGTATGTAGCGTTATACATTTCCATGTATGTACATACGGATCCATTACATCAATAGATATGGAACTATCCATCCATTTTCCAATTCTTCGATTTATCGCTGCATATCCAAAGAGTACAATGACTCTCTATTTCCCCATATATTCACATATACGTCCGGATATATGTAGATGGCGACAAGTTATATGGAGCGAAAAGTTCATACGTCAGGTAGAATAAATAAATCATAATCGCACGAGGCTATCAGCGGCACCGAAATTTCGATATATTCAAAGCGCTGCACGGCGAATTGGAATGGAACTGATTCGGTTCAGTGGAATACAGCTATTAGAGTGAAGTCCAACTTTGGTGTCGGGAGAATCTCGCAGATTGCTTAAACAAATGTAATAATAATAAACATGTTTTACAGGAAGAAGAGCGAGAAATAAGTACAAAAATCAACCTAACTTCGAGGAACGTTAAAACATACAATTGATAACAAGTAGGGATAATCAACTTTGTTATTAATAAGCTTCTGTAGGTACCGAGCGCTACGAAGCTTGCTGCTCATATTTGTTGTAAAGCAGATCATGGTAAGAATAACAAAATTTCATCGTTAGCGCTGAAGATTTTATGAGAAATTTGGATAGGTTCGTACGTTAGATACAGAATCGCAGTTATGTGGTATTAAAAACCTGTCTGAAACTTACAATAAGATAAATTGAATCAAAGACTTAAAAAGGTTTACTTCTAGAAATGAACAGATGGTACAATTTAGAGAAAGTTCTTAAATTCAATGAATGTGAGCTTTAGGCTTCTACTATTAGAGGGGATCGCAGTGATACTTGCAAGACTTCTCAGCACTCAGCTTTTATAAGGGAATTCTTGTCCCATGTACGCAAGAAGAAGAAAAAGAAGAAGAAGAGGGCAAAGAGACACGGTACCGAATTTATCTGTGACTGTTTGGAAGACGACCACACCATATATATTGCTTGCGTCAGTTCTTTTTCGCGTTTTTCTCAAAATTAGTTTATGTGGACGTGCCTGATTTTGCATGAACGCTCCTTAATTAATGCTAAGTGGTATACAACAATTTGTTTGCCAATTTTCACACAGTGTCAAACGATTTCCTATTTGGAGGAGAAAAACATGGAATTAATGATTCATTGACGACTTTCTTTTGTCCCCGAATGTAAAAAAAAAGTGTGTGAACAACGATGTTTGTTACTCCAAGAATTATGAGGCTTTCAAAAACTATGTTTTGGACATATGATCTTCAGAGTGGAAAAAATACTTCGAGAATTGATTCGAACACATGCAAAAGTGTTATTTATTAAAAACGATGTAACTTGGTAGATCTGCAAGAAATAACTTCGCCTTTACAGATACTTCTTAAACACCCAGTGTTACTTACAATTATCGAAACTGCAATTAGTAGATTCATCAGACATCAGACGTGTATATCACTAGATCTGTATTATATGTATATCACCAATGCAAATCTATTTCGGTATAATCGGGTGGGCGTCGTATGCGAAACAAAGTCGCTCGCGAACACGAAACAAATTATTTTCGAGGATTATTCATGCTTTCCCCGTGTTAGAAAACTATTTTTTCATACTAATATCACATATGCATTAATATAAAAATAGCATGTTTTAAACTTATTTGCGTGCGTGTACAAAGCACATGAATAATTTGATTTTACAATTACGCCCTGTATAGTGATAAATAAATCAACAGCAACCTATTATTGAAGTATTTATCAATGCAATCCGTCGATCAACTGTCTACGCGCATTATCCCAAAGCTCTTTTAGCGTAATTGCTGCTATTCACCCCATGTTGTAGTCGTAAGGAAGCTATTTACGGGCCACTAAATTATTCGAACGCATTGTTAACGCGGCGGACATTTAATTGTTGATATCAAATTGGAAATTGATGTTTGGCATTGTTTCTCGCGCTTTATATAGCTCTCCAGATCGCCTATATTGTTCTCCGCTCCGTAATAAAATCAGCGCTTAATACTAATACCCGCTTGACAATAGATGGAGGATCGAAGTAAATTAAGTCAGCCTGATCGTTACTCCTACTAGGTTGGTAATTGTTTTGAATATTAAAAAAAATTAGATATACCGGGTGTTTCACTGACAGGGGACTCGTAAATAGTAACAGATGGAAAAAAAGGTTGTACAGATAGTAACGTAAAATTATCGGTATTTGTACAGGATGTTTCGTAACCTCGGTACGGTCTTTTATTTTGTTTTCTTAATACCCCCAATACTATTAAATTTTTAAAGGTGTCGGAAGAAGTAAAATATTATTAACAAAATTAATTTTACCTTTAATACAATTTGCACCTTTATCACGAATAGTATTGCTATTAAGCGCAGCAGTGTACGTATTAAATTACCGAACAAAGGGTAGCGTGCAAGATACCTGGTGTGATTACCCCCTTAACTACGTACATATAGGTTAGATTATATTAAACGTGTAAAAGCTAAATGCGGTATAAGGTATTCTACTGTAAACCTGCACATAAAGCTATTAAGTTACTACAACACATTTCATTAAACATGCAAAGCCTTCGGCTACTGTATTTGGGCGATAAAACCGTCCATAACCGAGCGCACGTAAAGGTCTAGGTAACTTTCTGAGTAATTATCCGGGTGATATAAAGTTTGTAATACGATGCCATATTATTAAAATAACGTTTTCTATGTATAGCTGGGATAAAGGGATACGTGTTCTAAATAAAGCTATGACACGTTAGGTAAGATAACTTTACTTGAAACTTATATTTTATAAATTAAAAAAAAAAAAATGCCGATTTTACCTCCAATTTTCATCATCTCATTCGGATTATTGCCTTCTTTCCAATCTGTTTCTGTATATATCGCGTTTCAAAACGCGACGTGATTGTTATTACAAACTCTCTACTCTAACTTTTAATATGCGATTTGATCGAAAAACTTCATAACGCTTGTTGCTTCTTCTTCCATCTTAATCCTATTAAAAGTATCGGGATTCTGGACGAAGTTCGCCGGGATTTCTTGCAACAGATAACTGACTATACAAAGAAAACTTACTTAAGAAGGAGGGAACTGTATTAGTGCCTTGCTTTCTCGTCTTGAATGTTAAATATTATGGGAAACTCCACGAAAGCCATTATGTTATTATTGTAAATATTTGGGAGTATATATAACGGATAAAAACGTGAAAAGTTGAGCTTATTATGCGAATTTTACCTTTTAGAGAGCTCGTTTTCCCAAAATGTTTCAAATTTTTTTTACAGTAAAAATTAAAATATAATATATTAATTCTTCTTTTGCTAAATCCGCCACAAACGGTAATTAATTAATTATTATTATTAAGATCGTAAAGATCCACAGATAAATTTATAATCTTCATACATTTACGACAATTTGTTAATTGGCCATCGCCTTTCACAAAGGCACACTGACGAGCCGTATCACAGCCAAATGCGCGTCTTTGCGGAGGTGGACACTTCGTTATTAGTATTATTCGGCGCTCTCATGCTAGTGTAAACAGAACGTCGGCTGAAGCTACGAAAACAATGGGGTTACGAGCTGGAAACCAAGAGTCTAGTGTAATCAACGGCGGCGAAAGCCTACGTACCAGAGATGGGATTATAATTCCTGGCAAGCATTGTAACGTCATAGCTACATATAAAACATATGAATGTAAATGAAAAAAAAAAGAATTCGTGTATACAAGGTGATCAAGGAGGAAACCTCAATATTCAGAGAAGATGTGATGAGGTAGTAATGTTGCCTATTTTTGCGAAGCTGTTATTATTTGATATTTTATTTTGAGGGGGTCATACATTCTAATCTAACAGCATAAGTTATAAAGCAGTCGAAAACTGGTATTTATTTTGTGTTATTAAATTGTAACATGTAGAATAATTAAATAATTAAAATTAAATTAAATTTTCAAATACAAATGAAAATTTCTGCATAAATATGAAAAAATTAATATCCTCACAGTTGTTGTAATTGCTCTAAGAAGGATAAATAATACAAAAAATATATGCGTGAATCGTATTCAACTCAAAACAGTCCCCTTTCCTTCCCTAAAAAGAGGAAAAAATATTAAACTCAATTACCCCCGGGCTATTAAAAACGAAAAGACCAAATGTAAATTATCCCCTTTTCGTGGCCTACATTTTCCGTGAACAAAAAAAAGCGGATAATTCACGTGATGCTAGAACAAAAGGTTTTAGACAGGATAATAAGCGTTAAAGGTGGTTAATGTTCGTTTTCAGATGGAAAACGTAAACGAAAAACGATGTTTATAAAAGCGAAAACACTTAACGATCACCTGGAAGGGGCTCTTAATTAGGTTAACGTCAACAGAGATTAAAAATTAACATTTCGAAAGGCATTTAAATTACTCAAGACCGAACAGAAACGCCTTTTATCATGCAAATCGTGTAAAACAAAAAAGGTTTTTGTTACCTAGCGTATTATGCTAAAAATGAAAATCGAAAGTATGATACTATAACCAATGAAGCTTACAATAATAAGCCTTGAATTTATTGAAATTAAATATTTTTTTTTTAATTTTGAATTAATTTAGTGGATTTTAAATGTTAAGCGTTAACCTTACAATTTAAGGTAAACGCGCTCTCTAGTAACGGAAATTTTTAACGTTTACGCATACACCTGATATTTCAATAAAGAATCCTATGTTTGGGGCATAGATTTCATTAATAAAAAGGAAACTCTAGCCATGGACGCGGACTTAATATTAAACTAAATATGGTAGGGTGTATGGATATCCTTCCGTGCAATCCGTTTTTCTACAAAGGAAACAAATCGTCGGCATTAAAACAAAAATAAATTTGATGTAAACACACTTCTCAGCAAAAAAAATTAAACGAATTAATTAATTAATCCGGAAGTCAGAATTCGGTTGAAACTGGAGATCGACGTAATCTCGAAATAGCTGCCCCTGACTAATTAATTAAACTTGCGTGGTGCGGAGTGTGCCGATACGTTTGTGTTGTTTGCCATACTGCCCCGCACAGTCCTTGCTATCATTATTGAATACTAATGCTTATTTCTTGTTATGCTACAAAGAAAAGGCAGAAACATCTCTGCTAGCTACACTGATTGTGAGAGAAAAATCTGCTTGATTCAGTCAACTTTGTTAAATATACTCAACACTCATGGTTTAAAACAACAGCATACGATTGATTGAATCTTTTGAATCGGATCAACTTTAAATAACTAAGTTGAATATACTCGCTAAAGTGTTGAATGAACATACCTTCAGTTGAATAAACATAAATGAGCAACACTTCGTGGTTTGTCAGATGAACCAGTTCCTTTCTTTCAGTGTACTTATTGCTTTTTTCTCTCCTCATATTGCTTTTGCCGTCAGTGATTTCATTAATACCGTGATGATGTGAAAGAAAATTAATATTTGGTTCTAATTTCTACTTTTTCCAAAGTTTTATTACCCTATCATCATTATCGAAATAAAACATGGTTGTAGGATTATATTTATTAAATTCTATTTATTTCCAAAATAAATACAGTAATAAGAGGTAGAATACAATCGTAAATTAACATAACCATGTAATACAATATCGAATTCAACAGTATTACGTGAAATTAAAAGATAGCAACAGGTTACAGTCAGTTAATAAAAATAGCTTTTTTATTTGGGGTACGTATAGCTTACAATAATCAAAAACCATATATGTATCTTTACTTTAATGTATGCGGACACATTTATTAGAAGCACATCGTATCCATTTTATATCGTATAATAATATTATATATATACAATTTACATATACAGCATGTCTAAAAAGAATTTGGAATTATTTTTCATTTTATATGACAAGCTGTATATTATACCTATTGTGTAATAGGTATATCTTTTATTATTTTACTGTCTTACAATTATTTACTTCAATACCATTTAAAAGGCAAATTAAACATACTAATTTTAAATTAAACGCATCTAAGTACATATGTGTAATATATAGTATGCGGGATATCTCACAAGTCACAAGGAACTGCATCCATTGGTATATAAAAAATTGAAAGATTCTGAAAATAGGGTACACGCGCATCTTTTACAAGGAAATTCCTTTAAATGAAAAAGGTTGTCCAAATTTATTCTTTTTAATAAATTAACAAAATTGGTCTTATAAAAAAAAAAAACAAAAAGAGACATCCAAAATGGATACGTTTTAAGATTAGATTCAAAGATTTAGGTAAGTGTGTACTCTAACAACATTTTCTTCCAAAGAGAAAAGTACTCTCCAATGAGAATGTAACTTGTGTAGTTTTCTAAAATTCAATTGGAAATCAAATTGACAAGGAATGGTCTGCTCAACAAGCACAAGTCCCATTACTGGAGCAATTGGATATCTTTAAGTTGCATGATATTTTAAAGAACTACGTAAGCTACATTCTCACTACTAGTTACTTTTTTTTTTTGTAGAAAATTGTGTTGCAATTTATATACTCCAAAATGTTTTGAGAAGAATCCATTTTAAATGCACAATGAATATCTTCTTCAAATCCTACTGATAAAGGCTTCAACGGAGGACACAAACCTCATTCAACATTGAAAACACAAGAATCCTGAGCTGCGATGCAAACGCGCGCCACATTGCTTGGGGCAGCACAAACATAAACACGAGAGCTTTAACAGATTTAGACATAATTAATAAAGGTAAAGAACCAACATTTGTTACTAAGAATAGAAGGGAAGTGCCACTTTTCGTCTTAGTTCAAATATATCAAACTGGCATGTCTCCCCAGATCATAGATCATAGACATATAAGGATTGAAATTGAGGGGGAGGGACAGCAAATTTCCACTATAATAATTCCAAGGACAAGGGATTGGTGTTCTTACGAAAGACACATCAGAAAGGAAGCAAATTAAATCTACACCGAAGTAGAGAATACAGAAGACCTAGAAATAGCTTCCACCCAGTTGCATTTTTTAATACAAAGATCATTTGATGCAAGCCGCCCCAATACACAGAAGAGGCACAGGTAGAAAGTGCCTTGGTGGAACAGAAAGCTTAAAGGAATGCGAGCTATAACCAGGAAACTGTTTAATAAAGCCAAAGACTAACAATGGAAGCTGTACAGACAAGCTCTAACCCAATATAAGTCCACAAAAACAATTATAGTCTACTGTGATGCAAGGGAAAATCTATCAGAAAATGCTATACGACATATAAAATATTAACCGCAAACATTTTAATAGACACTGGATCTGAAGAAGATGTAATTTCTGTAATTGTCGGACAGTCTGTATAATGGCATCGAAAAATTCATATGGTTTCTAATCCCACCCTATACGGCCAACAGTTCCGTGAAATTTAAATTTTCTACGTTAAACAACGCCTTCACAACTATAAAAGTTCAGATGCGCTCGTCTTTCAAAAATGTTCAAAAGATGCAAATATTTCGAGCATGATTAGAAATGGCAACATAGTTGTTTTAACAAACAAACTTTACAAGTGAAATAGGATTTCAAAAATGCAATAACATAGAAGATGTTGTATTTGAAACAGCGAAGTTTTAGTTAGTGCAAACAAGCTATAGCATATTATCGAATTTTCTGAATTTTCCAAATATGCTCGATCGATGTGGTTCCCCGTAAGACAGTCTATATATCATCTATAGTATAATTTATCGTATTAAAAATTTTATGGTATATAATATGCCTAAATAGTACATATTTAAAAATAAATATTCTACATTATAACAGTACATGTAATGTAATAATGCGTATTATACGAATAGTAGAAACCTATTTTAAATTCATCAGCAGCAACAGAATATTCAAAGAATGAAAATCACTTATTATTAATAGTTTAAATTTTAGTTCACGAACTAAATTAAAATTGTTAAATTTATGCACTTGTATAATTTAATTGTAAATATGTGTGAATAAATTTTGTGATTTTATTTAATAGTGATTGTTGTTTAACAATAGCCAGTAAATAAATGTTCATCTAATACCGATAAATAAGAAATTATAAAAGAATTCGTATGAACCAATGTGGATCCTAAATCGCGTGCTTACCTCAAATTTAAAATGATTTAAAACCGTGCTTACAAAGCAAAATCTAAATGTTTATTGATGCAATTTCGAGAGGACTGTGTTTTTTTGAAGGAAAACGATGTAAGTTCTTAATTTCTTTTATTTTCAAGTTATTCTTACATTTACGAAATACATTTGAGCTTTCGATTGTTTAAAAATATATGAATGTAAATAAATTTTGCCTATTTCGAAGATCATCGAAGGGGATCAATTTTATACTTGATTCCATGTTATATACTTAGTCTGTTATTAGATGAACATTTTTTTCCCTTTAATAGCAACCTTTTAAGTTTCACCGTGGCAATTACGTCAATTACTGAATTAAGAAAAAAAGAAACAGCACTCGGGTTTGTATTAACATAACTTTAATTATTAATAATATTCATCTATGTTATAATAATTTATAAAATAATATGTACAACATCGCTTATAATAATAGCAATAATTAAAAGAAAAACATTAAAAATTAATTAAGAGAATGGATTAGGCAAGTACAAAAATAAAATAAAAAACAATTAAACAATATATAGTCGAGAGTTTTCTTATTTTTTATAGAAAAAAAAAGAAGAGAATGTGTATATTGGAATATTTCTCTATGTCGAAATACAATAATTTAGAAGGTCAGGTTAGAAAAAAATATTCGCGCAAAGCCACTGCATATTTAAATAATATTTTTATCGTAAATAAGATTGAAACGCTTAATTCTTATTAATAAACACTTAAAACTGGAAAAATAAATTACTTATTTCTAACCTAAGGCAATATGCCTAGCATTATTCGGATGTTCTTTCCATGGCCAACCGCAAATGATAATATTGCCTACTACTGTAATAATTACGTTACTTTACATTTTTAGTTTTGCAACTATACCTATGCCGAGGTACAGACGCTTACAATAAATACAGAATGTTTTCAATAATACATCAGCCCCTATTTTAATATGCATAATTTCTCTATTAGAAAAAACATCGTTTTTATCATCTTATTGTACAAATTACAAATATTTTTTTGCTTTTGTTGTTATATACCGGCTGCTTTGCTTTTTTTTCGACTCCATTCACTCGAGAACCCTTACTAAATTTCAAATATATCCTCCTTTGCTATGACTAATACACCTAAATATTCAAAAATGTTTTTATTTAGAGAGGTGAAGCATGGAAAAATAATGTTGAGTATGTCGCATATCGAGGAACGGCGTTTTCAATTGTTTCTTCCACTTATTTCGATCATATTTTCCGCATCTTTTCGTTTCTCAACAATCGCAACATGTTTATTATTTCTCTTTTTTTAATCTTATATATTTTTTTGTTTTATCTTACGTTTAATAAGTAGAAAAAGAACTCAAAACATAAAAATGGCGCGTACACTTTTTTTGCTTGGTGAGCTTCTAATTACATAAGTTATCATATATTTATAAAACGGTATTTTTTTTTAAATGGGTGGTATTGGTATGTTATGGTTTTTTTAATTCTTTTGTTCGTTTATTTCTTTTCTTTCTTTTGTTTTTTTTTTTATTATAATTTATCTGAACAATGAAATCAGTAGCTGTCCGGATGGTCGGCACTGCCCTCTATGTCTTGTTCAATATCGTCTTCTTCGTCGTCATTGTTCGTTTCTTCGGGACTTTTCGACTCTGCCAAATCGTTTGCTTTGTTCACCAAGGAATCTAGAAATACGAAGGCCCTTTTTATTACAAATAAATTAATTACTTTATTTATAAATTAATTAATAATAAATTAATTACAAATAAAAATTTGACGCTTTAAACAATATTATACATCACAATGACTGGCCTAGTTCCTGCCTGAAATTATCCTCATTTCCTTCTGTTACTCCTTCGTGAATCCGGGTAATAACGCTCTCCACTCCGACAGGTACAGTAAAATAATCCTTTTCTTTTATGGATTCTCACAGCCAAAAATCTATTGGAGTATAGAGATCTATGATTCTTTTTCTGAAAATATCTATCCAAACATTCACAGACCAACGTCTTTGCTGATTCCGCCGCCGCAAAATATGAGGATTTTCATGGTGTCAATAATGAAGGATGAAATAAGCTTCATAGGTACGCAAAATACTACGAAAAGGGTCGGGATTGTTCTGGAGTTGGCATAATGTCCATGTGCACGCCAGTGAGTAGAGGAAATTATGTTGTCCAATGGATCATCCAACAAGAAGAATCAGAAATCTTCCCGCTCGGTTAATTTCTCTTTTGGCGTGGTTCACACGTTGAGTTACCGTGCTGGCCTACCACCTTTCCCTCTCCTGAAGAATCCTCATATGATTGTGCGCGAAACGTCGAGTTTTCGTTTAACCATGACACGGTCCGAATCCGGAACACGTTATATTCTATCTAAGTAAGGTTTATTTTTACTTTCTCCGATGTTTTCGTTTAGTAACTCTTCAAAGTGTTCTTTCCATTCAAGGAAGTAGCAGACTTCGTCGCAAATTAAATTTTTCTCTTCGCTTCTATAGCGGAATGTTCTTGCATTGTAACCTTTTCGAATTTCCGTTGCATCTCCGTAGAAGTGTTTTCATTTTTTCATTGTTTTTCATTGTCTTTTTGTTGTTCTCAGTGGATTGCATTTTCTGTTCCCTACATAATCTTTAACCTCCTTTTTGTTTTGTAGATATTTTGTTCGATTCCAATAGCTTTTTTCTTAATGTTTTCAGTTGATAATTCACTTGATACAACCATTCATTTTTTTTTTTGCTTGTGTGTTTCGCTAAATGTATTTCTGCTGTCTTCTTTATAGTCTTTTCAGACTCTTTCTGCTTACTTTCTACATTATCAATGTCTTCTGCTGTATTGAATTTGTCTAACATTTCTTGAATATACTTCTTTACTACAGTTACGTTCTTTAGCTCTTCCATGTGATACTTTATTTCTGCTTTTTTTGTTCTTTATTTTCTCTCTGTATCCTTATTTCTTTTACTTGCAATCCCACAAGAAAGTGGTCCAGGTTGACATCGGCACCTCTATACGTTCTTACTTTATTTTTTTATAAGTGAGCATATCTTCCTTGTACTAAAAAGTTATCAATTTGCCCTCCTCAAATCTATATTAAAACGCATTATAAAATTCAATGTAAGGTTGGTGTTGACTTTAAAAGATCTTTAGTGCTCATTAGGTATTAATTGAGATAAAAATATCTCAATTTTGCCTTTGCAAAATAAGCTCGAATACCATTAGAAATCCAAGTACTTACCACAATTCGGTTTCGAATGTGTACGCGTATTGGCAAACTCAACCCCATGTTTATCCACGCACCAACACATTCCTATAGCATTATGGCATTGCGTTGGCTTGTAATAGCCTTGGCTATCGCAATCTGGAACGTAATCACCTGGAAATGGATTCACATATAAACCGTTGTTCATATACAGAGCGTAAATTTAAACAACACTTAATATAATAGGCTTCATTAACTTACTAACCTATTAAATTCGGTGTGATTTTACGCTTAACAGCTGCGCATGGTCTCTCCGTCCTTTGGAAGCAATGGCACCATTCTGCAGGTATCACGACATCGTCATGATTTATATCGCACTGTTGCAGGAACGGTTTCAAACAGATCTCGCTCTGATCATGCTCCAAATCGTACAGTTCTTGCAACGAGAGTCGTCCATCGCTGTTCAAATCTAAGTGTTGAAACATCCACCTCACTTCGCCTTTGCAAATCGGTGAGAAACGCACTGGAAATGCTGCAGGAATAAATCATCTTTAATGCCAACATTATAATTATTGCGTATGCGATCTTACATTTAACTTTGTTCCTTGGTTTCCTCCTCTTAGAGGAATCTGACATTACCACTGAGAACCAGTCTAAAAGTCTATTTCCCATGGATTGTAGAGCGCTCGGCGAGCATTCTTTGGCTATTGGAGTTGCTGGAACCACCATGTTGTTCGAATTATATAATTTGTTATCCAAGACTTCGTTATAGGCCTTCTGTTTATCGTCCACGTATAAATAATTATCCTGAAACATCAGAAAATTGATAATTTCAGTACAATAAAGAAAATAAACTTTAAAAATTCGCACCTTATTGGGTTTGGAATAGATGAAATACTTGTAGTGCTTGTTATCGTACTTTAAATCTTGTGGGGTGAAAGTGTAAACATCTAACTTGGAGGAAGATTGGGATTGCTTGCTATCTTTCGTTGAGTAACCGTTATTTTGATTCTCCGTCTTGAAAAGTGTAGCTTTCTTCTTATTCATGAAATTGTTGTTTCTTTCCTGTTGTCGTTGCTTCTTACGCGAATGGACGTCATTTTCTAGCGAAAATATTCGTTTTATGAATTTTAAAGATTATAAAATGGGAAAAATGAAAAAATTACCTTTGCAAGGACAAAATCCTTTGCATGAAACTTGTATGCTCGTGTGATGGATGCAATTGTGGTAATCTAGCCGACACCACGAGCTGTAGGTGCGATTATCAGAGCCACAGAGGAATGATGGTTTGGCTACTGGACAAGCGTTACATCTGTGAAAGGAAAGAAGTATTGAAGTCAAAAAATGTTTGAGTTGTTTACAATGACCAGACCAGAAAGTACTTAAACATATTAGAAACAATTTCAATGAAACTTACACACTGGAATCGTTGACGTCATCATCTATGTCATCGTCAGGATCATCTTCGGCGTCGTAATATACATCCTCATCTGTGTCTTCACTTCTTGGATGCTTATGACTGGCGGACTCTAGCTTCAGCTTGCGTATGACTACGTCACTAGCAAAATTTAGAATAGAATTAGAGCTTTCTTGTAGAAGATTGGATTAAGCTAATGTCTCGTCGAGACTATTTGATACGTTTTCCTACCCAACTTTGCATAAAACTCAAATTACTAAATTCTTATTTAGGCTTATTTATGACGAAAAACACACTTACTCGTTCTTCTCAAGCTCCTTCTTGGAAACACAAACTGCTGTTGAGGAATCCTCTAGAAGACAGATTTCCTTCTTTTTGCAGTTCAAAGGACGGCATAAAGGACCTTACAAAGAAAAATTGGGGGAAAAATAAATTCCTGAACACAGAATGTTACACCAACTTACTTGTCGGATCATGGATCCACCGCTTCTTCTCGCCAGCTTTTCCGCTCTTGGTATCCTCCTGGAACATACAAAAATCTCTATCAGCGCTTTAAAATTCAAATCAATTGCTTCTAATTAGTCAAATAAATTGGGCTTTTCTAAGAGCTCGAACGGGGTATCGATCTTTGGTAAAAAGATGTCGGGGGAAAGATTTCCCTAATAAAGTACGAAGTCGTTTAATCGAAAAGTTCGCGGATGGTTCAAGAAGTTTCTACCCGTAATTCCGTCGCATTTGTATTTCCCATGAGAGTTTGATAGTTTTCCCAGCTTTCTAAATGTGTCGTAGAAGGGTAGATCCGTGTTTTATAACTTAGAGTGTTTTTTTCTCTTCTATAAGCTGCAAAAGGTCGAGTTTTAGAAAGATGAAAAAAGTATATAGATTGATATTGATAAAGTTGGGAGATATCTTATTTTCTCGCTGTAGAGGATGTATGCGATATGAGAAATTTTGGCACGCCGATTTTTTCGATGTGCTTCTCCGGTGGAACAGACACCATCATTTTCCTCGAGGATATTATGTCAAACAAGGGTATTCCAGCTGACTTTTTTCAAGAGTTCAGCATAAGTTTTTAATTGCAAGTGGATTATGGAAATTTTGTCAAGATCTAACAATAAAGTTAACATTTCTAGATGCAGATAAGCATATGGATAAAACATGTTCGGATAATCAATTTTCTCTTCTCTAGCAATAGACTCGAAACCTACTGAGTAATTGTAATAACCCTCTATACCATGGAAGGTAAGTGTGCGATACTGGACAACAAGGAGCAGAAGACTCCAGAAAACTTCTGAACAAGCTGATAGTAAATTCAGCGAAACACCACGTATATTAGTCTAACAGCCATGACGAAACTAAATGAAATTGGAATTATTTCTAACCAATTCATTATTAAGTTCATAGAGTCCCCGGTAATCTTATGTCCACAATACAATCGTAGAGAAGGAATTCAATCAAAGCACAGGCTACTTTCCTGCAAAACCGATCCGAAGGGCCTCTGCAAATCTGCTTTATTACGTTTCCAAACTCGCCGGAAAGCTTCGCTGGAAACGTACACATAGCCTTCGATTGCGGCGCAATAATTGAAGCTGCCTTCGCTTTCGAGGACTCCATCTTCTTCCACGCTTTCAAATGTTTAATTGGACGAATACTCGAAACGGTAAATGTAAATTAGGAGCTCAGAAAAAAACTGCTTTCCTGGCGTAATCTGCAGTGATGGAAGGAGATACCAACTTGAGCGTGAAATGGAACTATTCTGGAAAGGATTTTTTTTTTACTTTCTGGTGTTTGAGAGAAAAATTAGAGGAATGCGGTGAATACAACCTTTTGCTTTCTGTTGAAAACGTAGTGCTGTAGTCTAGAAGAACTAATTGTCTCACTGGAGGGTGAATGTTGTTAATTAGAATTTAAATTTGGTCGAAATTAAGACCTATAGCACCGAGAATATGTTTCATATAGCCACATATAATGTTCGTATTTCTAACTTGGAATAAACAAGGTTTTCATAATAATTTGTGTATTGGGTGAGGTGTGAGTTTGATGAATAATGTGGAAGCGGTACACGCTATTTCTTTAATCCTTTAGTGCTATCTAGCGTGACAGGATTGCGGATACACGTATAAAAGTGTGAGTAGTGAAGGTAGTTTGAAAATTTCGAATTATGTAAAAAACTAAATAATTTGAAATGGTTAAAATTGGGCTTTGGACTATTGCATTGCATACTGCATCAGTAAGGTTGAATCCAAAGAAAAGTTCAGAATTTAATCAAAATGTTTTAAGTAAAAAAAATATAAGACAACGAAAAACTTAACAGATAGCAGACGAAATATTTTGAAAAGTACAAAGTTTAAAAAAATCTTCTAATCTTCGGGAGAATTAGCCAGCTGATTATGAAATTATATAACTGATGCAATCCTGCTCCTGTCACGTATAAAAGAGATCTGATAAAAAGGAAGGACCAGTTGGTAGTGCCTGCATTCAAGTCGAGTTGACAATGGAAATCCACGAAATTTCAAAACATATGTCCCAGATTACATAATAATTAATATTTTGTGTGGTTCCGATGCCTTAGTGCTTGCCACTACTATTTATCATCATCATCATCATCATTCTCTTTCACCCGAAGGTGTTGAGGTTCTCTTCTATTGTTACTCTTCTTCAAGTTACCCCATTTTTTGCGATCTGTGGCTAGTATTTTTGCTTCTTCCCATGCTCTATTTTATTTTTCAATCACTTCGTTTTAAAATTTTCTTTCTTTATTTTATCTATTCTCCTTACCCCTACTACCTTTCTTAAATACCACACTTCAGCAGCCTGTATCTATTCTTCTTCTATTCAGTACCCAATTCTCATACCCATATGCTGTTATTTTCGTTTCTTTTGGTACCCCCTTTTTGTTCAGAAAATTCCTGCATATTGCGCTAGATAGTCCTTGTTGCTATTTTCTATTTCAGCTTCTTGTGTTCCTTTAATACTTATAATCACTCCAGAATATTTAATCCGTCTACTTGTCTCGGTATTTCTTCTCCTAGTCTGGCGTTTATTTTCTTTTCCTTTTGAATACACAGGCTTGTATTTTAACTTGTAGATTGCGATATCCTATTGTATACTTTGTTGTTTGATTCCAGCCCTGTTTTATAATTGCCCCAATGAGACCTAAAATAGTCTTCTCTGCACTAGAAATTTATTTACAAAATCTTTTGACGTTTTATTACATTTCGCATTTTATTATTTGTTGCCTTATATAAGCTTTTAACTGCCTCTAGAATATTAGCATTTAGCCCTTTGCTTTCCAATATTCTCCATATTTTCTCTTTATTTATCATATCAAAAGCACGTTTATAAATCCCAAATAGATCTCCTCTCCCTTCACTAAAGCGTTTTCTATGATTTGTTGTATTCACGCTGTGGGCAGGTCTAAAGCTGTTTTGTTCGTCTGCCAGTTGTGTTTCTATTATACTTATTTTATTTTCTATTGTGATTTCGTAGACTGTTATTGCAGTATACAATAATGATATTTCTCGCTAGTTGCTATAATCTTTTGGGTCTCCTCCTTTGTATAATCCAGGCTAAATTTAAGTTGCTTCTTCCCATTAGGTTCAAGCTATTTCAATAGTTCGGGATATACTTCATCTACTCCGACAAATTTTCTTATTTTCAATTTTCCGAGTGCTTTCTATAGTTCTATTTCGCCGTTTATGTTTTCACTTCATTATCTCGTCTTCCTCCTATTGTTTCTTTTTCTTATCGCCCTGCGGATTTCTGTTGCTACGGTATATTCTTATTCATATTACTGTATCTGTAGCATGTAGTGCCAATCAATTTGCACAACGTTTCCAATTGAGTTAGACCATAAATGTTGCTTTTAGATAGTATAGAGCTATCAAGTATTAAGCCTATTTGCAGAACTTTTTAGTTGCGCATAAAACCTACTGGAACTAAATGCATTACCCTCGTTTAGCATCACTTCACATCAGAAACATTAACGTCCAAGCGATTGTCATCATTAAAGCAAAAAAGAGGCTTTCCTACGAAGCGAAACGCCATCAAAGTAGAAAATACGTTTCATCCCCTCCATCGCCATCTGAAAGGGCATAAATCTTTCACGGTACGGGACGTGTGTGACCCGCAATTAGTTAATAAATGTATTGTGTATCCCGCCGTTTTGCGAAACCAGACCCTTGTTATTATAATTGCAGACCGTTACCTCAATCTACCTCCGGTCTCTCTCTCTCTCTCTGTAGGTTCAGAAAGGGTTTAGTACGAAAGGGTTTTCCGCTGTATATACTTCCTTGGGCTTTTGCAGATGCGAGAGGTTAAAGGGTTGCAATTTGGCGAATTTCGAAATTGAAATTAGCGCTGAAAAGGGATTCATCCGTAATTCGAATTTAGAGAGAGGTAATTTCGACGGCGTTTTCGCGAAATGGTTTTTGTACAATGTACAATGTAAAACACTTTAAATGGCAATTTGTCTTGCTGTATCGGAGTTCAGTAGTTTACTCCAAAACCCATTTTCAGAATTTTAGGTCGCTTTTAGGAGACCTACTAGATCTACTTGATTTTGGATCATCTTCAATTGATAATTATCTTCTTTTGCCGACTTTGTAAAGTTCCTCCTCAAATTACATTGCTTAACTGTAATAAATAACATAGTAGATAAAAGAAAAAAATTCCTCTAGCAAATCATTCTTTTGTTTCTCACAACCCTGAATATGATCCTCCAATAACACTGCACTATATTACAGTTCCACTGATTTTTCCACATGACCTACTTCCCGATCTGAAGCAATCGATTAAATATTGCATGTGTACGTGTGGAGTGGGGCGGTCGAGGGTCGAGGTTGGAACCTACCTTTCGGGAATTGTAATTTTACGGTAATGTTTTCGACCTAGATAGTTCCAGTCAGGTCGGAATAAAATAAAATCTAATCTACGTGCATACATATATGGCACTAACTTATGCTTATATACGACGAAATCCGCCGAAAATAATTTCCGGATAGAATTTAGATCTACCACACCCTTCAGCTGTGCTTTCCACCTTGAGATTTCTAAATAAAGAAGAGGAGCATGAAATAAATGCTGAAAATGATTTTTATTTTTCATTGTCTCCTGTAATAATCTGGTCCAGATGTATATCTGATCAAATATATTTAATTATTAAATGATCAAAAAAAAAAACAGCTTTGTGGAAAAATCAAATTTGTAAGCAACTATGATAAATTGTCCAACAGCACACTTTACTACTTTTGTTTCAAGAAAAGAACCTAACTTTTCAATCATTTCCTGATCCACAACCACCGTTATTACCTACACCCTTAGATTGAATCGAAACCGTTGTAGGACAAGAACTCTGAATACAAGCCGTCACAGTCGGACTTTTGAAAGGCATCCTCTTCTTCTCCCTTCCCTTCTCACTCCCAAAAAAAGAAAAACTTTCGAATGGAACGAAGGATGGTATCATCTTTTTGGCACAACGTTTGAAATTAATCCGGAAAAAGTTTGGTGGAAACTTCGGCCGACATTTCATCATACTTAAAACTTTCAGGCGTCAATTACTCGACAAGTAGACGTTATATGGATCTTCGGAAAAAGCGGCAGACGAGAAGCAGGGCCGAAATGGAAAACGCGATCGCGTAGAAAGAATTTCGCCAAATCGGTCTTCGCAAATTGGACTGTCAGATATTCATGAAGGATGGGATATTATTCCAGAAAAAAAATTAAAAACGAATATAGACAGCACACTCGAACATTAATGTGGTCGGTCATGAAAAATAATTAATTTCTTCTAGTTTTCCAATGATTTTAAAATTTCGAAAGCCTGTACAGACTTGTATGATGTGAATAAAATGCCAAGATCAATTTTCTCGTATTCATGTTTAAACCTCCGAAGAAGTATCAAATTTGATGCGAAGTATGAAATTCTTGCTGCAAAAGCGAAGACTCCTGATCCCTCGGAGGTACTTCCTTGGAAGACTTTATTGTACTTGTAATGTAATTTTGGTTTGCACATCTTCACTTTTTCCATTTGATAAAAGTGATATGAGACATCGCAATTTTTTGGCCAGAGACCAGCCACTAATTTTATGAATTTACCAGTAAGAGCAGTAGAACTGTAACGTGGACGTAGGAATAAATTCCCAGCTGCATATTTGCAAAATCTGACAGCTTTGCGTAAGTACAACAAGCTCAAATTTGTGTGAAATTGCGGACAATCTTAGATGAAAAGATCCTGAAATGATCTTGATTGGACCCGAAGAATGCAATGCGTGATGCAAACCATTTCGATTGGAATTGAAACCAAATCCAAGATTAATGAATTAGGCCTTCTAGTCTGTAGTGTTAAGCGTGTAAAAGATCTTGCTTACGGTTATAATTAAACATTCTGGTTGCTTCATCGAATTCTTGTCTCCCGATAACATTTTTAAACTTACTGGCGAATATTTGATGTACCAAATAATCTTGAGATTTATTTAGTACTTTTTTACCTGCGTAATATGACGATTGCGATATTACCTTCCATCCCTCAATCCATGTTCAAATACATGATTTATTCAAGTTAAACTCCGATGAATGAATGAACTCACCTCACTACAATAATTTTTGCATTTCTACACCGCGTTCGTCGTCGGCATCGCGCCCGAATTCGATCAAAACTTATTTCCGCCGGCGCACAGGCTATCCAGATCGATACCATATGGGAGAAGGCAGTTTCGAGAACCGCATGCACGTTTTACGTAATATCCACGCTATACACCTACGTCGCCGGCTGACCATTCGGATTGGAGTCGCTCGGAAGCCGGTGTACATAATTCCGACAGTGCCGCGAGGGTGGTTGATACTCAGAGATAAGCCTTCAAAAACGTATTTTTGACGGATGAACTTCAGACCATGTAATGCGAAGTGTGGACGTTATCTTTGCGAGCAATAATTTTCATTCCAATTCATGTAGGAACCGTTTTTAAGCTCGATAAGCCGGAGTTGATTCTATTTTATTAAAAAAAATAAATTTTCCCTTTTAATCTCCCCTTAATAAGTCTCTAATCCCGAATCTATACGTTACATCCGCAACATCAAATCTATCTTTATCACATCTGCGTTCTGATCTCATGCAATATTTATAAGAACAACTCATCGAGAAGGACCGCCCAATTTTTTTCTCTAATCCTTCGTAAAAATCGAGAAACAAAACAACAAGAAAGAGGAAGACAGCCAAACGAATGGGTTAGACGAGGATAAGAGGTATTGTATAGTTTTCCTTGCTCTCTAGGCCCGATACATATTCGATCTACATAAGTTATGTAAGTATAGCTTAGAGAGCGTAGGATTTTACATATTCATGGAATTGAGGAAAAAGAATTTTTTGGTGTGAGTGGAGTGGAGTGTGAGTGGAATTTTGTTTTTTTTTACGTCGGATAATTCAGAAATGTTTACGAAAATAGTAAAGAAACATCTTTAAGTTTGTCCTCAATTTGTTATAAATAATAAAAATTCAACTGTTCGCACACTTTATAAAATAATCTGTATAATGTTAAAAGAAACACCAGTTTTTTAGACATCCGCCGAAATAAATCATCCTCCGTAATTAAATATTTAACCTCGGGATACACCATTCCAAAAACACGCAAGCACACGATATTTGCCAGAAAGGTCAGAATCCTTAAAGCACACAAGATATCAAATAGAAATTTAATCATTTATACAACGTGTATACATAGCGGATATCCAACAATGTTTCCACCCTCTATTTTTAGAGGATACGGAACAACCTCATATGTAGAATACCTGCAGTCTTGTCCATACAACAACGATGTTATGTATGTATGTATGTACAGATGTGCACAGCTAAAAGAAGCGGAAGAAAATATACTACAATCCGTGAGCGTATGGAATTGTGAAGTGACCTTTTGGGATTTCGAACTAGATGGAATAACTGAACAGAGCGAATTTAACGTCCTTGCAATGAAATTAGCTTTGGTATTGGTTGTTTCTGATATTTTCTTCTGGGGATTATCTTTGTGCAAGGGTACATTTTTTGTTTTATTTATTGTTGAATTGGTTGCTATTTTACAGACAATTATTTGCACTTGTTGTACTTAATTATCATTTTTAAAGTGAAGTTCCGTACCACAGACTTGTACCTAATCTTTCGGAATAAATTTGCTAGAGTTACACACTTCGTCCAAGACTACTTCAGCTTCTAAATAATATTGTCCTAATTCCATAAAATAGGCATTTCGCAATTACACCCTAGTACCAATAAAATCTAGTTAATTTTTTCACATTGGGAACCAGGTAGCAGCCCCAAGAAGTGAAATCTAGGGAGTAGAGAGGATGTGGAACGAATAACAATTACTCCATCGATTTGGCGATCACAACTCCAAAGAATTGAGTTCGTGCATTATCGTGATGAGAAAGACACGTTTTTCTTGTAATTCAAGTGCTCCAACAACTATCATAAAATGCACCTGCAATGGTTTTACCCTCCTTCAAATAGTCAACAAAGATTATTCGTTGACAATCCCGATAAACATAAACATTCGCCATAACATTCTTGTTTCGTCCATAATAACGAAATGGCGCTTAAAGTCCTGAGGATTCCGCTGAAGCAGCTGTAAATCCATCTTGTGGATAGTTTTCTCATATTCGCTTTATTTCTCGCCTACATCACTAGAAATTTCACGTAGCTTCACCTATCACAAGGTCGGAGATGTTATTTCTAGAATAGTGATCTCAAGAGTACGTCCAGAACGTTCAGCGTTACTAGTGCTTATAATATGGGTTTTCCGAAAGTTCCCAAACCATCTCTATATTATTCTGGTCGAAGATGTAATTACTCAACTTGCACAATTCAAACGAATGTTAAACACAAAGTAATAAATAAATTTGGCTGAAATTTGGTGGGAGTTCCTCCAATAGATGCTACTAATTGATAACGACCTCGATATATACTAGTGATGCCATTTCTGTGACGTCGTACACGCTTTTCAAACCACCCTCATATACGTCAACATACATCGAATATATTTACCGGAGGTTATTGCTATATTTCAACAATAACATCTGAAGCAGCAAATCTAGCAACCAATAAGAATAAAAATTATTTACTTGCATCAACGAATATGAAAGATTGGACAAGAAATAACACAAACATAATTTAAATAAATTTACAATATTTTACTACTAGACCGCAGGTGTTAAGGTTGGCATTTATATCTCCGTGTTAATCGCGTTTATTTTAACAACAACAGCAGTACGAAAGCACAAAACAAACATCATAACGTGCATTAGGTCGAAGAGCTCAGCTTCTTCTGTAGTCCGTGTTTGATTCTTCTACCTGTCAAGCAGGTTTAAGGTTGTACGATGCACGTAATAATATATATTTACGTTGCGTATAGAACGAACCATCGGACTTCCAGACGTGAGATTATCGTAGAGGAATAGCTGCCTCGTCTGGTGGGGTTACGCGTTTTTCGACTGCTTATAAGAGTCAGAAATCGACGTAAAAAATAATACCACGTCCTCTAAAATAAGATCCAGTGGATAGTGAAGGGGTTCAGAACAATTGATTGCGTTTCACCAAACTCTTAATTCAAGATTCGAAACTTCATCAAAGAACAGATAAAAATCACCTATGATATGTGAGAAAACCAATAAGAACGTGCCTTTCCTATTTTCGTACTTATAAGACCACTCTCAACATTCTCCGGTATTTTACCAACTAACCTACAATACAAACATGCTACACGTATACACGGTCAAACCAGAAGATTACTTCCAACTAAGCCATGTAAACAAGTCTCTCAGATATCTGGCCAGCCGCTACGTATAACAACAAGATATCCTACTTTATATTTATTTTTATTAAACTTCCACGCTGCCCGGTAAGGCGAAGAGATTATAAAGTGCGGGGGAAATCTGATATCGCCCAGGTAATAAAGTTTTATTAACTTTCTTCACCGCTCCTCAGATATGCTTCCCGCTATTGGGGTGGTCTACTCTACGATCGTTGTTTCGAACGAAGAGACTTTTATGAAATGCTAATCTGAAGCGATACGATATTTTCAAGCCCGATCGATACTCTTCGGAGATATTTTAAAGAAAGCGGCTATATAGGATTACGTCGGTTTGATTTTAAAATGGATCTTTCGTTGGAATAATCTCTCGTGGAAGTGGGAGAAATTTCCCAATTTTCCTTCAATTTGAGGAATTAAATAGCGATTTTACTTGCTTCTCTCAATTAAATATTTGCCACTTCAAGTGTTATCACTATAACGTTTATTAAGTGTTTGAAAAGATAAAAATTTAATGAATTTTGTGAAGCTAACATAGTTTCATAGCAGCATTCGGATAGTACGTAGGAAAATTAAAGGAAGTGACTTTGACCAAAAAAAATGATCACTTAAGCGATATTCAAGGTTTGTCACAACCTCTTGCTGAATTTCTCACCTTGGCTAGCCTATGAACAAATGAATCCAATGTACAATCTATGCAGAGAAAATATTTTTTATACTACGTAGACCTGGTTAGGTATCATTGGAATACATGTAGAATGATTTATTTGGATGATTCGTGCAGCCAGTGGTTTTCCAATGGTCAGAAAATTCACCAGCGGTCAATTAACGAGAATTTTCTATCGGTCCATGATAATTTCCAAAAAATAACTTTGTTTTCCAATAGGATAATTGACATTGACAAAGCAGTTTTGTTAGAAGGAGAAGGGGGAGAACACGTTAACTTTTGTACTCCTCAAGAAATCCAGGTCCACTTGGAAATGTTCAGACACACAAAGTACAACGGCACAAAGCGCACAAAATCAAACTTTTTAAAACTACTTTATATTGGTTACAATTTTATCTGAACTCCATTAAAGCCAAATTACATTTAATGTTTATTGAAGTATCTTATAAATCTTCACGCATGTTTTTCGAGATCACCACTAATTTTTCATTGAAGAGGACAAAAGTAACAGGATGAGAAACGATCCAATTCTATACAACTTTGTAGGTATGCATGAATTCCGTCTTCCCACATTCCCATATTTTGCAGTATCATATCTTGATTTATTTCGCTGCGTTGGTAAATTTCGTGAAACTGGTGCAATAAGCTGCAAACTCGAATAGAGTTATAGAAAAGAACTGCTGAAACTATTGGTGATATGAGGTGGCATTTAAATTTATAGTGAGGGAGCTGGTGGCAGTAATTTTTAAACGATTTCATCGTTTGGCAGAAGCTGATGAAAGACAAGAATTAATCAAAATAAACGATATGAGCCTTTTCTGCCTTTAATACGTCGCTGCAATATCGAATGAGAGTGTCTGTCTCGTTGTTAAATTAAATTAGCCTAATTCCAAAAATAAGTTCATGCAAGTGGCGGACGTTGTTCCTGCTGCGTTTATGAATAATTACGTTACGCCCTCTAGATAGAGCTGTATTAAAAAGGCTGCGATATTGTAAATTTGCTGAAGAAAATAAATATGAAATCGATCCATCGTATCTGTCTTTGAACGTATTGGTTTGAATAATTGTAAAAAGTATAAAAATAGAAAGGCTCAGCTCTCATTTTTTTTTCTAAACCACATTACCTTTTGCTACCAAAGACAACGAAATCGCTTTAAACAAAAACTTATCTGCACCGCTACTGTTAATGCAGTATCAATCTTGATGAAATTTAAGCATTAATTAAAACATTAAAAAAGAGAGATGGCCCTTTCGTTCGATCGTTGCTTAAAAGCCTGCATCGTATAACAACTCCTAATATTGTATATCGTAGCCAAGAAACTATAAATATTCCTGTTTTTCCTTTTGCCAACATGTATCGTATGTATATTTTTATTTGGTCATTGTCCAAAATCAATATCTTTCGTCGTATTACATCATCAGATGATTGCTGTTACTGTTCCATTTTAAACCGGCGTAATATACATGTATCTAAAATATTGGCACTCCTTAGAATTTGATACGGTTATTTATTGATCCGTTGCTGCTATAGCAAGGTTTGTACGTGTGACATTCGGATACTTTCATTATAAGTCCTTATTTTTGTTTATCTATGCGGTACGGCATCCATTTAACGTCTTTCGGATTGTTTATTTGTGGAATTAGCGCCGACTTTGTGTACGGAGATCTGGCTATGTTTATGCAAAGAGCACAACGAATGCTCTTCATAAGTATGTTTGTACCTAGATAGGTGATCTCGCTAATGGCTGGAGTTGGTTAAAGTGGAAAGGTGTGGTTTCTAATTACATTAGGTTAATTAACGTATCGTTTTTTTTTCTTTCTGCTTTTCAAATTTGTCGTTATGTAAACTAGTATGTTAATAGGGGTTACGAAAATTGTTTTTTTTTCCACGTTAAAGAATTTGGAATTATCATCATAACTGTTTCTAGCATTCCACCCGCAATGTTGTAATTTTAGACTTGCTAACTGTATTTCTCTGTTTGTTGTGCTGGATGCGACGCTCGCGCTCGTAGAGGTAATTCGTCTTTTTGCCTGTCCAATATGCGTGAGTTTTCTAAAAAGTTTCGAACCTCAACATGAACATGTTGACAATACTCCTCAAAATTTTTCTAATAATACATTATTGCGGAATACGCGTGAATATTTATAGATGATTAGTAGCTCTTCCATTTTTCTGGCTAATTTAAGCTGTTAGTCAATTCTTGCAGCCTCATGCCAGGAATCCTTTGTCGCAAACGTAGAGGTGCTTGCAAATATTTCGACAAATTATGTAATTAGGTAGATACTCTCGCAATGTTTAAAGAAGCGTTCACATAAGACAACGCGAAAGTAAGGCAGGAATTAAGAAACTTGGCACCATGCAATTAAATACGATCGTTCTCACGGCTGCGTACCACAGAATTAAGAATTGGTGCCAAATTATACACACGTTAAATTATGGCGCTACCACAATACATTTATGTAACAGTAATTTGGCTAGAAGTGACGTGGGATTGCAAATCAGAAAAATCTTGGTCTTAAATTCATCCAGAAAATGCCAAGATCAAAAAGCTCTCAAAGCTGAAGCTTCAGAAAACTCAAACAAGTCTTACCGGTGCGTTGACTGTAAAGTTTTACGTAGAATACAAAGATGTAAATTTGGATATTTGCTTTAAATCTGTATTGAGTGAATAAAGGAGATTCCCTACCATCTGTTCAATCAATTATTTCTATTTCTATTTGTATTTTAGTATTTCTTTTCCAACTATTATTTATTTACGAATTGCAAAGGTCAGTCAGGAGCAAAAACATTTCCAACGCCCTGTTAAAGCAATTTAAGCAAAATAAGTTTTGGTGTCGATTAATAACTGTAAATGAAGCTGATCAGTCTGAATGGTGGGTTGCGAAGAATGAATCAGCTCCAAAAAAGGCGAGGACTGTTCTGTTTCACCAATACAACTATGGTGGTCGCCATGGAAGAGAAAGCACGGATTGAGGTTTGAGTTAACAGACTAGCGATCCCACTTTTCTATTTTCTGGGCTCAAAATTTCGCTCAGAGGACAAAGATTTTCACGGGAAGTGTACAGATTTACAAGAAGACTATGTTAAGAAATAAAACGAAATTTGATGCAGAAAATACTTAAAATACCTCACCTAGAAGGTTAGGCTGCTGAGCCTATTTATGCTATCCACTCCTAAAAGACTGATCAAGCTATGGAAGAAAAATCACTCATATCTAGTAAATTTCTAAGCTCTATTACCTCGAGTAAGCTTTATATGAGCAAAGTCCTAAATCCATCGAATTTACTACGCAAAGTTTTCGATCATCGTCAAAGTTTTGGAAAGTTGGTGCTATCCAATCGGCTGTTACTTGAGGATCCAAAAAGGATTTCTCATAGGCTGCACTGGCGTATTAACCGACGTTCAACGTCTGTATTTGTGTGCGTGTGTTAACTTTTAATCTTCTACTTTGTTCGAGGGTTCCCCTATTAAACGTATCGGGCAGATTAAGCCAACCCTAGAACCGTAAAAAAGAATTACGCACGGATTAGCTCTAATTGAAAATGTTACTGGCGGATTGTTAGCCGATGTGCAAGGTTTAAAGTAAATTCCCGCGTTTAATTACCTCGGCTGACCGTGGAAACGAACCCAAATTGTACCTAACCGTATATAGCTGAGGATTGACGGTTTTAGCGTTTCAGTTTTAGGGTTGAAGTTGTTAAATTAGAGGACTTTCGCTCTCTCAATGTCGATTGTAAATAAATGCGTCGGGATAATCCGGATGAAAAGGTCATACATTTTTTTTGGCTGTGAGAATAAACAGAGTGTTCTCGAATTTGTGTGTGTTTAATTAGCGTCTTTCTATCCGAAAAAATGAAAATCAAATAACCGGATTGGTTTAATGTAGAATATAAAATAATTATAGGGGATAATGATAGCTGGGGGGTAGTATGGCAAACATTGAAATATCATTACACAATTTTTTAGATTAATTCAGAATTATTTCGAGAATTCGTGGATTACCATTATCAAGCTTACAACTGAACAATCGACAATGTTCTACAAGCTTTGCGAAGCGTGTCTTCGTTTAATGATCTCTTTATTCTAAGATTTCCCGAGCTCCTGGAGGTTCCAAATTAAACAATTAATTTTGCCATTATTTCAAAACAATCCCTCATTAAAGTGTCCTCTTAAAAAAAAAAACGTTACAAGTATTACGGATCGGGCAACCATCTTGCTGGAACCAAACGTGTTACAAGTTGTCAGGATTAATAATTTATTTCAAAGCAAGCATTATTATATCGTTTGTTAGTAGCCGCAATAATATGCTCTTTCAAGTAGTCGCATAAAAAATAATCAGATGGACTAAGATCCAAAGACCTAGAGGGCCAAAGAATGTCAGAATACCGATCAATTAATTTTTCATTGGAAAGGATGCTATGGCATAATGCACCATCCTGTTGGTACCATATTTGTAGCCTATCGTGTTTAGGTTTCAAAAATTGTAAATAGCAATACTGGCTCGTCGTTTTCCAAAAATTGTGCGCCAGAAATTTGTTTTAAGCGAGTGAATATATCGTGAAATGGGGACTCATATCATACCACCGCTGCTGCGAATGTTACTTCGTCGGTGAAATTAATGTTTCTCACCGTGAAGGAATAGTCTTCCAGTTTTCCATGTATTAAACTCCTAAATTCAAATCATTTAAAAATTTAGAGGTATGTACAAGTTTTTGTTTAGAAGGACCAGTTTCGTCTATTTTAATATTCTTGAAATTGCAGTTTTACATAAGCTATTTCTTATTTATTTAATTTGCGACCAGCCTGTACGTTGTAAATGAAGTTTGAGTAGCTTAATCGTGATTTTTGAAGGAACAGAATTTTTTGCAAAGACTAACTTTTCCTAAATGTAAGGAACTTAAGCGTTCGCACTGTGTAACGTTTGACTTTATATTTTTGAAATTTAATGCTTTAAGTTAAGTACTTGGATGTTATTATAATTGCCCGTGCCTTGTTCGGTACGAATTTCTAGTTTCGTAATTTCGTACACGCCTTTCCTTTTTTTATGCACATTGGACAATTCATACGGCTGATCTAATAAAAAGCGCAAGGTCGTTTTCAGGTCTAATTTGATACGACTTAATGCATTCATTCATTGTTAAAATGAACCGACGTGAACAGTGCAAAATAACGCGTTTTGTAAATAAACTCCTGCTATTCCATAACACCAATATATATAATACGCAGCACTCGTTACAAAAATAAACAAACATAATGAAGTTATACAGGAAGTGCTTTGGGAGCTAAAGCAATTTCCCGTTTAAGAACTATGTGTGTAATCTTACAATTTACTATTAGAAACTGTAAATTATCGAGGATAAAAGCGGAAACCTTAGAATTAATTGAACATTAAGACCTCGTATAAAAGTGAAAAGAAGTCGATGAAACAGAAGTTGCTCGTTAGGAATTTGTACAGGCAACGAATCTGTCTTTTTGTTATGTGTGCATGTGTAGATGTTTGTGTACCTTTAAAAAGTGAATGCCGATACTTCAGATTAACCGGTTTTATGAAGAAATGTATGCATTCGTACGAACATCGTAGGCTTCCTTGTACTTTCGTAACGAAAACCACACGTTGTTCAATAACAAAAACAATGAACATGTTTTGGTCTTGCTACGTCGAACAAAATATTATCGTAAACTAATCTTTCAAAGATATTGAATTGAAATCCTAACTGTTTGAAAAGGTTTGCGCATTTCGTTAGAAAACAATATGACTAATGTACATATAGCAGCGATAGCATTTAATAAACGCTGCTCCCACAGGTTTGCTATTCAAAACAACAAAATCAAGCACTGAGATCATCGTTTCCTAAAGAATACATGACGAATGCTTTTGTATGCGCTGGAATAATGAAAGAAAATGGAAAAATAGTTTTTCTAATGGAATTACGATTTTATTTATACTCGTATATACCTCATAAGAAAACAAAAAAAAAATTCCTAAATATGGGATGTCCCAAAAGTTCATGTACTTGATATTAGGGACACTAAATAAATAGGAACTTTGAAGGAAATATTCACAGAAGCTTTGTATCAACCGAAGAATTACATATTTTTATCTCTAAGACGTATGGTGCTCAAATTAAATTAATTAATTGTTCCGCCTGTTCGAGGATCTTCTGTTATTATATTTATGTCGAAAAACAACTAGTTTATTACATATTTTACATAAATATATAATTTAAATTAAGAAACCTGATTTTCAGTGCGTACAAAAAGGAAAAGAACGAATCAATTCGGTTAGAATTCTCAAATTTAAGATTAGATCAATTTCTTCGAAAACAACCGAAATTCTTCGAAATAACAAATAAAAAAAACAGTGGCCTTGATGATTAACAACGGTTCCTTGTTATTGATTAGCGGTGACCTACTTGTAACCAGGTAATATAGGAAATATACGCCATCGGTGTAGCACTGACCCTTACCTATGTTTCACATGTATTTATAGTATACAACGACATCAAAAAAGGGGCGCTAAACGCGATCTAATCCTCCTGCAGTTTTATTTATGAATATTTTCCACGCCAAAAATACGCTTTCCTTCGTTTTTGTTTTCTTTCTTTTGTAAGCAACATTGGCGTTGATAATCTAAAAAATATACATTACTAATCGATTAGTTTTTGTAACGCGTCAACAGATAGCGCTAATGCGAGGCAATATGTGACAATTAATGACACATGTCAAACAAATATTTTTACATGGGACTGAGATTAGATTGAAGTGAAGCAAGAAAATGAATTTCCTCCGTTAATAAGGCTACAATCTTTGATAATCTTCCTCTTGCGCTATTATTATATCGATTTGGGAATCATTGTTACGTAATCTTGTTTGGGATATTCGAGCTATCTACGCGGAATTTGAACTAAGCCGGTTGATTTGGTAGAATCGGGTTTTAATAAAAATTGTCGACAATGCTTTGGTTTTTTGCCAACAGATCGTTACCAATACTACCAAAATCCTCAGAGGGTGTGGTTCGTGAATTTCCTTTAAATTATTCGCACCCAACAAGGGTGGACAACAGGGTTAGATTTGCATTGTTCAAATAAATCTAGCAGATTATTTGGAAATAAATTCAATTTGTCAAAATTATCTCACGTCTTTATAACGCGAACTCGTATTTTTCGAGTTATTAGGAAAAAATCGAATCATTTTGACATATTAGTGACAGTTACGGGAAAACAATTGCTTCTTTTCAGAGCACTACCGTAACCACTAGATTTTTTTATGATTTGGGTGTATCTCTAAAATTCGGCGGATGCTTTGTGTAGGAACAGATCAATATTACCTTGTAGTGTAAATTTTAAAATTTATTTTAAAAGAATCTTTTTATATATGGACAGGATATATGTTTCTACTATACAATACATATGTAAGCATATATAGTTCGTTGGCTGATAAAAATCAATAGTTTCGTTGCTTTGAAGTCATTCAAAGTTAAATCTTACATTTAGTCGGTATCGCCTTTAAAGGAATTAATGTAATGCAAATTTTTCAATGGTAATTTGATAATTCATATAGCCAGTTACCTACATATCAAGTTTTCTCATATTACAATGGTGTTAAAGATATTCTACATAAAGGTATTATTGATTTTTTCTGCGTGTAGCAAGACGCAATTTCGTAGAATCTTTTCTGTTTTTTTTTTGTTTATCGCACTTACCTCCTCGGCGAACTCGAAATCCCCATCGAATTTTCGCTTTCTCTTACCATCGATGCCGTAAACAAGCACGCCTAGCATCAGCACAATAATCGGAAAAAGTTTCATGACGGTCGCGTTTCGAAAATCGCGCCCAAACTCTTAAATCGGTGCACTACGGATGTCGCAGCCTTCGCCCGTGCGATTATCTCACTTTGAACGCTAAATAGATGTCCCCAACGTTATACGCTCTGCTTTTTTGCCCCAATGAGCGACCAAGCGATCAAGCGACCGCTCACTTCAAACTCTCGTCGTGTCTGTTCAGGATGGGTCTTTGGAGTCTACGGCTACGTTACGCGTGTGTATCTCTCTGTCTCTTCGTATCTAGCTTGCTGTGATCGCTGGTTTTCTGCGTCCGAAACGGAACGACAACTTTTTGATTATCCGGAGCCTCTTGCCCCTCTGCCGACGTCCCTTTTGCCCGATCGCGAGCCTGCGCGATCTGGTTCAAGCAATTCTGAAAGCTCGCAATGGTTCTGGTAGCGATGGCGGCGGCGGTGGTGGTGGTGCTGGCGGGGTTTAAGCGTGGGGATCGATGCTTTAATGCGGAGAATATGCCCGCTTGCCGCCTCTTTCTGACGCGCCTAGGGGTGGCAGATAGAGCTTTGAGGTACGAAGGAAGACGTTTCTTATTCGTTGGTTTCGAGTAGATCTTCTCATCATCAATTGTGCCATGATATTCAAGTCCGATGTCAGAGAAAATCGAAGACTTATTACTCACTCACGCCAGCTTATATTCAATCCAGATCCAGAATTGATGAAAATTGCAAAATTCTTGAGCAAAACTTCTTTATTCTACCTTTATATATGCAACCAACATCATTTTTTTAAATGTTTCAAACCTCGAAAAAGATGGACATGAGGCTAGAATAAATAATTTATGCTATTTTTATTTCATCATTGAACTATAAAGCATCTACTTTATTAATGCCTTAGTGAATAATGTATTAAAAAAGGTTGAAGAGTTAAAGCACTTAGTAACAATTTTATTGACGATACTTTAACGCAATGTTACTTTTATTTTTTTCTTCCATTTTAACATAAAAGGTTGTCGAAAGAGAATTAGAGACTAACGAGAACCAAAGTTTGAACAAGGCTGCTCTGAATACCCTGTGTACACAGTTAAAGAGGAACCTGGAATTAAGACTTTTAAGATCCAAAAGGTTCGAGGCAGGAGTGCCGCGAAGAACAACCAAGCGAAACATCGTGTTAAAAAAATTAAAGAAAGAATTGAAACCTATGTTTTAGCCGATTTTTCACAACTTCTGCTCGAGAAGCAAACCTACCAAAGTGTCCAGAACAAAGACCAAGTGAAAAGTATTGGGCTGGTTAAGAGAGAAATTAAGGCAACGAAGGTTGTAATATAATGCACCTGCGCATAATGGTCTATACCTATTATGTATATGTATTTTTGTGTAGAAAATTGTATTTGTAAATTAGTAACGTGATATGTTATTAGAATATGCGTGTGAATAAGTATATTTAACGGAAATAATACTTCTACTACAATTCTACTACAGGCTGCGGTCTGCTATCCGAAAGGTATTCAAAAGTACGGTTTAAGCGATTATATAGAGAGTGTAAGAAAAAATAAAAAGGACGAAGAAGTCAATGGGAGAATGAATAGGAAAACACAGCGGAACGAAACATTTTTAGATACCTCAAATGATTAAAGTGGTAGCTGTGAAAAAGGTGGTCTAGGCAACACCAAATAAGGAATGAAATAGAAAACGAAATTACAAAGAGATCCGCGACATCAGACTTGCAGATCGCCATACATTGTCCTCAGAGAATCCCGAAGCGTGAAATTTGGAACCGTACAAGAAAAGGAACGCGAGATATCTTCCCCCAGTTTCAAAGTTAGAGTCGTCTTCGCACGGGTTTTTGCACGCTGAAAATGACGTGCTGAAAGATTGCCCGCCTTCTCCCTCGACTTTAAACTTTACCATGACTTTACCTACCCTTTCTTGATGTTTTACTCATTGAGGTGGCATATAATTCGGTCACTGCTTCCCCGGTTTGAATATAAAAGCTATCTCTGATGTAGTTGCCGCTTGTATCTAACGCATGCGAAGCTGTGGGCTTGAATGAGCTTTTATACGGAGATATTACCCAAAATAGCGTAGCTTTCTTATCGGGAAAACAAGTAAAATTTCCTAAATGTTGGGATACAAAGAATTTCATCTAAGAAAGAATTTTGCAGATATTTTTGCTTTTTATAATATAGTATTTGTAATATAAAGGATATTTTTTAAATAACAAATTCTTTCAAATTTCAATTGGGATAATTTTCTTTTAAAAAATAATGTATGTTAGCGCCATCTCTTGTATAACGATCTTAACATTGCTAATTACAGGTTCTGTAATGATATTTCATTATACCTAATAAATAAATATATTATCCAATAGTCATTTTACCTAATTACAATAACTTCTATTTTCGGTATAAAAGTGAAAGGAATTTCGATCTATCTATATTGACGCAATATTATTCACAAGGTATAGCGAAAACGGACAACATTCCGTTACAAATATAGAATAAAACTAACGTAACATAGAAGTAAAGTCATCGCATTTGAATTTAGATCGTTTGTACAGGCGTGTTTGACGTTCCATAATTTATTCAGAAGACAACAAAATTTGAAATTCAAAGTTTGGAAGGGAATACGTCTTTTGAACGCTTTATTGTAGGAAATGCATCCAAATTTTCGAAATTTAACTAACAGAAACCGTCCAAATGAGTGAATATATCACTATACAAGGTATGGCTAGCACCAATTCTTGTTAATTAATGTCCATCAATCTAAAATTGTAGTGGGACAATGTGGAAATCAAATAGGTAGTGAATTTTGGCCGTTGGCTCTGCAAGAATACGGAATTTACGACTCGTTTCGTAATAACAACCAGAAAAACAGCCTGAAATCAGATAAAAATGATCTATTCGCTTCATTTCAAAGTTTTTTTCATATAGAACAGGAGTATAAAAATGTCACAATTAATTCCTTTGAAGATATTAAAAAATGCGAAGTTAAAGCTAGGGTAAGAGTAAGAGAGAGAGGGGTAAGAGTGTATGTGGAATTTATAAAGTTAATTTGAATTTAATTACAGGCAATATTAGTCGATATGGAAACAAGCGTCATATTAAGGTATAAAACGGGTTCTTTACAAGATTTATTTGATGATGCTTGTATCGTTACGCATTATCCTGGTTCGGGAAATAATTGGGCCGAGGGACATTGCCATTATGGGCCAATGTTCGAAGATACTATTCTAGCAAGTGTTAAAAGGGCTGTTGAGAAATGTGATAGTTTACATGGATTTTTATTGATGTTCTCTATCGGAGGCGGTACGGGATCTGGATTGGGCACTTATATCTTGAAATTGTTAGAGGATCATTATCCGAACATTGATAGGTAAGAACACATGAAATATTATTGAGATTAAAGCGTTATGCATCTTTTAGATTTGTTATTTGCGTATATCCGACAGGAACAGAGGATGTAATAACTTGCCCATACAACATGGCATTGGCTACGAATGAGTTAATAAAGCATGCTAGTTGTGTTATCCCAATAGAGAATCGTTCCCTTTTAGATATAGTGAATAAACAAGCTAATAATAAGCATTCGATAGATACTATGGATTTTATTGCGAAATGCAAGCCGTTTCAAGATATGAACAGCGTCATAGTAAATTTATTGCTCAATTTAACCAGGTGCTATATTGTTTCTCTATAATATCTTCCAATTTTGCTACATATTTGATATCAATTTAAGCGGATCGAGATTTTCTGGTTCGTTAAACATAGATCTGAACGAAATCAGCACGAATATGGTACCGTTCCCTAATTTACAATTCCTCGCAGCTGGATTAAGTCCGCTTACAATTTCATCTGATTTAGTCAAATCGAATAAGTAAATGCCGAACATTTTAAACCCATTTTTTAAAATTAATGTATTAATGATTTTTTTAGGCAAATTCGAGAAGAAATTTTTTTGCAAACGCTTCAGAAGAGTAATCAGTTGCTGAAGATAAACATAGCAGGTCCCAAATCGATTATACTAGGTACAACTTTGGTTGGTCGTGGCGACTTTACTATATCAGACATGAGAACATATATACAACGTTTGCAAAAGAAAACATGTTTTACATCATGGTCGGCTAGGGCGATGAAGATAGGATTATGTGACGTCGCTCCAATCGGACATCATGCAGCTATGTTAAGTCTATTTAATACAACATCAATGTCTACTTTACTCAAAAATGTAAATTCTCAATTGATGAAGTTGTATAATCGGAAAGTAAGTATCTTCCCTTGATTTTGGTGGAATGTCTTTGTTGAACTAATATGTTTCACAGGCTCACACACATCATTACCTACAAGTACCTGGTTTCGAAGATTATTTCTTCCAGGAATGCTCCGAAACCATTACAAACAGTATTCAATCGTATCGGGATATTGAAAATATAAAATCGATCGATATACCAAGGTTAACTCCTGTTGGAAGTGATATCAGTTTATAGAGTCAAATGATAGTATTTTTACAACAAATAAATATTTATTTTTTGTTTTGAGAATTTTTTCAGGGTAGATAAAATATTTCTTACAAACTCAACAAATTGTAATCTCTTGGAAACATTCTTGTAACTCAAATAAAGATCTTTTATAATTAAAGCTAATTTAGCTTTGTATATTTCTAATCACTAGTAATTTTTTGAATTTGTTTCTTTATTTCTAATTCCAATTTTTTATAAATCAGGTATTGCTCCTCAAGTAATTTCTCGAGCAGTTCTTGGACTGCTACCACGAGATGACGCACCGAAAGCCCTCCTTTTGCGCGCCATCTCGCGGTAAAGAAATGTGAAGCAACAACGATGCAAGGTAGTTAAAATATTCTCGGAACGACGCTGATGATGCTGAGTAGGCAGAAACATGTCCGCGATAGTCTATTTTCTTTTCTCCCCTTGCATTGCGTTTGTTGTCGTAAATGATTCCATCAATACCCTGAGAAAGCTTTTCTAGCATAATTTTTTTGGTTACTATTTTTTAAGTTTATTAATTTAGATAGTATATTCTGTTGGTTGCCCTGAGGCAGAATGAGTCAACATGTATCTTCTTTTATCTCTATATGTGAAGAACAGGAACAGCCTCTGGAATGCATTGTTAGTATGGGTTTCTTTGGTTATATGGTTTCACCACTTGCCGCAATGTAGACCTTAAAATGCTGTTGTTACTCTTCATCTTCATGAAATTTAGATAACGGTATAAATTTCTTTTTTTCCAAATAAATATTTATTTAAAACTATATTTGTATAATAATCAATGTAGAAATATCTTGCGCAGCTACTTAATGTTGCAAGGCCAGCAATAAAAATAAAAAGTATATAATATTAATACAAGATACAATTTCGAAAATTTTTTTAAAAATTATTTAACAATATTCAATACAAAGACTTATGAAGCTAAGAGTGCAAAATAATGTCCTTCTAATTGTGACTTGGTATCTGCGGCAGGCCAAATTCATCGACTTGAATTCCATCCTAAATAACAAGAAAATTTAGTCCTATAACAGAACGACCATGATTCTTCTACACCAACCTTATTTTTATTAGGTTCATTCGCCTCTGGTTTAGTATCAGGTGCAGCGGGAGCTTTCAAGACATCGTCCAGATAACTATTATCATCATCTAAAGCAATTTCGTCACCTAATGCATCTAATTCAGCAGCCAATTCATCCTCGTCAACCTCGGGAGTGTTGTAATTTCTACCAAGTGCTTCTTGAATCTCGTTTGCGTCATCCATCATATCCGCCAGCTCATCTTGCACATCCTGTAAATTGAAAGCAATTTACAAAACTTGTAATCATCTAAAATCAATAGCTTACATCAATTTCTTCTATATTGATCTTTTTGAATTCTTTCTTCATTTGTTTCATACCGTCTTTCATTGCTATAACCGTTGTATGGGTGTCTTTTAGGGTTTGATGCGCGAAATTCGCCTGTTCCATGTTGAACGACTGGCCTCGTAGATTCTCCAACTGGGATTCGTACATCTTTTTCTGTTTGAGGACTCGCAACGCTTTCGCTTTGACGGCATTCTTGGCGGGACCCTCGCGCATCTTGGACATCTGATCGCGGAATTTACGTAAATCATTCTCTAAGGCGTTGATTTTCTTCTCGACACCTTCGGCTCGAGTATCTACCTACATTATTCATGTTAATCGATCAGATTTATAGGTAATGTGAAATTGAAATGTTGTAAGATGCATCTTACACTTGTTATGCAGTCTGTAACGCTTGGTCCGGGTTCTTTAGGCTTCCCTTTTCCGAATAAACGATTCATTCTGATGCGGTTGCAGCTAATTGAGGATTAACTATGGCAGATGTGTCATACAAATAATTTTAATAACACAAATGTCGGAAATGTCAAAGTAGTAAACTTAGCAACCGTTTTACAATTTTGCCTAAAATTACAGCGCTAAGTTGTGTGTAATATAAACTATACAACATTTGAAATATATTGTTTATCAACCTTAACTGTTTTAATTGGGAAATTTCGAAAAAGCAAGTTAATTATCCATCGAATTTTGTCCATTTTCATAATTTGTTTAGAATATTGTGTCAATTTTACAACCGATTTAGATGGAAAAGTCTCGGAGGGTTTGTATGACCTTGAAGTAATAACACCATCTTGTATGAGCGGGAAATTCAAATTTTATGATACACATTGATTATTTTGGTACAAGAATATTTTATAATTTAAATCAATGCAATAAAACATTACACAAAAATTTGCATCATACTGTAAAATTGGAGTTTTATTAGTAAATCTTAAGGATGAATAAATTCTGAAACCAAAAAGTAAATTTAATGTACATTCCCATGAACAAAGACCACTAAATTCAATAGTTTGTGGTGGATAATTTTAAAATGATCGCGCAAATGCCTTGGTGATATATTTAACATACCTGCCTTGTTAGGTTGGTAGGACTTAATATCATGAAACGTAACTAAGTTTTTAAAATGATAGAGAGTAAATTAACCGTGGGATGAAATAAATAAGTTTTTTAAAAGAGAAAAGCGTTTTAACGTATGTCAGGAGTACGCCATACCTACAATCTTCAGTGGTAATCTTAAATTTTAAAGAAACTGCTTGAAGCTTCCTGACTTATACGTAAAGTTTTCATGGGAAACGCTGTATGATATATAGGGATGACCAAGATAGGGGCAATTATTATTTTCCTGCTTCGACTAGACAGACACGTGTTTATTCGTCTCATAAGAAAGGGTTCGTGTTGCCTACTGGTTTTCCCGAGAGTCGACAAAATACGAGTCTGTTTAGTTGCGACAAACTTCCCCTATCTTCCTCATCTCTAATGATGTATTAAATACATTTTCAGGAATATTCAGAATACCAAATAATTCTGCGTTTTTCTTATTAGGAATGTTGGAATTCGTGCATAAAAAGAAATTAAATTTGCAAAATCGCTACTTTCGAACTTAGGATATACACGTTCCCGCCAATGTTCGTCTTGCTAATATGAAATACGCATTAATTAATTAAAAAATTAGGAGCTAAAAGGACATAAAAAGTATAGATGTGGAATAAAAAAAATTTGATCGTTAATGATAATTATTAAAATGCCAACTTATTAAATCAATTTTCCCGCGTAAATTCAATGACGGGCTACCGGCGTAATTTTGCAATTTTTCAATTGTTTAATTTTAAATTAAATACATTCTTAGGCAATAATAAAGGTAGGACGTTTATTTAAACTCTATTTCCTTTATTTAAATATTAAAATATAATTTTTTTTTAAAGCAATATGTTGATACGTAAAATTCAAAGTTTGTATGTAGAAAACGTGTGTGCAACGGGTTTTTTGCTTTTTAACGGAAGAATGTTGTTTTGTTCTTCAACATTGTGTGCAACAATGTTAGTAACTAATAACAAAAACTAATCTGTTTTTGCTAGAATTGAGTTTCTTGTCTTGTTTTTGCGGAAAAGTTTTTATCAATTTGAGACCTTAGTGACCTTGTTTGTCTCCAGCAAAGTTAACTAATAAAGAGATACGGAATTCGTAAACAATCTATTTATTTAAATAAATCTATTTGTTATAGTTTCATCGTCAATTATAGACGTTTCTTCAAGATGTCTTCAACTAACACAATAGGTAAAATTGAACTCGATACATTTTGAACATTTACTGAAATTATTCATGTATTTTCCAGCTTTATTATCCGTCTCAGATAAAACAGGCTTGATTGAGTTAGGTAAAGGTCTGAAAGACTTAGGTTTTACACTTGTAGCTAGTGGCGGAACAGCTAAGAGTCTTCGTGAAGCTGAATTGGTAGTGAAAGATGTCTCAGATATATCTGGAGCACCAGAAATTTTGGGCGGTCGCGTTAAAACATTGCATCCTGCTGTTCATGGTGGGATTCTATCGAGACTAATACCATCTGATCAAGAAGATTTAAAAAAACAGAAGATTGATATGATTAAAATTGTAGTATGTAATTTGTACCCTTTCGTTCAGACTGTTTCAAATCCAAACGTAACTGTTGCCGATGCGGTTGAGAATATCGATATTGGAGGTGTTACATTATTGAGAGCGGCAGCTAAAAATCATGAAAGGGTCACTGTGATCTGTGATCCTAAAGATTATACCAAAGTTTTGATGGAAATTGGGCAATCCCCACAAAAGGATACAGAGAAATGTACTCGTGAGAAACTAGCTTTAAAAGCTTTTACTCATACTTCTGAATATGATTTGGCAATCTCCGATTATTTCCGAAAACAATTCTCAGGTGGAATCTCACAGATTACATTGAGGTATGGCATGAATCCACATCAGAAACCATCACAGCTGTATACGACATTAGAAAAGTTACCATTGACTGTGGTTAATGGCTCTCCCGGTTTTATTAATCTTTGCGATGCTTTGAATGGTTGGCAACTGGTGAAAGAATTGAAGAGAGTATTGAATTTACCTGCAGCTACTAGTTTTAAACATGTTTCGCCGGCTGGTGCAGCAGTTGGTGTTCCTTTGTCGCAACAAGAGGTAAGTTTTAGTATCTATTCATTTGTTTTGTTGGGTATGGGTTATCAGTTGTTTTTCCCATCAATTGTTTCTTTGTTTATTGTTTTCACACAATCCGCAGAGTTCTTGATCTTAGTAATAATGATAATATTTAGTAAGTTTGACCTTACGTGAACCTCGATTCTTTTGTAACCAAAGAACATTGTTTTTATGTAATTTATCAGAGATTACAATATATACAATTTTTTTATGAAATAATATTCTTTTTTCATATAGGCTAAAGTATGTATGGTCGATGATTTATACGCCAATTTAACACCGCTAGCAACAGCTTATGCCAGAGCAAGAGGTGCAGATCGTATGTCATCATTCGGAGATTTTGTAGCCTTGTCTGATGAATGTGATCAAGTTACTGCACGAATTATTTCAAGGGAAGTTTCCGATGGTATAATTGCACCTGGTTATACCCAGGAGGCATTGAATCTGTTAAAGAAAAAGAAAAATGGGGCTTATTGCATTTTACAGGTATGATATATATTTCATTAGTGTAGATATCGTTATAAAGTAATTATTGGGAATCATTTTAGATTGATCCCAATTATGAACCTGATCGAATGGAGAGGAAAGTTCTGTTTGGATTAACTATGGAACAGCAACGTAATAATGCCATAATCGATCCTTCTCTATTCACTAACATTGTGACAGATGATAAAAGTCTGACTGACCCAGCCATGCGAGATTTGATCGTTGCTACTATCGCTTTGAAATATACACAGAGTAATTCAGTTTGCTATGTTAAAAATGGCCAGGTAAGAAAATGCTGTATATAATTCATGTGATCTTAGAGGAAATCATATTTAGGTTATTGGGATTGGTGCCGGACAGCAATCTAGAATCCATTGTACCAGATTAGCCGGTGATAAAGCTGACAATTGGTGGCTAAGACATCATCCTAAAGTTTTAAAAATGAAATTTAAGCCAGGCGTTAAACGTGCGGAAATATCGAACGCTATTGATAACTACGTGAATGGTACAATAGGCAAAGATATGGATTTGAAAGTGTGGACGTCGATGTTTGAGGAAGTTCCTGCTGATTGGGGTACCAAGGAGAAAATGGAATGGTTAAAAGAATTGCGTGATGTTGCTTTGAGTTCAGATGCATTCTTCCCGTTCAGAGACAACATAGACAGAGCTTCTTTGGTAAAATGACTTTTGCATTTCTTTGAATTAGAGTCTTTATCTCAATCTTCTATTGCAGAGCGGTGTTTCATTCATCGCAAGTCCTTCTGGTTCCACGAACGATGCAGAAGTTATCAAGGCTTGTAACGAGCATAAGATTATTATGTGCCATACAAATTTGCGGCTCTTCCATCACTAATTGTTTTTTTTTTTTTTTTCTTGGGAAATAAATACGGATAGGTACTAGTTATGTTAAAATATTTTTTCACAAGGATTGTTATTCTATTGCTCATTTTTTAGAATTCAATTAGTATTTTTATAAACTTTATATAATAATATATAATATACTTCAATAAAGGGTATAATTAATTAGTGCTTTATTTTTTTTATCGAGAAATTACTTAAACAAGGGGGCATTAAGTTTTGTAATATATAAAATTATATAATAAAAATATTTCCAAATGTTGCGCCATCTATGAACTGATTAAGCAATCATAATATAGAAAACTATAAATGATTTAAATTTCTATAAAATGATTATCTTCTTATGTAAAGAGGTCAAACCCCAATATTTCGACATTGTTATAACATTTTGCATGCCCTTTTTATACAATTTTCTCAGTATTTAATAGTTGCAATTCATTTGAAATGCTTCGTTAGATCATTTGTCGATTGGTTCTAACGTAATTCTTTAAAAGTTGATTCGCGCGTGCTCGAATGTTTGTTTATATTTTTTGAATATTAAACACTCTAGTTTTCTTTCTTCCGTACAATGCTTTTTTGTGTTCTAAAGTTCCTTTTAAAATTTACAGTTATCGTAGATCTAATATCTTCAGCCTTTGCAGAAAATGGTAAGTCTACTAATCGATTTTGAGGTTATATTTTAAAAGATATTTTTAGTATATTATATGACTCCCGATAGACCTCCCGTTATGTATGATCCACTGAAGGTACCATCCACACAAGATCATTTACAGATATTCTGTTATGAGGGAAGACCGAAATATATCATCTACATGTGGCAAAGCGTTTCAGTAATGTAGTTCGTAAACGTTTCTAAAATTCGATTTGTAATCTGCGCTGTTATAGCTTCAAATAGATTTACCCTCTGATAACTATGTACAATACGATGGATTTACGCCAGATGAAGTTAAGAAGGAATACTTGGCCCATCGTCGAAGCTGGTCGTTAAATTTATTCTCTTGGAAACAGAAATATTTTAAGTTAAACCCGTTTAATAAAAGCTGTATTGGAATCGATAGCAATGAGAAGTATATGGTTTATTTGAATGTGATTCGTATGTACAATTTAATTATTTTTAAGCTTCTAAGGCTATATTTGGTGATTTCTTGTAGGAATTGATTACTGGAAGATTTGTAGTTTAATTTTAGGAATTATATTATTTATTTCGGGGTCGAAATTAAGTAAAAACACCTTCTTTTACTACTTGTCTGGTGTTTTATTTGGAGTATGTGCTTCTTTTTTAATCCTAATTTATTTTATCAGCAAACTCTTGCCCCAGGTAAGGAAAAATTCATTTTAAGCTGGATTTATTTATATTCTTTTGTGATACCTAGAAGCCTTTAATGTATGGAGCTATAATTGGAGGTTGGACAGTTGGCGTTTACATTTTACAAATATTATGGGAGAATATACGTCTAATTATGACGAGTTATCAAACCTACGTCACTTGGTACACAGTTATCACAGGTTTTATAAGTTTCTTAGGTTGGTATTTTTTATTCAAAGCCCATTTTCACCAATTGCAAACGCCGAGGATCACGTTTTAGTTTGTTACCGATTGGGACCTGTTACGAACAAGAGAACGCAAAATATTATACAGTGGACGATACAATTCTTTGGATTGGTGCTAGTTTTTCGTAGTAGCCAGTTTCAGGAAGCTGCAATGGGGCAAATCGTCATCCTTGTTATCGTGTACAACTTCCCAAAGTCCTGGGTATCAAAATCTAGAACGTATTGGTACGGTTTCATTTTAATCTTTATTCATTAATGATTCATGTTTATTTATTTTGATGCAGGAAAAGGAAATTCCCTCCGAAGGTTAAATTACTTACTAATGATCAATATTACGAGCAAGGAGCGAGACACACTTCAAAAGCGCTGGATGAGTTACGTTCATATTGTACGAGTCCAAATTGTAATCAATGGAAAACAGCGCTTAAGTTGCAAGATGTCAAAAGGTATTCGATAGTAATTTTCCATTTTAATTGGGATAATTGGAAACATTATTTCATTAAAGAAATCCCCTTTACCAAATTGGAGAATCCCCAATCAAAATTGCAGAACGTCAAGTAGAATTAATTAATACCCAACCCCACTCTAAGTATACCTTTCCTAAAATTGTAATTTGACTGGAATTTATTTAAACAGTATTATATTTCTTGTTGGATAGGTTCGCATCTTTTGTTGAGGGCAATTCCCATTTAAGCGATGATGAAATTTTAGAATACGAATCGTCAATTCAAAATACGGAGCTAACAGATGATGAAGACGATGAAGAAATATTAACTGACGAAGATGAATAGAGTCGCAATGGTAACAAATGCCAAACTGTTAACATCGTAGATGCTGAAAATGTGCTAAACAGAGTAATTGTTTGCTCGAACCAGTTGATCTTGCATCACATTTAATGGCATGTATAAATTATACCCAAAGACTGTGTTACTACATAAATAAAAGTCAAAACCTGTACATAATACGTCATTTTTTTTTAAAATAAAACAAGTGATCTATTTTATTTTTGCCTGTGAAATTCCGATTATTAATCACTGTAACGATCATCCAAACTCCTCCTAAGTATGGAGTTAATAACATAAGCATAAGTTTGATAAAGAATAACTCCCTCATCTAATTGTCCTTCGCTGCAAAATACAAAAAATCATCACATCGAAAAAAAACTCATATGATTATCATGTGTCAAAGATTCATTTGTAATTTGAACAATAAATAAAGAATGCATAAAAATGTTATTTAAAAAATATATATTAAATGCAACACTATATAAATTAAGCGTTAAAAATGTAGATACATAATACTCTATATTTTGTTAACATCATAAATTATTAGTAAAAATTAAATAAATAACAAATACATATCTACAGCATCCATATATTTAAAAGATAAAAATACCTAAAAATATTTGGAGTATGGCAGTATGAAAAAATAGAATTTCGAACTCTTCATAAGATAATTTACTCAAGTTACTTTCGATTAATACCTTTTTATTGCTATGCAGCAATTAATACGCCCTTTAGCTTGATTAATCAACGATTTCTGGATATTTTCTTCGCTTTATCGATACATGGTGGTGGAATTTCAGGCTTGTGACTAGTCATATATCGATTGTACATTCTAAAAAGCAACAATTATAATCATTGCTCCAAAATATAAATTAATTTTATCAATCTAAATTGACATTTAATGTTTTTAAAACAAAAGTTTAGCTTACTTACATTCGATAAGTTTCCGACCTCAAATATTCCATCAAATGACTAATTCCGACCTGTAATTGATCCGCAATTGGAGCGACCCACTCATTACCCTCGAATTTGAACATAGATTTATTACTCGTCATATCCAAATTACCAATTTCCGGAGGCAAAATTGTAAGACGATTTCCTTGAATGTGCAGCTCACGTAATCGTTGCAATTCCCCAATTTCCTTTGGTAAATCTATCAGATCGTTCTCCCTTAACACTAACTAAAATTAATAGACAAGATCAATAATAAATAAAAATTAAATTGGAAACATACAATTTGTAAGTTTTTCAAATTTTTAACTTCAGGCGATATGTGTTCGAAATCATTATCACCTAGGTATAAGGCACGTAACGTTTCTGCAATAAAATCGTCAATTAAATAATACGAAATACTGCTTTCTAATACACACCCATCATAAAAAAGTTTCCCGGAAGAGTGTTTTCGTTTAGGTTATTATAAGTAAGATCTAATACTTCCAGTACTGGGAAAGCACCAAATCCCCTCGGGAGACCATCTAGTCTATTAATTTGTAGATTTAGAATACGCAACTTTGGCATTGATGATAAGGAGACCGGGATTTCTTCGAGATGGTTATTCGCTAGGTTAAGTATTTCTAAATTGGTCAAATTAGCTAGACCTGGTGGAATTGACTTGATTTTATTGTGGCTTAACGTAAGACGAGTGATGTTTAACATATTCACTGTAAACAAAAATAGAACATTAATATTTGGAAAGTGCAATATAGGTTATGCTTTTATTTCCAAAATTTGCTTGATTTTATTTTAGTCAAAAATGGGTTTTATTTAATTGATTTGTTAAAAAGTTTGGATTAAATGTTACATATATTTCAATGAGTTAATAAATGAAATAAATCGAAATAGAATTTTATTTATTTAATTATAGACGGCACTAATTTTTAGTAGAATTTCACTAAATTTATCAGGGGGCCTAACATATTCTTTCATTTATCTACGAATTTGAGATTAAAATTTTTCTTCCAGTATATAATTTAAGCCACACCCTCCCCTTCTTTTCCTCGTATTTGTACACAATACGAGTTGTAAGAGTCGTCTAACAAGATACCAAATTTGGTAAGATATCTCAAGTCCCCTTCGGGCACAACATATATTCTACTTACGTAAACCTGGCATCTCCTCGAACGAAGAGATACCCTTGTCGGCCAAATCCAGTTCGGGATTTTTTATTTCCCTCGCTTCTTCCAACACTTTCTTCGCCTTCGACATCTTACTCGAATTCGGTATACAGGAAACTGGCGTTTGATTCATAATGCGCACACGCACCGCCCGATTTTTTGGGACGAACTTTGAAAATTTGAATTTCAATGGGCGATTTACACGTATAACATGTGTAAATGTTGGCTTTACGGTAAGTACTAAGCAAATACGCAGTGTTGTTACGATTCCATATGGAAAAAAGACCATGGAAAGAATAGTGGTGGTAAGGATTAATTAAAATAAATTAAAAGAAAAGGGCAATACTTCTTCTGTTATTATTATATTTACAAATTACATATACAGTATTTACAATCATTTCATAAAGTATCTGATAGTTGTAATTGGTTAATTAAAACTAATCTATAATTAATTTAATGAGACATTATTCTATACCCCATCTCTTGTTCATTTTCTAAATGAAGGCGAGCATACCTGAGTTTGAGTTGTGTTTATAGCTTTCTGTTTCATCTTACAATGTATTTGTTGTTAATGCATTATTTTAAAAATTAAAATTAAGTAATTTTTATTCAAATCAGTCTTATCTTGTTAATGAAAATTTGTAACAAATAATAATGAATCCAGCGACATCTAATGTTTGTTTCTTACAACTATATCTTGTATACAGTATTCTGTAAGGATCATTTTAATTATCACTTTTTTCTTGTGGTGACGGTTCAACGGGGTACATAAGCTTGCCATAACCTCAAGACTCTTCTAGTGTGTGAAATGTTCCATGGCCTTGTTACTGTCAGCCCCTCACCGTAAAGAGTGAACCATGATTCGGGAATGTACAAAACCTACTAAGAAATGCTTTTTATCCTAACGGGACTCGAATACATAACGCCTAACACTGCCTAGTCAAGCGTAGGCCCTCTTACCACTGGGCCTTTAAAAAAATATATATTTTTGTTAACAATAGACGGCATACTACCCATTACTCGAATCTTATCTCTTTCAAAAATTAAATTTTCTTTTACTACTACCACAAAAAAAAGGAATCACAACACAATATAATATATTTTATTTGCTCATTCCAATACATATCCTATAATATAATTTCACCCTTACATGAATAACAAGCACCTTTGGAGACAGCTTCTTCTTGAACTGCAAAGCTGAAACTTAAAAGCGTCTAAAGGATTAATTTCAGATTCTTTGCGATAATTCAAAATGTATCTATTAGAAAAAAAAGGGATCATTCTGAATATTAATTTTTTAGCATAAAATGGGAACGATACATTTGATTTTTTTATACTATACTCTACCAAAAATTGCAGAGGTGGTAAGCCGAATCGTTCTCCGGAAATTTACGACTGAAAACAAATCAACTGGTACAGTGCAGGGCCAACTTGATAATTGAATGGTAAGAATGCTTTGCTTCGGATGGATCTTCATAAAAAAAGCGTTTTTTTTAACAATACAATTACACAGCAATTTTGTTTGGTTTCATGCTCAATTAAGATGCGTCAGAAGCAAAGTATAGAGGAAATGAAAAAATCTACCACACCTTTTCATTTAAATGATGTAACAAGTAACTAGAAGAACGATTTTCCATTTCTTTCAATCTTAATGGTCAGGAACAGGCCTGAAAATTTAAGAAAATATCGTGCTAATATATGAAATCATTCATATCGGAAGCTAATCAAAATTAGATAAAAATAAAACCTAATGTAAGGAATGAGCTTTACAATATTTCAATTAAAAAGAATAACAATAATACAATAAGAAAATACAAAAGTAAAGTCGATACAGACATTTTACAACCTATGAAGTCCACGGGGCAGTTTATCGTCCCTCGTTAATCAAATTCCAATTATCTGTGGCATTATCGCTGCATTTTGCACAGAATTCTAACGAAACACGATGTTTTGACACATGTAAACAGACTCCGGCACTTTCATCGCTACAATTGGTTGCAGTATAATTATGCTCCTTGAGTGGTGTATTTAAAAGATTCAATTGGCTATCGTTCTCTCTCCTTTCAACTGCTGCATCATCCAAATTTTCGTAAACTAAACCTAAATCTAAATCTGGTATCAATAAACTATCATTAGGATCAATAGCTTCGGCCCAGGGATGTTGTGGTTCGTTCTTTGAGAAACAATTACTCGTTAAACTCATTGACTTATTCAACGATGTTGATACTGACATACCTGTGTTGTTATTGATCAATCGTAACAGCTTCGAAATATCAGAACTATTTGCTAGCACGTTTCTCATATATCTGAGTTCTTTCCGTAGTTCGCTTATCAAAGTCGACTGATTATTTAAGATTGCTGATAAAGATTTATTCTCGTACCTCAGTTTGTTAACTTGCGATTCTAGATCTTGCATATATTTCTTCTTTTTCAATCGATTTTGACGTGCCATCACTGCATTCTTCGTAAAACATTTGGGTTGCCTCGTTGGCAGCCTCATCTCTGGATGTCTCTCCATTTTATTTCTGGGGTAATCATCGTCTTGAAGTTTTAATTTTTTATCTTCGGGAAAGTATATGCTATCATCGCTATCCTCACCGCTTGTAGAACTATCGGTTTCGTATCTATTACCGGTTAGAGCTTGTAACGGCTCCATTTTGTTGTTGTGCAAGATTACGTAGAATTCAGATTCGCCCTTATGAAAAGAATAATCGTTTGCTTAACACGTTTTTAGAACGGGAGTATTAAAGAGCCGTATGCGCTAACGATTACCGTCACTTTTAAATGCGATAATATTGAATGGTTTTTGCAAAAATCGTAGAAATAGGTCGAGGATTATAGTAACTTGTACAAGTACTGGCAATTCACGTTACAAAATGGCGTCAGTTGGAAGTACCAACGTAATGGAACATACATTTATTTGGGGAAAATAATATTTTTCTTGACAATTTTTAATCAATATTGGGCGCTGTTTTGGTTTAGATTTTCTATATAATAGCATTTTAGTTAATTATAATATTTATTAGTTGCATAGATAACTTTTAAATTTATAATAGAAATCTGTAAATAAATTACTTTCTTTTGTTATAGTTCGCCATTTTGTTCTTAGATGTGCCATACATATCAAATATTCAATTTGTGAATTAAATTATGGCAATTAGTTATACTTAAAATATTTTATAATTATTTTATATTTAATTCAAATAATGTTTTTTTTTTTAATAACAATGCCGAACAATTCGCGTGGGGATTTACTTCGTACACAGCTGAAACCTTTTAAAGTTAAAAATACGTGCAAATTATTATACATTTCATATTCAATTGCTTTTACAATTTACAAACATCAAAACCCGACTTTTGACGAGAAATCGATAAACAAATTTCAACTTTTCCCATGCATATTTGAACAACGATAACAGTTTTTCCGCTTTCGAATAAATAATACACGACGTAAACGTCCACCCTCACAAAAAAATAAATAACAAAGGGAAGAACTTTTAATAGGAAAGCTTTTAAGCATGTGCGCGTTAGAGCTTTAGCTTGTTTGAGCGGGTACGCTTTCCTCAGTCAGTTCGCAACATCAAGCCCGCGCAAAACAACGAACGACAACCCTACCAATATTCGTAAGTTCGTCTTTCGTAATTTCGAAGGTCCCCCCAACGATTATTGCTCCGGAGAAGTTTTGGAAGTGCTGCCGACGACCACCTTTGAAATGGAAATTAGCCGCACGATTTGGTCCGAAAAGATACAACTTTGGAAGCGAGAAAGTAAGTTTTACGTCGCTACTGTGTTTCAATTTTCGCGTTTCACATGAAAGGAATCGCGTAGACGTTGGAAAGGAAAGGTTCCGCTTATTAGAACTGAGGGAGTAGAAATGCTGTTTTGGAGATGTTAATGTAATTGAAATAAACGTCGAAATGGCGAAAAATTTATTTTGATTTCTTTTGAAGACATTTTCGAGATTTTTGTTGGTGTTATGGGTAGGACAATTGGATTTCTGGTATAGCAGGAAGTGATGCCAATTTTGTTATCTTAAATGGAACAACTTGTATAGTTTCTATTATCTTTTTGAAAATGTAATGAAATGCTGAATCCAATGATACGCCACATGTTATATTTTAATTTAAGGAATATCACATAATGCAGCAATAATTATATTCAGGTATACAGGGTGTTTACCATCTTATATACGTTAATTGATATAAAAACTTATCGTTATATTGCCGAAAACTCAAAGAAATAATCAATCGAAAAAAAAATTGAATCACAGCTTTAATTTAAGCGGCGGCTAAAGAAACCGTAGAATGTCGCAGAAATTTCAAATTATCTGAATTATCTCAAAAACTAAGGTAGATAGGTATATTGAAGAAAGTTGGCCATTAATTTATATAATTTATAGCAAAAATTAAATATCCCTTATTTTTCTCTAAATTGCTCAGGGAAGGGATTATCTTCCGTCCACGTATTAGGGAGACATACTGTATACATAGTGGTAATATTACCGTAAATATTTATCGATTAAATTCTTAACTAATATAACCTTCACATATAAACTTATGATGTCAAGCAAGGACATTAGAAACGCCAAGTTTATCGTTAAATACTTTACAGGGTGATTGATTTGTCATGTAAACAATTATATCCCTGTTATTTTCAATATTAGACATACGCTTCATAAAAGAAAAATCCTTTCTTTTAATATTCGAACTTAAAATTCCTAATTAATTTATTTTAAAGTTAAAGTCACAGTAACGATTCTAAAATTAATTAAAAGATGGCCGTGAAATCAAAACGATTCTGAATGAACTAGCAGGAGGCTGTGAAATTCAGCTCAGAAAAAATATCAACTTAAAAATAAAAATCCTCATAAACACGTGATTCCTGAATCACTATTTCCACGTGGATATGTTATAATAAAATAATTTTTGCAAATTTTTATAAAAATAAATTCAAAATTCTTCATTTATCGCAGACTATTAGAATTTTAATTCCTGAGGAATGGCTCTACCCGAAACCGATCGCTTAAGAAAAAAATTAGTAACGTTAAAATTAATTTATTTTTAATTTTAATAGCTAATTAGGGACATAATCTATGAAAAAAAACCTTTAATATATACAAAACAAACGAATTTTTATTGTTTACCGATATGAATAATTGTCCGTTACTATTGTCAGGTATTCTTTGTATCATTCTGGGATCCACAATGAATTTAGATAAATTCTGAAATTTTGAAAAACTTCCGATTGATCCGGAAGTCCGAAAAATCAATTTAAAATTGATACTGAAACAGAAATGGCGGCTTTTGAAGTAATCCTCTCAACTTCCTTAGGTTAAGCATAAGAAAACGTATGATTCAATAAAAAATACCAATAAAATTAATTGTTTTTATATTTTATTCATATAGGCTTGTATAGGTCCAAGCAAAATCAGGTGAAATTTAATTTAGAAAAACCTTGTATGCAATGCCTACAATACTTAGTAACAAATTAATTCAGAACTAAGTACTAAGTATTTGAACCGCAAAAAACATCGTGGCATTACTTTTTTAAATGTCCAATCGAGTAGGAAAATTTATCATAACTTTACGGCTAGAACGGCTATGATCGCATTTTGTAAGTTTGTAAGTTTATAAGTTTATCCACAAGATCACCGGAAGTAGTAAGCTCGGACTATTTAATCGATATAATTAACATAATGGGTGGAATAATGGAAAGTTATTTAATTAGATCTGGTACCTTCAATGGAACTTTAACTGCTCGAAGTTTTTTAAAAATTCTCCATCCTTGGAAAATTTCATGGGTGATTCTCCTTTGGTAGACGGGATTGGGTTATGGTACCAACAAGATGGCTGCCTGCCTAATAATTTAAGAAATATGGTAGATTATTTAATTGACTGATTTTATAAGAAGGTTATTGCAATAAAGCATTTTGACTTTTCTTCTTATTAAGATTAATTTTTTTTTTATATAAATTTTGCTTGTTTTTGTCTGGATCCATCTAAGCCTACTTGATTAAAATGTTGCAACAATTAATTTTTTAATTTTTTTGATAACCTCCAACGGGCTCCACATTTTGAAGTTTTTTCAAACAAATTTTAAATCACCACGTAAAACTGGAAAACGTTGCCCAGTTAATCAAATCTCCATCTTCAACGATAAGAAAGTTACCCACACAATCCCACGCTTACAAATCTTTTCGATATTATGCCTTAATTGACGAAGAATTTAAACAAGACAATCGTGAAATTTTAAACTGCCAGATTTTTCAATTATCAAATGTATTATCGAAAAGAAACGAGACATGTTAAGTTTTTTGTATTCGTCGAACCGAAATGCAACAATAGGGAGTGCGAGACGTTTATACAGTATCCATAACGACAGCAGCCATATCGTATATTTTTCTTAGATCTTGATAGAAATTTGGTCGATAATGGATTGCTTACCGAAATGTTTGTGTTAACGGAATTTGAATGGAAAGCAACGAGATATTTTAGAAATGATAAATTGAAGGTGTGTTTTTTACAAAGTATACATGCAACCCTTTGTATGGTTCTTCTAAGAATTACTTTGATGGCATTTTGGAGTCTATCGCCAAGTTCTTCAATGCTCTGTGGGACATTGCTGCATTACGAGCTTGTGCACCGCCTAAATACTGTCGTTGATTTCGTGGAATATTGTTACCTAAAAAGTTAAATACGTATGTGAGAAGAAGGTTTAAGTATCTTCCCCATTTAATGTTTTTTCATGAGTTTCATGAGTGCTCGCACCGAAGCATTTAATTCAAAATGTCACGGATATTGTTTAGGCAACTAATGCTCGGTTTTTCTGTTAAAGATTCCAGTATTGGCAACTTTTAATTCATCTAACCAGATAATTTTATTCTAAAAATATTCGTCTTGCTATTAACTCCAGCCGTCTTAAATTACACCAGACTATAGCTAACATGAATCTTGTATGGTGAAGTTTATTTCGACGTGAAGTTCTCTATACTCGTGTCTGGTGCAAATTTAATTGGGCGGTACGTCTTCGCGTGCTACTTATTATTTATGTATCTCGAAAATACATAAATTTATGTAAACTTTGTAAAAGCACCCATGTAATTTAGCATTTGTAACATAACATAAACAGCACGCGGCTCGGTAAATGATCCGATCTCGAACATGTTTGTATCAACAAGTAGACAAATGATACGATGCGGTTGTTGTTGTTCTGGATGCAACGTACTCGCTATTGTTGTTTTTCGGTTCGATTAATAAAAAAAAACCATATCTCGTTTCTTTTCGTTGGTGTTCCACATTTTTTGTTACTAATGAATGAAAATTTGGCAGTTTGAAATGTTATGGTTACCACCGAGTTTAGTCATCAAAAGTCGTCAATTAAAGCATAATAGCGACAACTTTTGACAATGTGTTATACATGGTTAGAATTAGAAAAAAAAGTTTTTCTGACGGTGCCAAAGTCTGCTATGAAAGAATCCATGTGACTTGGGTGAAATTTTGGGTGCACCATTAGATAGAAAATCGAAAGAAATCTCAAGAATCTAGTTTTAGTTTTTCTATGAAAGCCCAAATAACGGTGCTAGAGTTAAAAGAAGAAGCTGAGCTTTTTTTTGAAAAATTTAGTATTTTTACCAAATCTAAACCTACCCTCTATCTCTAGTAGAAATGTTTTTCGGGTGATGTCGTGTAGTTAATATTTTACTTGGCGTTTCGCTGACCATGCTCTCAGCTTCTTCAGAAGATTTCTAAAGACTGCTGTTGTTGTCTTTTGCTCCTCGTTATATATCCGCTTGCTGATCCATAACCATTCTGCTTTGCTGATCCATAACCGTTCCGTTCCGCTGAATCGCGTCATCATACAACGAATGACGCGACTCAGCGGAACGGAACGGTTATGGATCAGCAAAGCGGAACAGAAATGGGATATATAACGAGGAGCAAGAGACAACAACAGCAGTCTTTAGAAATCTTCTGAAGAAGCTGACAGCATGGTCAGCGAAACGTCAAGTAAAATTTTAACTACACGAAACTACCCGAAAGACATTTCTACTATGGATTACGGTCGTGAAAGCCTACACTCCATGATAAGCGAGATCTTCATAGTGAAGGTCGACACATCACACATCACCATATAAGTACACATGGGCTCTTAAAATTAATCAAAGTTTGCTTAAAGCAGCCAACAAACGCCATGTTGATCTGTAAAGTATTTTCTGTTAGCAAAGATATGCTTCTTCTCTGTACCCATAAATATTATATTAAACATCAAAGTTATATTTGTGTGTACAGCACTATAGATGGAATATCTTGTATAAAGTTGAAGCTGTAAATTAGAAATTACTGTAACGATATTCAAACATTCAAAGGCCATGACGGAGTAATGAATGATGTAGAGAACTCGTTTCGTCAGGTAAATGGAAAAATCGGTTGGTGGTACGTTCGTCATAAAGGGTGATCAAAGTCGCACAATTTCCGTAGATATTTGTGAAGTTATTTCTACGTATATTTGCATCAAAGACACATACAAGTGTACAGCGGCAACGCGAAAATTCAGATTTCCATGAAACTGTAGTTACTGAAAGAATGTCGCAGTATATGAACAAAGCAATTTTCTTCAGCGGGCGAATCTTTCGATTGCCGGGTACAGCGCCCGCGATTTTTGTAAATATCTCGGAAATTATAACAGATTGCTACTACATTACATACTCAAGGATGATGTCGATTATTTTCGAAAAAAATAAACAAAGGAGGAGCGGGGTATCCAATATCCATCAAATTATTATTATTTTTTAATATTAATATAATTTGAAGTATATATTACATAGTCAAAGATGATTTCTTTCTTTAGGAACACAATTGAATGCAGAAGACAATATAATAAATTGTCTTCTGCATTCTCTGCTACATCTTCCACAAATTGCGTTCGAAGCGGCTTTTTTAATCGTTCAAACTCCAACCCCCTTACGTGCTCAAAAGAAAACTTGTTGAGTAGGCACCATTATATCTTTCAAAGGCATCATCTAACTCGATATCATCAGACGTTAAAGGAACTACTTCTCTGCCGATGGTGGCTACTTGAAATGTTGCAATTAACATGGCACTGGTTCCTCGTAGAAGCGAAAAAGTTGTAAACCATATACAGTGCGGGTCTAGGCGCTATACGACGCATAAGCGAAGGAATCGTGGTAATACGTTCGTTCACCGACGAACTTTTGATTCTCTGATAAAAGCATGTATGCGTGCGTTATGGTTTCTATCTCAACGGTGATTCTTTGTTTATTGCTTGGCTAAGGTGATTCTCTGTATAGTTTCCACCTTACCTGGTGATTTTTAATATATGTGCTTGTCGAAGTTGCTATTATTCGATTTTTATACACATACCTATTTAATTGAATGTAAATGCAATAAATAAGTTTGTAGGAAATAAAATAAATGAAATAATACATTTTTAAAAAAGGCAAATGAAACATTAAATTTATGAAAGAAAAGAACGGAACTATTGATTTATAAAATATAATAAACAAAATGAAACTAAAGCGTTAAAAAGCTTTAACAACATTAATGCAACGAATACGCCAAAATCGGAATGATACTGCTTCAAACCTGATCAAAAGCGAAACAACTTATCGTTTGACTAATTCCGCGTCCGGAAGTTTAATTAAGCCTGTTCAATTTTAATCATCTTGCACCAATACCCCTGTCGATTATGAAGCAAACAAGGCGAAAAATAATTGTATCTCGCAATTGTTACTACGTTTTTCCACTAGCTGATGTAGTAAGTTCTCGCATCGAAATCAGCTGCCGGAATCCATGCTCTAACGGAACAGGAAATGGAACAAGATTGCGATTATCGATAGTTATATGAATTTCACGGAAGATCAAGTACAGTCGTACAGTTCAACCAGTACATCCTGTCCGGTAAGAAAGAACATTTAATGGCGAATATTTTAAAAAATAATAAAATGATTCTGTTACGTTAGCCTCCGCGATCGTCAATAATACAATACCCTGTAATACAGTCTCCCTAAAATTCACGACACCAATATCACTTTACTATCACCTATCATTAGCTTTACCTACAAATTATCGAAGTACCTTTCTAATCTTCTAGAACCTTACGCTGGATATAGCAATCCAGCATCCACATCGAGCGGTAATGTTAATAGCTTAATAAAAGCATAACTTAGCTCTGAGTACGGACCTGTTAACTGGACAAGATCACCAGCTTCATGCATTACTTATTCGGAGAGAAGGAAATAACAAATTACTCCGATAAAATCTCTTAATATAAGTCTCAAAAGAGATGTTTGAGTTTGAAACAATTTTTTCCAATCTACAAACCGTTCCGTAAGTGTTTTCTAAAAAGAAGAGGGTCTCGATTATTAAAGAAGGTAAATTGATTCGAACAAAACGTATTAAAAAGACTCTAAGGGGACGAGAAATAATTCCGCCAGCTTTTGGCCAAGATGGGGGGAGAGAAATCAGTCCTGCACGAAGTAATATCTTTCGCGAAATTAAATGGGAGCTTCTAAGGAAAGTTTCCCAACGAGGAGACGATATGGTTACTTAAATTAATGATCAATTCCGGAGTAAAAAGCGCGTGCTTCTCACTCTTGACAAAACTTAACGACGCTTCAGCTCTTGTGATATGGGCGTTGTGCTATAAGAATGGTTAATGGACTTGAAGTAAAGAGCGCGACAGAGGTCTACACGAAATGCGTCTTTTGTTCGCACTTAATACCAATCTGGAAAATTAACAGAACAATGTGTTAGCACCAGTGGTGTATCGTTTAGTAGAAGGCATAGAGCAACGGTTAAATGAGGAGTGTTTTGGAGAATTTAATACTCGCAACAAATCCCACTTCAAAATCACCTTAGTTTCTTTTTAATTTTTAAGATAATTTGAAGGCCCAAAAGGCGCGGCAAGCGTTTTCCACTTCTTCGAAATTATTGAACTTACGATTGCACAAAAAACAATTGAACGAAACAATTAATAATCAGATAGAGCTTGTTTTAGAATTTCTCTTGCGCCAAACGGGACCTGTGGACTGGAGCATTATCTTGATGCATCCAAATTCTGTTTCTGTTGATTAGTGCAGGGTAACGAGTGCGCAGTATTTCGTAAATTCTATCTAGCTGCTCCCAATATAGTCATATTTGCAGATCTCCCATCAGCAACCAATTCACAGTGCAAAACTCCTTCAATATTTAGACTTGACCAATTACAGGAGATGGTTTTTGCCTTCGTGCAACCTATATTGTTTCGTCTGGATTACATAAAAGAATCCATTAAAGTCATCAATTTAAAAGGTGACAAGAAATCTCAGCATTGGGCCTTCGAGAAAAGTTCAAATCTTGTAAACCTCTCCAGATCAGGATCTTTTAGCTTAGATTCAAAATAAGCCTTCTCTTCTTTTCTTTTAAGAGGTTTGCATTCATCCAAAGACAAATTAGTTTATTTGAATTTTTTTTAGAAACCTGTCTCTTAAAGACGTTGAAAGTAATACTGTAAAACAACAAAAGCTTACTGACATTTGGACATGGTGATTGGTTAATTAAAGCCTTCTATACTCACAGTGATTGGTAAGAAATTATTGTTGATCTTTAAAATGTGGAGAGTTATTAAAGCTGTTGAGCTATATACGTTTGAAATTTTTGGTAAAATCGCCCAAGACACCCAAAAAGTAAAATCTAGAAACTCACGCCTTGTTCCTTTCTTTCGTTAACTACGAACATTTAGATATAACAACCATCAAATATAACATTTAAGCTTCCCCGTATAATTCCTCAATACTGGAAACATTCTTGTTTCAGAGAGAAACGGCTTTTCACATTAGAAGAGGATAAAGCAGATATGGAAACAGCACGTATTACTCTTGATACTACCAACACCACCGCAGCTATCGCCACGGCCGTCTCAATAAGACCGTCCAAAAACAACATTGCGGGACTTCACTGCACGGAAACAATAACGAAGACGCGTCAGATTTCAACGCCTCACTCGATCGCATAATATGTTTCCACTACTAGTCGCCTACTCGTTTAGCGAGAACAGAGAATCGCCGGCTTCTTCCTCCTTGTCTCTGATATTCGGACAAAATGCATCAATTTCATCTACCAGCACTTTCCAGCACGTTCTACCGACTATAATAGCAGAAGAAACACGTTTGGGGAATATCTCTGTATCGAACAGCGATTGGGGTCCTAAACGGGATCCTCTGTACGTGGTGATACCAATCACCATAGTGTACGCGTTCATTTTCTTTGCTGGGGTGGTCGGTAATATCGGAACTTGTATAGTTATTGCACGAAATAAATGCATGCACACAGCTACAAATTATTACCTATTCAGTTTAGCCGTGTCAGACCTCTTGTTGCTAATATCCGGTTTACCACCGGAAATCTATTCTACATGGTCGAAGTATCCTTACATCTTTGGGGAGGCCTTCTGCGTGCTTCAAGGATTCGCAGCTGAAACCTCAGCAAACGCTACAGTCCTTACCATAACCGCCTTTACCATAGAACGTTACGTAGCAATTTGCCATCCTTTCCTATCCCACACTTTATCGAAATTATCACGTGCTATCAAGTTCATCATCGGAATTTGGTTGTTAGCGATGTTCTTAGCGATTCCCCAAGCGATTTCCTTCGGAATCATTTACGAAATTAGTCCCGATGGTCGTGTTTTAAACGAGGAACATTACTTGTGCAATGTTAAACGGATTATCATCCCTCATGCTTTCGAGATCTCTACTTTGCTGTTCTTCGTGGCTCCCATGTCCTTGATCACAATCCTTTACATCTTAATAGGGCTCCAGTTGCACAAATCGACGACTGTTGGATCTTCCAGAGCCAACAGCGTCAAGTTGAGAGTGAAAGTCTGCCGGCAATCTGTAGCCTTTGCCAATAATGCCACGCAAGCGATACTCATCATTAATGGGAGCGGGGAAAACGAGATTGAGAAGCAGGAAGAAGAAGGTCGAAGGAATTATTCTAGAAATGCTCAGGCTACGAAGCACGTGGTGAAGATGTTAGGTAAGTTGATTTTTTGCATTAATGAGGTCTACGAAACATATGATGGGGTTAATTCAAGATGACCAAAAATAATAAGTTTTAGTTTTAGATTAGATTAGTTTTCCTTAAATTTTGTTTTTGGGTCATTTGTTTCTAATACAAAGTTAAGTAACAAAGAACGAGACCGTAGCTTTCGTTTATTTTCCGATGTTTCCGCAACAGACTAAGATTAACGTTAGCAATTTACATACCTACCTCCATCCAGCTAATTTTTATCTTATATATTCCCTAATTTTCCAATTGGTATCCTAAATTTTATTCCGGACGTAGTGCGGGGAACATTCGGAGCCTGAAATTTATCGTCGCGTCAAAGATAAATAATTATATCCAAATTGTTCCATTTCAGCAACCCATTCATACTGATTAGAGAGTTAATTGAACTCTCCCAAACTTAACATTCCAGGAAAACGTTAGGTTCCGGATCCCTTATACCAAATTACACGATACCCTTCGCCTAATGATTTAAATCTATTGCGTTGGTAATTAATTTATCGGTAAAAATTTGTTTGTTGTATAATAAGTTTTTGGGAAGATTCATGCAAGATTTTGGTGCAATTTTACCCATAAATTTAGGTTTTTCTTTTTTTTTTTTAAGAGTAATAGAAAAAAAGTTATTTTTTTATTAATATTGGGAATAATTTGTTAATCCCAAATTAAATTTTCACAGAAATATGACCCCTTTTCGAATATATCCGCAAAATCTTCTTTTTTAGTTAATTCCTATGTGCATATTGGAAAGTATACAGAATGGCAACGTGAAATAAAACTAAATTATTAGCACGCCTCTTAAAATTCATAACGTGAGAAAATTCGTTACTAGGATGTTACTGAAGGCAAGTAAAAATGAGGGAACGCAGAACTGAAGCTTTTAGGCTTTTACGCTCTGTACCGGGTTACAATTGAAAAATTACAATACATAGTGCCATGCGATAGAGACCCATTAAATAATAAAAAAAAGGTCTATCCACTAATGTCCGTAAGTCTTTTGTTTGAAAGATACAGGATAAAACATTTAACATTTATTCAAGTTTGTCGTGTTCCTGATTACGTTTCTGTTTGATTCAGTTTGTCGTTTTTTTTTAATTGCTTTTAAAAATGGCTCTCTACTCTCTACACTTTTAAAGTTGTGTAATGTTAGAGTGCTTATTGACGTGCACAGGCGTTTGGGAGGAGATGGCGGTTTCGAAAAGTAATAGTTAACAGTGGGGTTACTAGAACTCGTCATATTAGAAGCTATTTTGCAAATAATCCGAGAATAAACACGTTCAGCTGCGCGGAACATTAACTGTGAATTAGTTCGTCAAGTCCTCAAAGAACGGCTTATTCACTGGTTTCATTTTCAAAAAAATTCGTCACCTATTAGAGCAGGATCGTTTACCTCGTGTACAATATTGCGAGTGGTTGCAAAATTAAGGCCAAAATTTTCTCTCATTAATCTTGGCCGTCAATTTGAACACCTTCTTTAGGGCGAAGTACCATATATATTTCTTTCAATTTAATCTCTGTTTTTCTGTTATATTATGTTATTTTTAAAGCTCATGTCTACCAAATAGCGATGAGGTATTGAAGAGAAATTAATTTTGTAAAAAAATTTTTTTAACGTTTCTCTTCTCCTAAAAACAAACGGCTACGGACATTTAATTATTTTATGGTCCTCTATCGCGTGGTACTATGCATTGTAATTTTTTTCAATGTCACCCTGTGTATGTAGAAGGAAACTTTTGAAATATGAAAATAGAACAAAATAGAAATGGTTTATTTTTTTTGCGACAGAGGTCAAAAATACTTCAAATCAAAATGTCAATTTTGTCTATTTGCAACCTCTAAAAAAATCTTGGCGATAAAAGGATATTTCTGTCAACACTCTGTATTTTTATGGTAAATCTATTGTGTAATACATTTAAATAACTTATCTTTATAAATAAAAATAAGAACAAAAAAAGGCAAACATAGTAAGATGAGTAATTGAATTTTCCATTTCCGTCTTGTGTTGCAGTCGCAGTGGTGGTGGCGTTTTTCATCTGTTGGGCACCGTTCCATGCCCAACGCCTACTTGCGATCTACGGGCAACCTACTACAGCCAATATGATCACCGCGTTTAGGATCTTGACGTATCTCAGCGGTATATTGTACTTCTTATCGACAACCATAAATCCCCTTCTATATCACATAATGTCGCATAGATTTCGGGAAGCTTTTAAGGTAATTTCCTCGATTTCCCCCTTCTATTATTTCGCCCTATCGAATACAGAATAAACAGAGCCGTGCAAATTTCATTGACCACCAGAAAATTTTAATTCTTTGGAAAATATCTTTAATTTTGTCCTGTTAAACATGGTATTTTAACGATTTAATGATTAATATACAAATCGTTCAATTGATTCCTATGTAAAAATACGGTGTTACTAAACGCAGTTGGTTGTTAATAACATTTACACCGCACTGTATATCAATTTTATGATAGCGAAAGCGGAACCATGCGTAGGAGTAACGGGTATATCGGCTTGCTGCTCCACCAGAGACTTGCAAGCGTCTTGATATACTGTAATATTACGAGTTATTTTTATTACTCTTTCAGTTTATGAATGCTACGCGTAAGTAAAATAAGGGAAAATCAATGTAGAAAAAGTATTTTCCTCATGTACTAGATTCTGTGGCTACTCATAAATGTGACATATTTACATGCTCTACAATTTAATCCGGATTACCAGAAAAGAAAATGTCGAAGAGAGAATTTCTTGATTAATTTACAAAACTTTTTTTCGACTATACAGAATGTTTTAAAAGTCGTTATTCTGCAACTTCTATGTTGGCGGTTTTTGGTAAATGAGAGCACAAAATTTAGCTAGACATACATTAAATATTTTCTTTAATTCAATAAGAAACCTGCGTCCAGTTAGACAAAAGATCAATGTCTGACGGATAGTAATTATATTACGTGGCTTTGGTTCAAAAGTGAAGAAACTTTGATGTTTTATTTTTGGTGATACTAGACGAAGATATTGTACGAAAAGGTTTGATTCTACGAAGGATAATAAATGAGTTGTCCAGCAATATCAAAAAAAAAGCAGAAAGTATTACGGGAAGCTGACAGACAAACAGTGTCGCTGTTTATCTGTCTTTACTTAACTTTTGAATAACTTTCTCATTAATTCGGTCCGTAAAGTAGTGTTTAAATTTTTTGCCTGTCAAAACAATGATAATATTTCCAGTGACCTCTTATGACGAACGCCAATGCATGCCACGCAGTTTATTGAAGAAGTTATCCGATTTTTTTGGTAATTCCATTAACACTGTTGATACATTTAGTATTTAAATCCGGTATCTTTTCCGAAAAATTGAAACTGTCTTCAGTCATTCCGTTGTCGAAAAACAAAAATATTGCCTACTTACAATTTTTTCTAGCTTTACAAAAATCTTTGAATACGCCATGTTGAATGGGTTAATTTCTCATTTGACACTCTCACAGAACTTCTACATTGATCACCATTCACGGGTTTCATAAACAGATTGTGCAAGGTTCAGATTAGATAGAACGACAAAACTATTCTTTATTGTTCCTTAGATATAACCTGTCTCGACTTCTACCAACCGTAGTTCTACCTAATGCCCTCTTTATTAATGCTCAATTGGCATAAATCGGTCAGCGTCCCTTAATAATTAAATACCTACTTATCCTTCTAGTTTACTAGTAGTAAGAGGTGTACCGCAAGGTAGTGCTTTAGACCCTGTGCCATTTCGTTAACGATCTAAGTGATTTTTCCACGGATACAATTTAACAATGTATGCAGACGACGCAAGTGCGTAGTATCTTGTAGTACTGTTGATGACCATTGCACCCAACGTGTTGGTAGGCTTAATACGATATGCTATCAATAGAGTAGGCAAATTCGGGTGAGCACCATCGGCGCAGCTAACGAATGGACTCTCGCATGCCAAACATTAATCAGTATCTAGTTCGCTGCCGTCTGAAGCGTACGTAATAGTAGCAGCGAAATACTCTATGTTCTGTTTTCAATAATGCTTTGGAGGATCGAAGAACAGTTAATGCTGAACGGTGTACAATAACCTGTTTGCCTTCATGACAGTAACAGCTCTCACCAGAGCAAGTCAAACAATTGATTATTTAAAGTGGAGAAACTTCCTACCTAAATATTTTTAAAATATCTGAGTTCCATGTGCCTATCAGCGTCCAGCACACCAACACAACTAGTGTTTCCTGCATTAAAAACACTTGAATAACCGAAAAAATACAACTGAAGATCGAGAGGGTGAAATTATTTTTAATTACAAAATGTGAATTTAAAGATTGCTTAAAAAACGAATTGATATCTTAAGAAAGAGATAAGTAAACATAGTTTATGTAACTAAAAAAAAGCTAAGGAAAGGCTTTTTTTTAGTTACATAAACTGCCAGTTAGGGTATTTTAAATTATTCCGAAATAAAAAACTTCTTTAAAAAGAACCATTATTCAAACGATAACCTTCTTCTGTTTTTTTTTTATTTCTTTGTCTGTTTGTTAGTGTGAAATATGTTATGTCTTTTTGCGAAACTAAGAATGTCCAATTACGTCGAATATGCACTCGGGGATCGTTAGATTCTATCCCGGAGACACATTTCAACCCCACGTCGAGCTTTGTTTCTTCAGAGACATCTGCGAACGGCAACTTGGCCTATATCGCGCTTCATGTAGCCACCTACTTACGTCTTATTTAATTTAAATACCATTCCGTATAGAAGGGGAATGTATTAAGCGTCCGTGTTCGATAAACAGCGATGGAGATTCCTTCAGGATATGGCGTTTCTATGTATTTTAGAAAATTGTGTAAAACTACCCTTGTTGTTCTACGTAACGTTGTGGTGACACCAATGATGCTGATGAAATTCTTCGTGCAATTCTCGAAGATGCCATAGGGATTAGATAGCTGAGTTGGAGCTTGTAACTTCCGCTTGGAAATTAGACGAGCTAGGGAGGGAAGTTGAGACTCAAATGTCATCAGAAGTTTATATTAGTGTAACGAACTAAGTTTGATGGAACTTGAACTTGTGTGAATTTTTGGGATGTATTTACTTCAATAATTTCAGCCTTGTAATGTTGACGCAGAAATATATATACTGCGTCACAATTAGTGTAGCATAGGAACAAAACTATTGTGCCCTCACAGTTGATAAGGAACAACTTCCACGAAAGCTTAATTATTTATGACTAAGTAATAATGGCTAATTTACAAAGAAACTTCCAACTAACCGAATTCGTTTTGTTCTCCTCTTTATGAGAATATCTTTCAGTATTACCTGCGTCCACGCCGGTGCTCTATGACCTACCTTAATTCCAGTGATAATTTATGCTGAAACGCATCTTTTTGCTTCCTTCTTTTCCGCCGTAAAATGTATAGTATTATATAGCAACACCAGTCTGTTAGGTAGGTTACCTATCACTCAAGCTTTAATTGCTACAAATAGAATTTGCTCTTAAAAACTCATTATTTGAGCTTCTAAACGGGTTGGTTAAGCAATTTTTAGAACATCCGGTTGCTCCGTCCTTCTTGGTTTAAATGGTTACCCTGGTTTTGACAACATGTTGCAGCAATACACCCAAGGCAATTACACCGAGAACAGCTTGGCCTTCCGTCTATTGTTCTAGAATTTTGATTCTGATGGACTGGATGTGGTGCACTTGATGATTGAGTTCCATTTGGTTACTGATCGAAATAAGAATTGAATGTCACTTTCAAATTCTACTCGTACATTATTATTGCCGTTAACGTTTCCCGTAAAGATTGCAGGGTTCCATTTGTCCATGATGGTGGATATAGATTTTCTGAAAGAATATTGTAGCATGGTAGAAGGTAAGAGATAATTGGTACTCCTTGTGCTGTAGTCGTGGTGTTTCCTAATACCGAATTGATCCAAATGCTTAAAAATAAAAGAAACTAAATCTAGAATGTACAGTCAACAATCTATTCATTTTAAACGTGTTTCGCACAGATTCACCGCGACCTAAATTAAAAATAATTCATAGTGCTCTCTTTTATAATACAAATACTCTTTTGTACTCGTTGCAGTAATCTCTGTGAATTAGTCTGTACCTATAGTTGAGTGTAGGCTTTCACGACCGTAATCCATTGTAGAAATGTCTTTCGGGTGATGTCGTGTAGTTGATATTTAACTTGACGTTTCGCTGACTATCCTGTCAGCTTCTTCAGAAGATTTCTAAAGACTCTCAGACTCTCAGTCTTCGTACACGACATCACCCGAAAGACATTTCTACAATAGTCTGTACCTAATCTTGGAAATGAAAGTCGTGTGATATGAAATATTAAGAGAATCACAAGATTACAGATTGGACAAGGTAAAACATAAATTTGATGAATCACGAGATAACAAATCGATACGAGGTGACTGTTTGTTGTTTTCGTCGAAGATGTTACCTAAGATTTTATAGAAAGTTGGAAACTTTACAAAATTATTATTTAAATATAAATATTTCTCAAACACGAAGAAATATTCGTCTTATTCTACATTCAAACTTTCTTTCAATAAAAGAATAATTAATTATATTGAAAACGTAGGCTTCCACGGCCAAATTTAGTTAAAACTAAACGTGTTCCGAGACCGTGCCATGTCGTTTTTTGTTAAACGAAAGCTCAACGTTTCACCCACAACCATATGGACAGTCTCTGAACCCAACAATCTTCCCATCGAGCTGAATCACGTACGGATGACTCTCCTCAACAATGGTAGATAATAAGGATATCAAGAGAGTCATTAACAAACACCTTCATCCAACCAGTAAACTAACGAACGATCAATCTAGCTACCGCTTATCTTCCTTATATCCACCAGGTAGCGGATAGAATCAGTTAAATTTTGAAAAAATAAAACATTAAAACCCCTCTTAAAGTTTCTCGCAAAGACAAATTTCACCCCTTAGCGAGTATCTCCCCGAATTCGGCTATAGCTGAACATCATCTAAACACTGACCACCAGATAGTATTCAGTACGACTTTATTACTTTGTAATTTTTCTCACTATTACAATCGAAAAATTAGGGAGTCCATAAAGATCCTTAAACATCCTAAGAATGTCAACAGGAACACAGGTTTCTCCATCCCAGATATATGGAAACCCGCCTAACCGTGACCGTCACGCCCAAACAGTCAGCGACAGGCTCCGCCCACTGCCGGCATAAAAGCCTGCTACTCCTCTCGTTCGCCGCAGTTGATTTTCGCCATTGATATGATTCATATGGCGAGTTACCGTGATCAACTGCACGGTTTTCCCTGTTTGATTAAGCGATATAATGCGAAAGGTCTGCGTATTATATCCTTCAAAACGTTCGTAGGGATCGCAAGACTGTTGATGAAGTCGATGAGCTAGTCTAAAATGTAATTGGAGTTACTTTACCTCACATAAACAAATAAGAATAGATGCCGGCGAAGGAATTTCAGCAACTAGCATGTCCTGCATCGTCCAATTCTCGCAATTGCTCTTCGTCTATTTAATCTCCTACAAGACATATAATTCAATGAGCAATTGTAACTAATTTTGTTGTCTACACACATATACAGGATGACTCAGCTCAAAAAAGACTTCTTATTTACTCTTAAGGATTTAGCAATCCTGTACGTAACCAGGTCTGAAGATAGCTTTTTTTTCTCTTAAATTTAAAATTTATAAATGCGAAAAAATATGCGGACGAGCTCTGAGCAGTTTTCAAATATTTATAGATAAATATACCTTTTATAGAATCTGCCTAATGCCGCTGTTATTAATTCCCATTAACTCGGTTTATTTTAACATGTAGTGTGGTCCCGAGAGCCTACTAAAATTCGGAACCCTACACGTAGTCCTAATCCGCAGCGAGCCCCTTGCACAATTGTTAGAACATCGCCAAACATCTGATACGGACGACCCGCGCAAACTTCTAAATACACAAGCCAATGTAATTTTCACTTGGGCTACGGTTGTGGTAATATTTGCTCAACACTAACTGAAAATCGCTAGATTATTTTTTGATACGCCTTACGCGCCCGGTTAGCTTCATCTTCCGGTTATTCTAGGATGATTTATCAAGCGATATCCTTTTGTTCTTATAGCCAGATTATATTTCCGTTAAGCGTGGAACGAGGAAAAGATGGCCTCCTGGGCTTACGTTTCTATATCACTTTATCCACGAGTTGAAGTTTATTAATTGCGTAGCGGATCTTCTGCAAACCACGTTCGTAGGAAAAAGGGAACTTGCTGGGCTTTCGATTGTGATTGAACGTCGGATGTAATTGACGATCTTCCTATAAATATGGTGTTTTTTTTGGCGTTCTTTTCCGATTGATTTACTGAAGATTAATCTTATAATTTTAACAATACTAAGAATTTTGTGAGAATGAAATTTGTACGGGTAGTACGAGGTAGAAACTAATTTTTTCTTAATTTAGAGAAGTTGTAAAATAAAAAAATATTAAAAAACAAATGCTGCACAACGCAAAATTATATTCTACTGTACATAATTTATCGTAATAATAATAATAATAATAATAATAATAAGAGCAATAACAATAACAATAAAAATAATCTTCCTTCCATGCACGATCAAGCGTGCGGTACTTTATGCGATGTTCTTAAATTGGAATGGAAATATTTATAAATTTGAGAAAACTCGTTAGTTTGGATCTTTCGCTGTCCATGCTCAGAAGTACTAAATACTAAAACTCAGAGGAATTTTTATCAGTTACCAGCTATAATGGGTTGATGTTCGTCCCCGTCTCGAGCGCTTTAATATTATAAAAAGCGTCTAAGTATAATTAATTTAATATAATTAATTTATATTAAATTTATTATATTAAATTTATAATAAATTTGATTAATTTTAATATAATTAATAAGTAATAATTGGCGCTCGGCTATAAAGAACCCCAATTAACCGAAAAATCGGATAAAGGGTGAAAGATCACCCTTATCTTGTGAAGGGAGATACTTTTAGTGTTCCGTCATGGTCACAGACAAAGAATATACACAGCTTCGTAGAAGTGCACTATAGCTCTAATGTATGACGTACGCTAGGTACCCACGAATCAAGGGCGTTAATTACAGCCTAAATAGTGTTTTAAGCGAGTTATAAAAGTGTGTAAAGTGAAGCTGGTTACCATTGTTAGGATAATCGAGAGGCCTAGAAGACGCTGTCCATTTCCCGTCAGCGAGACGCAGTCAGTTTCCCGCCAACGAACCGTACCCATCATCAGACAAATATTTTTTGTTTATTTTTATATTCATGTTTATTTCAAACCTGTTGCTTTGAGTAATTTAAATTATATATTCTTTTGTTATAAATTTTAGTAGTTCAAATAAAATTAATATTCATTGTATTGTTTTATTTCTCAGTGCATGCTTGTTAATTACTCGAAAATCGCACGTGCGGAAAAGCTGAGTAGTTACATACAAGAGTCGATTAATATTTAAAATTGAAAATTTTTAATAAAGGTAGTCGTTTCCTCATTATAATTCCAAGTAGCTTGCAATCAGCACTGTTGCGCAGCGATCGCGAAAATATGTACACGGAATATTTTTCCATTGTTTCCTTCATTTATGTAAATAACTGACTGTAGCAAGAAATGCCATTTCCTTTTGTTATAAATCTGTATTTCTCTTCAACTAAACAAAGTAGTAATTGACTTTTGCTGAACTAGTTGCTTCTACCAGCACTTGTTTGTTCACTTTCTGCATTAATTATTTATACGTGCTTGTTTCTTCATTTTCGCTATTTGTTATTTATATGATGTTTACTTTGAGTAGATGTTGGAATTGTACCAACAAAGATTTATCTGCATTAGTTTTAATGTAAATCTTTAGCTAAATGCAAATTTATAGTATTCCGTCGCAACACTGTATGTTTTTAGACGAAAAAGATACACCAGAGATCAAGTGTTAATGTTTATGACAGATGGTGCCGCAACCATGCTTTCTGTAGGCCGGTCTCTTAAGGAACAGAGTGCTAACTTTTTACACATTACATGTAAAATTCCTGCTCTACATCTTGTGGCAGAGACAACTCGTAGATGTTATTCACAGGCGGATGCGCTAATTGCGAGTACAAAGTAGAGTATTTTTGTTTAGAATTTAGTGATTATTTTCGGTTGAATTTCTTCGTAATATGCAAATTTAAATCCCATCAATTTTCGTAGAATGAAACACATCGAATAATCTCAATATTTTCCCTCTACGTCAGCTATAAAACTTTTCTCAACTTTATATCCAATCCATTCATTATTCCCTTCCTCTTCCTATAGATTTTCAATTTCATTTAGCTCGAGTACGATATACATGCAAAGTCCTACGCGCGAATGGGAACTCCTGTTTTGTTTTTAATAAATACCTATCGGAAGTAGTGGAGTTGCGTAATTATGCAAATATTCGTTATAGGATGAGCTCCTGGATAATGTATTTTCTATCTCGGTTGTTTGCTTGCTTGCATTTATCTTTTTTCGTAGGTAACATGCGGCGAATGTAAAATTAAAAGGGATCCTGTGGGTGTTCGGATTTGTTTGGGGATATACATTGAAATGAAATTGTAATTATTGGTGTTAGGATAGAGATGTGGGAAGATTAATCGGTTAGTAGACTTCCAACTCTAATTTTCTGAGAAGATACATTTCTTACTGGCTTTTTCGTTTGGATATTTGCAAGAATTTATAATAATTTCTACTCGTACTAGCATGCAAGCCATTGCTTGTAAATGAAACCCTATATATGATTAAATTTTTTGATTCTTTAATAAAAAAATAAAGCTTATATTACACATCATATAATTCACATAAATGTTTTTTCTATAAGAAAAAAAAAAGTGGAATTTGGACTATTTTCGTAAAAACTTCATATCACCTGTAATGGTAATTATTTTGAAATAAATTTTTATTGTCCCTGTTTTTATTCCACTACAAGATGTTCAGGAAGGTGATCGTTCTTTTTTTTTCCAAATGGAACAGTATATTTAACATACATCTGCTTCATCTTGTAATGAAAATGAATAAACAAATGCAACGAAGTTCTTCAAATGATCGTCGCGATTGTTTATGCAAGTACGTAGTCGCGTAAAAGCGTTTCGCGAGCTATTTCGCGAACAGCAAAAGAATTTCTGTTCTCCATATTTTCTGGAGTAGTCGGAGTGTTGTTCCTTCATGTGGTCCCATAAATATTAATTTAAAGGTGTCAGATCAGAAGATCTTGCTGGGCACCTCTCTTCCAATCCAGCTGCTTCTACGTTTCGTACAACAGCTGCTTTACTGCTACACAATTTTGGCTTAAAGCTCCGTAACGGTAATGCTCCATATTGGCTCTCTTACTTCAAGTGGTACTTCTTCTAGTACACCTGTCAGCTCATTACCAACAAGTTTCTTTATTGCGCCATTTAAGTGACCATTAAAAAGGTGTGGTCGAATTACTGTGGTACCCTTCTTTAACATCTTAGATTTGATCTTCCATCCATCTCGAATTTTTTTACATGGGACCATAATAATAATAATACCTTTATTAGCAACATTGGACTTTATGACAATAAATCTTTGCTGGCAAAGATAAAAACGAAAAAGAAAAGTGAAATTCGTGCAACTAAAAGAGGCGGAGTCAACTAATAGTTGGTATTATTTCCAACCCCGCGTACTTAAACTGACCTAACCTATATAGAGCTTAAATCAACGGATGATCAGGAGGTAGCGCTTTTATTGGTAATAAAACTAGTTGTACAAAAATAAGAGCAAAAGGAAAGGAAAAACAAAACAGCAAACAAGCCCTGGATAGGCTAGCCACGAATGGTCCTGGTGGCATCGTAACAAGACAGGAGACAAGCTCCAAGTTGACGGCGGCGTTATTTTAAATAAAATTAATTTGCAAAGAAGCTAGAGCTCATTCATATTCAACCAATTAAGGTATTTTAGAGTGTGAGAAACGGGATGTCTCCTCCTTAAGTTGAAAATGAACCGAAGGAAGCTATTCTGATTCGTCGTAATCTAAGAATATCCTTGTTATTAAAATAAGGACCAAATACCTAGATAGTACTAACATATCGCATAAACGTTTTCTCGTTTCAGTATTCAAATATTTCTTATTGGCGGCGTAAAGCACCTTCAAACTTGCGAATGATTGCTGAGTCAGTTTTGGAATATGATACTCGTATCTAAGATCGATCAATATACAAACCGAGGTTTTTAATTTTATCAAATATAGTGAGTGGGCGAAAGCTATAATAGAAGTTTTATTAGGATTTATAGAGAGAGAACGGTCCTTAGACACGGAAAAAACAATGTCCCAGTCGAGAGTCGAGAGTTAATTCAAACATTAGCGATATGAACATTCTGCGGTCTAATGATTTATACAATTAAATTTTTTTTTATAGAAAAGCTGTACATGTAAAATACATAAATAAGTTCTAAAAAACGAATGTAAAAGTACTTAACAGTAATTCATGATTAACGCTGTCAAATGCTTTAGAGCAGCGAACGGAACCAATGGGTTGCAAAATTAGATCCTGGAAAAACATCTTTCTTTGGAGATTCACACAGGTATATTACTTTTTTTTGTTACAAATCCATTTAAATTGGAGTGATTGCAAAGAGGAGAGGCCAAAATGGAATAATTTTCCAGCACAAGGATTTGTATCCACCGCATCTCAAAATTTGCTCACTTGTCGACCAACATCTAATTCTATCATGCTCAATAGGAAGATAGGATGTCAAGACGTTAGATGAGTTTAAGTACTCTGTGAGTTGAGCAATAACTACTTTTTCTAATGTTTTTGACAATGTTGTTGAAAAATAAACGAATTTGATAAAAAATACATACACTCCCCGACAAAAACTTAGACGCGGTAAGATGTTTGAAAGGTTTTAAGGGTTACAGCATTTCTTTGCGAAACTAGCAAGATATCTAATTACGTTTTTATTCGTAAAAGTAAAATAAACTTAAAAATATCTCCTCCAGTAATATATGAACTAAATAATAAATTATTACTCCAATGTTTAAACAATTTTTGCGACAAAAATTTAGGCGCTCTGTTGCAAATGTAAAACAAAAATAAACAAACGAGTGATCAGTAATGCGTAGATCCTCCATTGTTCTTAATCACTTCCAATAGTCTGTTATTAATAGATTTATATAAATTTAACATATAATTTTGAGGGATATTCTGCCATTCAGTCACCATTGAAGTTTTCAGTTCCTGAACCGTAAAACATCGACGGCCTCCGCCATAAACGCGACGTACTAATTCACCCCGCATGTTTTCAATAATGTTTAAGTCTGGTGACCGTGCCGGCCACCCTAAAGTTTTAACCTTTTTCCTTTTAAACCATTCGGTAATGGTTTTTGCTTTATGAATTGGCGCGTTATCTTGTTGAAAAACAAAATTGCGCCCGGCCCATTGGTTTCCAAAACGTAGAAGATTGTCACGCAATAAGTCTTTATACGTCACAGATGTCATTTTGTTTGTGCAAAACACTATCCCACTTTTATCGCGAAATCCAATCGCCGCCCATATCATCACAGATCCACCCCCTAATTGTCTGGTCATTTTCACTTTTGATTTCTTTCTCAGATCATGATAATAATTCGAGTACCCATCCGGTCCGTCCAAATTAAAACGTTTCTCATCGGAAAATATAACTTTTTCCCATTGTTTCTTCCAGGATACGTGTTCTTCAACAAATCTCAACCTCGCTTTTTTGTGTTTCGCCGAAAGTGGCGGTTTTCTCAACATTTTCTTCCGTGATATTATCGGCGACGCCTTTAAAATCCTTTGAACATTACGCACGTGCGTTTTGTACCCGCGCCTATTCTGCAATAATTCTCACCGACGCAGAAGAATTGGATGCACACCGCAATATCATGCGTTTATCCCGCTCACTTACAGCTTTCGGTCGCCCTTGGCCTTTTGATTTGCCGTAACTTTCCGGATCTTTTAAGAAATGTCTAACGCAATGATCGCTTCTTCGTAAGCGACGAGCAATTTCCTTCTTACTAACACCATCCTGGTGCCAGGCTAGAACTTTACCCCTTTCTATTAAGGATAATTGTTTTTTTCTACCCATATTGCAAACACTTTATAAAATATAATTTCTCGCGGTGAAATGTGTACACTTTACCAGCACAATCGCTGCATATAAAGAGAAGTATCAAATTAAAACATTTTCGCTTATATTAATGTAATAAATGCACAGGGTCTAAATTTTCGTCGCATTTAAAATTCCCATTTTGACCTGGGAAAATCTCAATTACCCCTCATAAAGCAATAAATACCCAGAAATATCTATAAATGGACTATTTACATAACAAGTATTAATAACCCTCATTTACATGTTATATAATGTCTAAACTTTGTTTCGTAAATAGAAACGATACCGCGTCTATGTTTTTGTCGGGTAGTGTATGTGTCAGATGGGAAACTTTTCGGATCACCCTCCTAGTGCCTTAACATTGCAAATCGACATTTATTTAAACAAGAACAACCTATAAATATATACAATCTTAAGAAAACCGATATTGGATCTATTTTTAGTACCGGGTAAGGATAAATTTAGACATCAAGTATTTCCATCGACTCGACGCTTTTAAAAACAGGTGCCATTTATTTGTGTGAGCGGACTTTAAACGTTTCACGGGCATCTATTTTTTTCTTTTTGCAGACTAAGAAAGTGGCCCAAGCTACTATAGAACACGATCCACCATTAAATCAACTTTTATAGCCTTGTATTATAGGAGGTAACCGCGTTTACGTAATGCATGCACATGGGTCGTTTCTACGATGGAAGGTTAAAGGTGTCTCGGGGAATTGCGTTATTTTATGACCAAAATGCTATATATTGTGCACACAAAATTGCCTCTGAAGGAGTTTTAAAAATCACAGAAAGACGAACATGCACGCATGCACACGTAAGTGTGTTTTTAATTTTCGTAACCTGGTATACAGACACACTTTGTTGTTGTTGGTTAAGTTGCCAATAATGTGCTCATTTTAATGGCGTTAAAGTCGAGGTGGACGTTGTTTAGGGGGGCTCTGCATAGTGAAATTTTGACCAGATTAATGTAAATGTGGTTGTACCAGTTTGGTTGACGAATGTTCGAGGAAGACCAAAAGTATAACCAATACCGATAACAACGAAAACACATAAAATAGGATAATAAAACCTTGGAAATGCAACGTGATTTTTTTTTAATAGAGCTTTGTAATCAGCGGAAAAAGGCACTGGAACAATCTATAGCGCATCAGTACTGCCGTCATGTTATTCATACAAAAATCATCACATTAAATATTTTAAAAGGAAACCCTTTATTTCTTTAACAACCGATTCAATATATCGAATTCCTGTATTTGTAACAAAGAAAAACACCACACAAACAAATATAAGAAAATATCGATTGGGTGTCTCTGGATAATAAAAGACGCTCGCCAACGCCATCTACGTCAATCAAACTCGTCCCTATGCTATAGGAAATGTCACCCTGGACCATTAAATTATGAAACTTCCCGAACAATTTGTGTGTTCATGCTCTCATGAGGAAGAACAAACAGTAGCAGCAGCTGCATTCATAGTTCTAACCGGTATGCTTGCGTGAATCGGACGTATTTCTTCTCGCATAGTAATCAGGGCCAACCTGAAAGGACCTGGAATGTGCTTAAAGTTTGGTTCATCGCGCGGGTTTACGCATTTATTTTAAAGGATGAATTTTTCCTAATTTCTTAATTAAACCTTATCATAGAAACTTTTGTCAATGGAGTATAACATTTTAGCAAGATGGTATAGAACCATTTATCTTAATTTTTGTTAATCTAAGGGATTAAAGAGATGGGGGCATCGCTGCGAAAAGTATATAGATCTACAACGAAATTATGTTGAGAAACAAGCAAATTAACATGTTTTTTGTAAGCTCAATCTCATTGCCAGCACGCACGAAATTTAAGAAATTTTGGATTAAAATTTGTTGACAAGTGAACGGCATAAACAGATATTCTAGCTTCCACGGCGTGGTGATATTATCGATGATTCATTATAGATTTTACAAACAACACTAAAGTATCGGCACACTGCGCACCACATTATCCCCATTATCAACCGTATGGCCGAATTGATCCTCCAAACAGCTGTTTCAGACTAATTAATTAAACTGTTATAGTGCTGAATGTGGCGATATTTTAGTGCTTTTTTTTTGCCACACTATTCCATAATCCTTGCTATCATTATAGATTTTAGTTTTAATCCATCTAGACGTTTTTGCATAGTCTATTTAGAATGGAATTGTTTTCTTAGCGAAGATCGAAATTCCCTAATTGGATTACAAGTTACGGGTTATTTTTACCCAGTAAGATATGAAATAATAGAAATAATACATTATACAAAATGGAACGAATCAAAGAGAAAATAAACAGAGAGTTGTGACAAGTAATGTTGAGAAATACGAAAGAAGAAATATAGATACTACGTCTCCAAACAACGTTAATTCTGTCGCAGTCAAGACGGAATTGCAATTATACAAAGAGACAAAGCAAAATGTAGAACAAGACAACGCAGATGTTAGCTAAATTGAAAAGTATTTCCTCGAAACTAGTAAAAGGTCGACTTCGGAAGGCAACTTTAATGTCGTAGAAGCCCCAAGCGAGCAATTGTCATACGCAAGATATCATTTATTGGAGAAAGAAGCCGCGCAATTGTAATTATTTGGATGGCAGTCGTGGCGCTGCCGGTTAAGTGGCAAAGAAAAATGGACGAATAAGAAATAGGTGACAGATGGAAAAGTGAAAGTATGGGGATTTCCAACGCTTTACCAACACTGAAAAACGAAAAAAAGAAGAAGCCGCTTAACGGTAATAAGAAAAAAAATACCTATACTGCGTCATTGTGTCCACATGATTTCGTTTCCGTTACTAGGCTTTCTGAGAGAAATCAAATTTTTAAATTGAATTGTAACTGTGCGTCGACAGTATTTACATTGTGAGAATTCATATTCAATAAAAAAAAATATGTTTAAAATTAGTAGAAAGGGTGACGATAAATCTAAAACTATTTAAAATAAAATCGTTACGTATCTGCACGGCAGAGCCAAACGCTACCAAGTCCAAAAGTTTGATCTTCAATCAAAGCCAATTCAGAACTGAAATTTAGTAAATTTTATTGCTTACGTTTATTTATTGAAAAATTTTCTAAATATTTCCTTGTTGTAAGAACAGATAAATATTGATTAACATAACTTAAAGGCATGGGCTGAATATCGTTCAGCTCAGACCAAGACCGCACTGACACACCCGACACCTGTCCACCTGCAAGCATGGAAACTTTTCATTGTTTTTTTTTAGAACCGCTCGAGAGAAAATTTAGCAGTAATTTACCAGTTAAAGCATGTATTTGGAAAGAAAAAGACTTTTCTTACAGCGAAGTTCTGTGAGAAGTCGGGGATCTTATTTTTAAATAAAGATACGGGGAAGATGTGCTTGATGATATAAAGTTAAACAACGTAAATGTCTTCTACTTTACCTTTCAAGCCAACCAGCAGTTTTCAGTTTGTGCTTTACATGTTCAAATTTTCTTATATCGTATATGTATCTTAGGGAAAAGTTTAGAGGCTTCTGGATTCGATTTCAGGATGGTACATAGCTTCGCAGTAGGAGAATTGAGATAAAGCAGAAGCCTTCCATAACTGTTTCTTGAAATTCTCATTAAAAGCATGCCTCTACGGAAACAATTTTTTTAAATTTAGATAGGCTGTTTTAATGTAATTTGAAATCCCATTAAGTTGTCTAATACTTAGCGCTATTATCTAAATATAATTGTATAATATTAATTCCACTCATTTCATTGCACAAATTAACCCATTATATGCATTTTAAAGAAAGAATCGTTAATACATTGTAAGTAAGGCATATTTCTGCATCAAATCGCAGCTGCCCTGTATATTCTATTTAATTATTCTGCTTTAATGTTGATGACGAATAAAAGTTATTCACCATAGCGATGGTTCATCAGAAAGATTTGTATGCTAAACTTAGCAGTTTCGCCAGTATCCTGCTATCAATGGTAATTGATCCGTTCTCATCGTGACCCACCCGTGACGATTGAAAGGTTTGCGTAGCTTGCGGTTTGTTTGAGTGAAAATTAGGAGATTGTTTAGTCAGGCGTAAATACAGCGAACTGAACGCATGGACAGTACTGGTTCCCGTAATTGTTTATATGTACGTTATTGAAGTTTTTACAACGATAAAACGAGATTCAGTCTAATTTCAGCGGGTCGCTGAACGTCTATTTTCAATTAAAACGATATAGAGATTCTTGTACGTTAGATGTAACAATGTTGTTAACATCATTCTCATTAATCGAAAAAAGAAATTAAAATAAATTTTGTATAGTTCCATGCTACATAGGATTTCCAGTTTATGTTCGAAACATTTGTCCTGTTTCCACTGTTCAGAGAGAAAATATTAAACTTTTATTGATCAATTTAATACTCCATACTCTAAGTTGGATATTCGTATCCACGCAAACTTCGCGACATTGTCATCCTCAAAATATTTTGCAAACCAGTCAGTGAGCTTTCAGAAGAGCTTCTTGAAAAGGGATGTCTTGTGAAACAACGATTTTATTAGAAGCCACGTATTTGTGCAATTTAGGGAAACAATGTTGACCACCATCTTCACTGGTTTTTTTTTATTCACAACTGCACCATTTCCTCAACACCGCAACCTTCTCCAAAAGTTTAAAAATGTGGACAGGCATTCAAGGCATTCAGTTCGGTCAGATCGGTCTCGAGATGTCGTTTTACTTTATTTGGGAGCATATCCTCCGGCGCTAGAACTTTTAAACAGCGCACGCACTGCGGTCTCTCTTCATCGTTTACTTCTATTGAAATAAAGGCAAAATTCAAATAGTTACCATCGTATGTTTATTTCCGCCTCTTTGCTATCCCGCCATTTGCCGATACCTAATCGCCCTCATTTGAACTGTTGACCTGTTTATTTAATTTTCTATTTTCTCATGACTACAAAAACGCAAAGCGTCACACGGAAATAAAGAGGCCGCTCCACTAGTAGAGGGCGTCTTAAAATCGTTTTCTTTTCTTCTGAGATGTTTACCCTTCGATTGTTATTTAAGAACTGAACTGATTCGTCGAAGTGGTGCTGTATTTATACAAGCCGCCCCACCTGCTTAGAACATTCGCAAACGTCCAATAATGTTCCATAGTATGCTATATAAGTCTACTAGAAAAATATTTTATGAGCTTCAAGAATATTCCATACATTTCTAGAAAATTCTACAAGTTACGAGGACGATTTAGTCTAGATGTTCTAGTAGAAATCTTAATTAGCGTCGAAACCGTTTCGAAATGTTCATTCTAGGATATCCCACACCGTCTGCGTTCGCAGGATTGTCTTGCGACGTTCCTGTTTACACTTTACGGCGCCCCGGGGCGTCGCAGCGCACACTTAGGCAACCCCTTGTCTTATGGAATTATTCCGAAGATTCACTTTTCTACCTCACAAGGGTTTCCAGGATGTATCAAGACCATAAATTCGCGCCAAAAAATGTTAGATAAACGTTCTTATAGGAGGGACAAACTTTACAATTCCAATCTTAAAGAAAGCACGTCTAGAATATGGAAAATATTCACACAATCTTGCAAAATAAATGTTGTACATGAATCATAAACTTTCTGCGGCAAAAGGAAGACATTTAAAGACAAAAAAGTGGTATGAAATTTATATAGTATGTCCTCAGATTGAGCTTACAAGAGGGAAAAAAATCTTTATTTTTGATTTTACAGAAACAAATGTTAAAGGAAGATTTTTCTACTGACTTCAGGCATTTACTTGCTGGCACTTATACATTTAATTAATATATTTTTTTTGTTAGATTTATTGTTATTTCCATCCTTGAAGTTAGGAAAGTACGTTCGACACACGGCTTGTTTATCCATCTTGCTATATGTCATCGTTAAAGTAACATCGTCAAACTTCATATTTGTATGCAGCTTAAATGCAATAAAATGCTAACTTTCATAAAAATTACGTGATTGAAAAATGTCCAGTATCACGTATAGATATACATTGGAAGCTTATTGAGAGAAAATTGAATGAATTTAAAGAAAACGAGGAGAACACATAGTAAAGACGCACTGACCAAATTTTAAATTTGGTAATTATTGGATGGGTGGGAATTGTTCAATTTTGTAGCCCTGATTTAACAATTACAGATTTTTATTTGCGGAGACCTTATAAAAGGGGGCTATGTACATCTGCCTTAGTAATTGAAGAAATCTAGAATAACTTTACTAAGCTGCGCCGTAGCATCGTACTATTCAGCGACAATTGTGGAGGGCTAATGGAATAACTAAATATTTGATTGTTGAAAACTAACGTCAGTAAATGGGTTGTAATTAACAGATGAAAGCTATCAAATATCAAATCTAAATGTGCTACTATTCCATTTGGTGTAATACGCACCCTGTATAAATATTTTTTTCGTGTTTTTTCTTTTCTTTATGAATTCGATGCACGTAATTGATATCATTGATTACCTGCTTTACCTTGTCAAAGCTTTTAATACGCTTAGAATCTGTCCTGATTGTAATTACAGGTATATCTACATCGTCCTGAGCTTATCTTCCCATCACGTACAAGCTGGTTTGTGCGTAATTAAGCACGTATTTGATTTAATTACAGTTTTATACCTCTCATTATGTTCATGAAAGAAAAAACAAAGTAAAAAACTTGGGCGAAATCGTATATCGGATAATCTCGGCTCTGCTCAGTTTCATGTGAAATGTGCAGGTTGTGCTATGAGAATTGAATTAATTTAATCAAATTCACAAACAGCAAGCGAACTATTAAAATTAAATTCTAGGAACAGCATTGCGAACATAACTTTCTCTTTTGTGAAGGTATCGTTTTGTCTAAAAGTTTACCTAGTTGGCGAATTTGTTTGTTTTAACTTTCGTAGGATATTGTGTTTTCCCAATTCACAACGAAATGAATATTTTAACGCTAACGATATTTGAGGTGGTAATTCATCTAAGTGTGAATAAATGTTAATAAACGTTATAGTGGAACATAAGGAATACATAGTTCCGTTTAAAGTGTTTTAAGTTAATATATTTAACAAAATTTTATTTTTATTTTAGATCTACGCGAGACAGATATAAAAATAAAGCGATTGGACACGTACAATTAAAACGGTGTAAATATATTATAATAAACCTGCGTTCCTTTACATTCCATTGCCATTCATTATAAATGCGTACGTTTTTTCAGGACTTCTGCGATTTCATTGAAAAACAAAATTCACAAATTCTTATTAAGCGTAAGCGACCGATTTCGTACCTATCAGCACATCATCAAGCCAGCTGGAGGAAATACAAACGAAAGTGGCAATTATGTCACAATGAAATCTGATTACGGAGGTAGCACTGTGATCCTATCTCGACATGATTATTAATAACAAAAAAGGATTAACTTCTTTAAGGATAACAACATTAACAATGTAAATTTTTCTCTTATCCCTTCCCTTATCAGTAAAGAGGAAAAAGAGTCATTAATTCTTTCAGCATTCTTGTTGGTGAGAGATTAAGAAAAGAGTTATCAACGGACTGTACTCTAGTCCTGAGGTTTGTCCTATTAATAGATTGTCGGAATGGCTGAATGGTAGGCTAAAAGAAATTTTCAATTTGTTCAATTTTTTCAATATTTTAATTTCTTTGAATGTATCCAATTTATTTACTAATATTTCAAGATGCTAAGCTGTGCAGCTACTAATTGACAAATTCATATCTTGCTGATGGAAGAATTAATTTAATTTAATTTAAAAAAAAATGGAAATCGCCAATATTTGCCTAGAACAGAGCCTTTCCCAATTTAATGTTAAACCGTTGGATTTACCATATGTTTTAGCTATGGAAACACCAGTTTCACCTTTTCTCACGGATCTATTCATGAATTATTTTGAATCGACTTATGTAATGGATAACAACCCATTTAATAGATTTATAAAGTTTTATATTAGATATGCTGATCTAGATCTTGAATTAAAAGATTTTGAATTTTACATATTCCATAGTTTACCTTTGAAGAACAAGCGATCTTTGATACTAGGAAAAGTACTATTAAAAAACTATTAAAGTCACAACAGAAGAACAACTAAATAAACAATTTCCGTTCCTTCCAAAATAGCCACAATTAGTTTGTTAATTAATAGATTAGTACAATTTCCTTTGTGTGCAAGTAGGTGCAATAAAGAACTTAAATTCATAAAAAAATTTAGCTATTTACAATGGTCACCGTTCTATAGATGTCGATCGCACGCTTAAGAAAGTCCAAGAGGCATTATGTGAGAAATTCCATGACCTTCCCGGCAAATCCCGGCAGAAACTAGCGGTAAAAAATGTTGTGAGACTCCCCTTTCATAGCATATTGAAAGATATTTAATACATTTCAGTTCACGAAATACACTTACCCAAGACCTTCTGGGGCAATCCGAAAGATAAAGCGGAAACGAAGGAAAAAGGGAAGTTATAAAATTTAATGTAGTGACTGTGATAAAGCCTATACCATTTAAGCGAAAAGAGCGATAAGTAGCAATGTCGATGAGCACATTAGGTTTTATAGGTACGGTAGAATAGAATCATCAAGTGCCGCACAACACATAAATTAAATTGGGACATAGTATTAAATTAGAAAACTTGAAATTGATTAAGGGCCGCGGGAATTAGGCTCTTACGAAACTACGGACCGTTGTCATATTTGGTTCTGTTTGATTTATTAGGGTAGGGCATACACATTATTTATGTCTCGTACTACAATGACAAGTGATCCTTTTCGTGGAGTGATACTTTAAATAATCTAGATACTTTTGTAGATACAGAAAATTCATAGCCCAATCTTCTATCTCTAGTCCCATAAACTTTCTTTTAGTTCTGTAAAGATCGTTAATTTAGCGTTAATTTTGGCAATTTTAATTGATTAAATTTTCTAGATTTAGATATTCTCGTCAATATTTGTTAGAATGGTTAGTGTCCATGTCTCCAGTGAATTCTTTAACAGGGAATTAACGATCATTAAGCAGCTAGCAACCATTAATCATTTTGACCCCGGAGTGATAAATAAACCGTTGAATAATATACAACGCAAAATGTGGGAAACAGATGTTTACCTTTACCAGACTTCGATACCATCTACAGGAGACTTCTACTCTTTATTTCTTCGTTACGTTTAAGATTTTACGTAATCGAAGAAGGTTTGACCTTTCAGATCTTTGGCGTTTGAATTGCGTGCCTTAGTTTGGAATTTATCATGTTGCTTTTCTGTTTTGTTAATTTAAAAAGAAACACAACGGTTTGTGTCTTATTTTTGCATTAATTCTCCATTAATCCAGAAACTAACGTGCATCTATTATCACATCCAAGATATGGAAATTTTTCGCACCCGCACTGGTGTTTACGTTTTGACTGATGATGTGCTGACAGGCACGAAACTAGTTGCTTAAATTTAATAAGAATTCGTGAGATATTAGACCTTTGTTTTTTTTATTCTACGATACGGAGAATGTTTGGATCAGTTAGAAACTATGTACACATAAAATGTCAAAATACCAGTTATTGTTGTTTTGTTCAATGCAAATACGAAAGAATCTGTCGTAATATTCATTCTCTAAAATCCTAAACATCTGACAATTTGCCAGCTTCGCCCTTGCCTAGTTCATTTTCGCTACGTGAACACCTATAAAATCTCGGTTACGTGGCAGGTCCGTGTCGTTCGATGAAACTAATTGTGTTGACCGTGCCTGGGTAAACGGTATCGAAACCCGAAGCACCTGTTGTGTTTCCCGTAGGTCGACGTTAAACTTTCTCGTCGCGTACCTTCGTACGTATACAACATATGTGAAGTTCTGGCTCTTTTGTAGCACGTATTAGAGGTCCGCCTTTTTTATATGAAATGCATACCTATATATATATATTTTAGCTTAGTACCCACGCATCAAAACCCGTTATAGGAAGCAAGAGGACAATGGATGGACGAAAATATGGAGTGTTTGTTCCTTCTGAAAGCAAAAATGTGTATACATATATGTTGATTGCTTTTCGTCAATTCATTGCTCTCAGCATGTGGAAGGGTCATCGTATCCATGTGACTGGCATATCAAAACATATTTTTGACGATTTGATATTAAGTTACGATATGTTATGATATGTTTTCCAAATATTCTCAACTGCAATATACACTGCCGTTCAGTGAAATTCGGTCATACAATAAAAATCTATTATATCACACTGTATACAATTATTAATACATAAAATTAGAAAAACATTAAGCATACACTCTTTTCTAAGGGATTAAAGCCATAAATTATTATGTAAAGTAGAAATATCGCGACAACCACATTAAAGTCCCTTTTATTATCATTCCAAGAATTTCTCGGAAGTGCCGATCTTTTGAAACGGGTCGTTTGGGGATTATTAACGAACAATACATTTAGGAAATATACCGCAGTATCACTCTTGTTTATTTATCACGGGCGTAAAGATATAAATTCGCTTCATTTTACTGTTAAACGTGTGTTGGTGTACATCTGTCGTTTTTGCGCGAAAGTTTCAAGAAAATTTACTTCAAAATGGCACGTGGCAAGCCTACCAGCTTAGAAAAACTTTCACGCATTATTACGCTGTTTGAAGAAGGATATTCGGGGCGACAAATTGCTGAAAAAATAAATATGAGAAGTTCAACAGTAAATGACATCATAAAGCGATATCGGACAACTGGAACTATAGAAAATCGTGTTCGTCCCCGGAGCATCTAGGAAAACAACAAAAGCTGAAGATTTGAGAATTGTATTATTAAGCAAACGCAATAGAATGTTAACAGCGCCACAAATAGCAGCCGAAGTCAATCGCGGCCGTGAAGAACAAGTTTCGGCGAGTACGGTAAAACGTCGACTTCAACAAGCGGACCTTCATGGACGCATTGCCATTCGAAAACCCTTATTACGTCGGGGTAACAGAGCAAAACGGCTACAGTGGGCCCGTTCTCATATAGATTGGTCGTGAGATGATTGGAAACACGTGCTTTGGAGTGACGAGTAAAAGTTTGAGGTTTTTGGGCAAAATCGACGAGTTTATGTCCGAAGATCTAAAACCGAAAAGTGATCCCGAACTGCATTGTGCCTACAGTGAAGCAAGGGCGTAGTTCTGTGTTAGTGTGGGGATGTTTCTCCTTTGCTGGGACGGGAGATTTATGCAGAGTGCAGGGTGTAATGAGGAAGGAACATTATTTTCAATACTCCAGAATCATGCAGTGCCATCAGGATTGCGTATAACAGGCCGTAACTTTACATTCATGCATGACAACGACCCAAAACACAGTGCGTTAGTGTGTAAGAACTATCTAAAGGAGCAAGAAGAACAGCACACCCTGAAAGTAATGACATGGCCCCTACAAAGCCCAGATTTGAACCCTATAGAGTTGTTGTGGGATGAGCTGGACAGGAGGATCCGAAAAATATGCCCAACTTCACAAGAACATTTACGGAATATTCTGCAACGTGAATGGATTAATATTCCACAATCCGTTTTAACAAAACTTATCGAAAGAATGCCTCGAATAGTTCGAGCGGTGATTAACAGCAAAGGAGGTTTTTTCGATGAAAAAAAAAATAATGTTAAGTATGTTATATTAGGCCAGAATAACTTTTTATTTATTTATTTTTGTCTTTTTTACCTGTACATACAATAAAATTGCATTTTGTTTTTAGTTTCGTTTGTTTCTGTAACCTTTTCATGTTTTTTACCAACCGACCGAACTTCTTTGAACGGCAGTGTACATGTCTTACATTGAGATCGAAGTGTTACGTTTTACCAGTGAACTGGGTACTACGGCAATTATTTTTCGACTCAAACTATGAGGACCTTGCTTGTTATTGGAGGTAGAGGGCAATTTTAAATTTAGCAAAGTTGCTAAACATGTTAAAAAGACCGAAGGAACGTATCTGGGTAGCTTTTTCCCACGTCGCTAATGTCACTTCTCGGACTCAGTATTCCACATCTCTGCATTTAGTAGTAAAGTATAGAATATAGGATCCTCCACACTCTCCCTTACATAGGCTTCTGTAAAATCGTGAGAATTGGGATTCCTGTAATGTGCTCGTCATGCCATTGCATAACATTTGTTTAGAAAAATCGTCCTGTGATGTGGTTCTTTTACCGTCTATTTGGCCTTGCAAAAAAAAAAAAAAATTAAAAACACGGTTTCCTATATTTATTGTTACGTTCTCCTAGGTTGAAGAACAATGCCGCCTTTTTTTGCGAAGAGGGGGGACCAATTGCTTTTGTTTAAATGTATAAAACAATCGCTTATTTGCTCGATAGCTCAGTACTTCTCGAATATATTTTTGCAACGTTTGTTTGTGTTTCAAATTCGCAACTTTTGTATTTGTATGTAATCGTAAATCTAATACGAACTTTTGCAACCTTTACATGGTCTTTAGGAGCTTAAGCGTACGATTTTACGGAGACAGTAGCTAATATAGCCGAAGACGGCTACCATTATTTCGTACATTTGCTATACTACCTCTGCCTTCTTATAGAAGCGGAAAGGCTGCATGACGCATAAGCTAAGAAGCGACGAATGGCAGTCGTGGTAGTTCCTAACGCTTATTCTTCGACGAAGTTTACGGTTTCCTTCTCAGCTTTGAGTTTTTGCCTTAATGCCTGAATAAGGTGATTCTTTGTCTAGTGTTCTTCTTATCCCGTGACTTTGAACATAAGCACTTGCCGAAGTTGTTGATTATTTGATTTAATACAATTTTAAGGATGAGGAAAATAAGATTAATGCTTTAGCGTATTTCGAAGTACATCCCCTGCTGCTTCTAAAAATTCGGGCATTTCGAAAACGCCTTTTCATAGAATTTTGAAATGCAATAAGAGGCATCCATTTTTAGAAATCCCGGCAAGCTTTTCGGCAGAGAGATGAAATCAAAAGAAAACAATTGTGCGGGACATTTTTTTGAGCGGGAATAACAAACTGAAGAAATAATCATTATTTTCAAGGAACTTCCAGTTTTGTGTGTATTGTTTCGTATTCGACAATTAATTACGAATTTCTTTGGGATATTACCTGCTGCCGTAAGAAATACGTGCTGGTTTCGATTAGATCCATTTGGGGATTTGACTCCTCTTGCCTATCGTGTTTGGGGTCGTATTAAGGGTCAAGCTTATTGATTCGTCCAGAGAACTAGATCCAGCCTAAGTGCGAAGAAGTACAGGTGACGCAATGAGATGTCGAATAATAACATGTTCGGAGGAAAACGGAAGTCATATTGAGCAATATTTGTGATTTTTTATTTTATTTTTTATTTTTATGTTGTCTTAAAATTTTTTTAAATATTTTATTTGTTCTATTTTGTAACATTTTTTCAGAATACATACTACAGTTGTTTAATATTGAAATGTAAAAATTTGTGCTTAAAATAGTGTTTTCTTATTGCATAAAAATTTATGTTTATTTAAAATATTTTAGGAAGGTGTGTTCGAAACCGTACAGCAGTGCGGTCCTTGAAAATTCATTCAATTTCTGCAGCTATTCGTTTAAATTCTATCCATTAGGAATTCAATTAAAGCTACAATAGCTTGAGAAAGTTATTTGCGATACTTTTAGAATAGAAAATCAGTAATTATTTATGAAAACCCGGAAGTTTTAGCTCCTCTGACTAGATTTATTTATTTATTCTTTAAAACACGAAATTTGAACATATGTCTTCTGTTTTTTATAGTCAAACTGAATCAAACTTTATTTAAATATTTTAGGTTTAATTAAATTATTTCTCGCTTGCCTATCTTCACTGTTGTTGACTACTTCTAAGTTAATTGTATAGTTAGAGGAAAGGATATCAATTAACTAGGATGTATTTGTTTATAAATATTTTATATTTAAAAGCTTACATTGCCTTTTCTTTGTGCAATTGTGAAGCTTAATTCGTAAATTTTAACTTCGAAAATTTCCAATCATCTTAACTTTCAAATTACGTAATCTATACTTTTTAATAGTTAAAATTTTTGTAATGATTCCAGGATACGTTCAAGCGCTTTTTTAGACGTGGAAAACGGGCAACCGGACGCTGCTACACCACCCTATCCGGTCAGGCATCGCAGATAAACAGCCAAAGTAACACCGACTCGTGCAGCAGACAGAGCTCGTTGAGATATTTGGATTCGGAAGTGGCGCGATTGCAAAACGCCCGTCGACCATTAGTAGTTTCCTTCAGACGGAAAACCAAGCCGTTACCACGTCGTACCAAGCAATTTTTGTTCGATCTGAACCTGCAAGAGGCTTTGGATAACTTAGAAAGGCAGCAGGACCACAGACAACGAAAAGAAGCCCCTAAGTACTCTACAGAAGATTACGGAGACGTCGGTGGGTTATTTTGGACGGGGGATATTAGAAATTCGCAATATTACAGCTGCGAGAATCGCTCGAAGATGAGCCAGCTGAACAACTGTAACTTTATCGCGTTGGGTAACTTGGAACCTAAGCATATCTGTCCGCTGAATTTGAATTTAAACACCGGTACGGTTGCCATTAACGGAAAAGAAGGGTCTCTCGTAAAGAAAACTGAGGGAAATTTATTAAAGATTCATGCCAGCCGAAATATACGTTGCACAACTGGGGAAAAGAACAAAGATATTATTTACGAACGGTCCTTTCTTACGAAATCCTCCACTATGCCTCCGGTAGTATTCCACGATAAAAATGATCATCTATATGCTGACAAGCGACGTCACAACTCAGTGAAACGTTGGGAAATGTCGAGCGATGAAGGCATCTGGTGCTGCAATAAGGAGTACGAAAGGAGCAGTAGCTGCTCTCGGCTAGAGTTAATTACGCTGGACGCTTGTGGCGGAGATGGAAATGTTGCGAGAATGACGACTTGTTGCGGGCCTCAACGGCACGTGGGCAGTCTGGTGATTGAAGTACCGTGAAAGGGAGCGGAATGAGGGGACTAGGCTTGGCAGATGATGGTAATAAGCTTAGGGGATTATTATTTTTCGTTTCGATTTACGTTGAGGTGAGCCGATGAAAGAAGAAAGAAATTATACGGAGACTCTATCCAGGTACATTCCGTACATATACAGCAATCTCATTTAGCGAGTGAGTGGAAGGTAATTACGTACTTTCCTGAGTAATTCGGAGGAAAACTTAAAAGGATAAATTTGAGCAGAACGTATAATTTTGTAATATGTTGGACTTCTGCTCAAATTTATCTTTTTAAGTTAAATCAGGCCAGCAGAAAGCCATCCAAAAAATTACAATTTGAAGAAGATTGTTAAATAAAGCATTAATGCAGAACTAAGTCATGGTTCCTTTTTTGTTATTGGTTTTATGAGATTTCTCCCCCTCCCGTTTTTCATTGATCTTATTATGAATTAAATAATCCTTTTAAATAACAGTGAGTCTTTCTAAATTGTTAAAAAACAGATATGGGAAATGTTCATACAGATCGATGCGGTTGGTCATGGTTCAATTACCTTAAGTCCAAATTTAAAAAAAAAGGACTTTGTATAACCCATAATGCTTTTAGCGAATTTCTTCAATCAATAACCCTGAAGAATAGCGAAATCAAGTACCATAAGCGTAGATAAAAGAATCTTTATTTGCGTTATATAATTTTTAAACATTTTTTTTAAAGATGATGAATTAATTTCTTGAGAATTGAGAATTTTTGCCTTAAAATTTTCAAAATATACGCATTAAAAATGTGAAAGACCCGGTTCAATCGGCTTCATCTCCGTTGATCGAGCCCGATGATAAAAAAAATTATTGCATGCGATAAAATTTTTCGCGATTAACAATTGTCAAGACTGTTTTATCCAGCAAACAACAATGTTTTAAATTTTTCTTGTTTTATTTCTAACATGCTTTGATATCCTTTTCTGTTGTTCTTTCTTCTCTTTTTTTCATCTAAATATTTAGGGCGCATTATGATTAACTTCGGAGTTCGAAAGTAGCAAAATTTTATTAGCAATTTTTTTTTAATTAAAAATCTAGCTATACCACAATTCAGAAGGCCTTTGAATGGTGTTAAGCAAGATTTCACTCAAATATATTTACTAACAAAGAAGTTGTGACAGAATCTTTTTCCAGTCTTAACAGTGCAATACAAGCCAGATTTGCACACTGTATATCAATGGCATTTCGATCCTCTTTCCTTTTCATTTTCTGTTGTCTTCTTTTGTATCGAAATTCATCAAAGTTTTCCAAAAGTTAATTAATACTCGTTCCTCGTTAACGTTTCTATGACTACCAAGTGTACCAAGTGGATAATGGTACCTTATTACATTTTGCCGAAGATTCCAAAAATGCAATGATATACAGCATGGACCATTTTAAAAAATACATAAAACACGAGAAAAGAACCGTTTAGAAAAATTTCCATTTACAGAGGTACAATTTTCAGCATCGTGGAAAGACTCATCTGCACAACAATTGATGTGAAAAATATATATTACGTTCTCTGTTGTTGTTTTTCTATCGTTCTTGTACGTATTCGTTTCTTTGTTTTATTAACATTCTGTCATTTTTGTTTTACACGCAACGAACTTTAAAGCTTAGTACCGCTTGTCTGCGTTAGAGTTCTTTGGAATGTAAATTTATTATTCCAGTTGAAAAACGCAAAACCATTGGAACAAATGCCATTATAAGTAAGTGTTTGGTAAAAAAAAACAATTTTTAGAGATGATGTAATTCTATAACAATGTTTTTCCGCTTGAAATTTTTATAAATGTTAAGGTTAATGATGTTAGTGCTCCAAAGGAAAATCATAACTCTACGTTGATTGTGTAAGGAGCAGATGTTGGAAATTATATTTTCAGTATCCAGCTAAGAGTGTGTAGAAAACAACGTGTGTAATTTGGATTTGTTTTGTGTACGTGGTCCTAAATTTAAGTTCTTTCAAAAGGAGGGGTGATATAGAAAAAAGTAATTGATAATATAGTAATAGCTGTAAACTTTGTTGTTTTAAATACAATAACATATATAACCATGTTGCTCCTTCTAACTGTATTGGAAATATTTGAATTGTTTGAAACTCTTTGACTGCCTGTGAACTTTTATAACTGTGAAAGTGTTCAACTTGGAAAATTTAAATTTAACTGTTGATCGAATAGGGTAGGACTAAAAACTAATTAAATTTGTCGAAAATATTATACAGCTTGTCCGAAAATTGCGTTTAAACTTTCAAATAGAAAAAGTGTTAAAATTTTCTTTTAAATACATTGTAACTACCTATTTTCTTCTTTCTCGTCAAATTCCTCTCAGAAGAAACGAAGAGAACGCCATATTCATCACGCATCTAACATTGATGCTTGCCAAGGTATTTAGGAAAATGCTTACAGCATAATTTCTTTAAAATAAAAGCCCCACCAATGGCAACGTAGGTTGCGTAAAGATTTTTTAATGTCGTTTAATTTTGGTATATACAGCTTAGCCATCACCATTATACCAGGTGTGTCGGTAATTCTTTTCCGGTTTTTTCGCTAAAGAAAACACGTTACTTAGAATGGATAGTTAAAATTTATTTATTCAAAGTATTGGCCATTTGATTCTATACATTTTGTCCATCTCTCAGGCAATTTATGAATGCCATTCCAAAAGAACAGTTCCTCCTTTGAGCTAAACCATTCATCGAGCCATTTTTTAACTTCTTCGAAATCGGCGAAGTGCTGCTCTGCAAGCGCGTGCCCCATCGATGCGAAAAGGTGGTAGTCGGATGGAGCCAGGTCTGGAGAGTACGGCGGGTGCGATAAAACTTCCCATCCAAGTGATTTCAACATTTCTTTGACTGGTTTTGCTGTATGAGACGGCGCGTTGTCATGTTGCAAAATCACTTTATCATGTCTTTCAGCGTATTGTGGACGTTTTTCGATCAATGCACAGTTCAAATTGATCATTTGTTGTCGGTAGCGATCACTATTAACTGTTTCTCCCGGTTTCAACAGTTCATAATATACGACACCAATCTGGTCCCACCAGACACAGAGCATGGTCTTGCGACCAAAGCGATTTGGCCTTGCAGTCGATGGGCCAGCTTCGCCAGGTGATAACCATGATTTTTTTCGCTTGGGATTTTCGAAATAAATCCATTTTTCATCACCCGTTACTATTCGATGCAGAAATGACTTCCTTTCATACCTTTGAAGCAGAATTTCACTAGCGATTTTTCGATTTTCCATTTGTCTGTCATTCAATTCATGTGGCACCCATCTCCCCATCTTTTGGATCTTTCCCATAGCTTGTAATCGTTCACAAATTGCTACTCGGCCCACATTCAACTTTTCTGCTAATTGTTTTTGAGTTTGTGTTGAGTCTTCATCCAATAGCTCCTGCAATTCCGCGTCTTCAAACGTTTTCGGCCTACCAGGACGTTCTTTATCTTGAACGTTGAAATCACCACATTTGAATTGTCGAAACCACGTTTCACATGTTCTTATGGTTGGAGCATGCTCACCGTAAGTCTCTACTAGCAAACGATGACTTTCAGCGGCTTTTTTCTTTTGATGAAACAAGAAAAGTAATGCGTGCCGCAAATGCACGTTTTCAGGCACAAAACTCGACATTTTCAAAAAATTATAAATCTATAACGCTGTTATTTTGGCGGAACGTAACTTGTGTAGTTTTAAGGTTAATGTCAGTAGAATAAAATTACATATGTATCAAATCATAACATTTCATACTTATGGCCAGTGACATCTGCCGGAAAAACCGGAAAGGAATTACCGACACACCTGGTAGTTCGCAAGTTCGCACCATTGTTTTCATTTAATCAAAAAAAAAGTAATGATTATTGGCCTAATAAATAAATTACGTTATATGTCGAGCTCCTTGGGCATGGCCACGTAAACTACGCAATCATATCATAAAATCACATTGACTGAGAAATACAACAAAAATTTGGGGCGATTACGCCACTTTCCGTGAGTTTCATGAAATTAGCAGAGATTAGACAGGCTCGTGTTGCCTCGACAAAACATGAGTCTCTCTAGTCTTTTCACATTTCGTGAAGCGCACGGAAAGTGGCGAACTTTACTCATCAGTGAACTTCTCTATTATTACTGCTTTCAAACTCTTCGTATGCTACGCGTTAGCCACCACTATTGTATACATTTATGAGTTAAGTTTCATCTTTGTTTATAGAATAAAGTAGAACATTTTAATTCTTTCTGTACGGGCAGCCTTGTAGATATAATAATATTAATTAACTTTTTGGGAATATCTACGCTTATTAGATTATAATATCGTTTGTAACCTCGGCCAGAATTTGGGGACATTACTACAGATTTTTGTAACTGGAACGTTTGATAATACAGAACTTAAACTCAGGACCTTTCTTGTTTGTAGATATGTCGTTGTTTTTTTTATATATGTAACTGATGTGTATGTATTTCTGTAAATTATGAATGTAACATCGCGTTGAATGTTTTTCTTGTGATATAAAATGTTAATAAAAGTACATGCTTCATGGTTTTAATTTGTTGGTTCACCCAGATGACGCCTCGTTTTTCTGCGACGTTGTAATTAAATTAAAATGGACACCGGTTACTTGTTTCAAGTAAACCCATGCATAATATTGTATTATTGTTGGAATTGTATGAGTTAATTTGCAAACTCGGAACATTTAATTTCATTTATTAATTTTAATTTAATTTAATTAGAAACAGTAAAAATTATGAGATTAAAATATAGAAGAGTAATATAAAATGTTAAAGCTGTAAAAATTGCTTCGAAATAGAATGCTATGGATAGACTAAACTCGACATTCACGATCTGTATCGGCGACAGAAACCTAATTCCCAAGGACAAAAACAAACGAAATTATATAAAAAAAATCGTGCTACACGTACAAATAATTATTTGTTAAATATCAAGTAAAATGAAAAGCTGTGCTTTTATATGAAAGCATTTTACGTGATACTGTCCCAGAATAAATAAAAGTTGAAAGGTAGATAATCCTCACTATTACACGAAATCCTCAAATAAATGTAAAAATCACACATTACTTGCAAATACAATTTTTTTACTGGAATAAAAAATTGCGATAATGACGGTATTTCCAACAAACTACATTATATAAACCAAGAACTATAAATAATTTCAAACGATTTTTGAAGTCCATTATCCAGGATAATATTTGGAAATTTGCGAGCATCATTAGTTATACCTTCGAGAACGACCTCCGACTTCTGCAAAGCTAGCTTTGGCCGAGGGCCAAAAGTCTTTTGGAATTATAGAGATAAAATATTACACCTGAAGATAAATGAAAACTTGGAAAAGCGCACTTTTGCGTCAATCAAACATAATCCAAATTTCGAAAAGGTCGTTTACAAGATAAGATTCTGTGTTTTTATCGGTAAATGGATAAAATTTCAAACTTCAACGTTTTAAACGGAATAATGAGGCTCGTTAAATTTATTACATCAAAGAAGTGGAAATGTACAAAGTGAAAGAAATTAGTCACATAATCCTTTGATTTATCGTTTAAAAGTTATTAAATAATAAAAACTAATAGTTTGTTATTGAAATTCGCGGAAGCTGATGTACAATACGAAGATTCAAACAAGTACTTGACTTATCCTCATCATTTAATTCGTTTGTGAGAGCAGCTTTGAATATCCTAAAATAGGTAATTACGGGAAATACCTAATAATCCTTTATATAACTTCTTATGCCATCTCTTTCTCACAAGCTAAACATGTAAAAGCGAAAACTGTAAATATGCTAGAATGAATCTGGTAATAGATAGTTCGAAATGCTCCTACTAGATTGCAGGCCCGTAATCCAATTGTAGCTGCAGGAATTTTGAGGCAACAAGTTATACAAGATCAATTTAAAATATTTTCATCTTCTTCTCCTCTTAAAAACATTTATCATCATATTTCTCATTGAATATGATGCTATTTTAATTTTATAAAAAAGGGAACTTTCTCGCTAGGTTGCAAAACCTTGAAAATGTAAGATGTAGAAACTTTGAAGTGTAATTAAAGTTATTTAATTTAAAAGGGGGGTGCTTCATTTGTTATATTTTTCGTGTCTTCAGCGTGTTTGCTACGTGATGGTAAATTAATTGTTTAAAGTAAAAAGGAATCTATAAAGACGTTATCAACAACTCGTTTAGTTGAAAAGCACTACTAGATGGCACCCGCGGTTGTGACATAGTAGCTAAGTAACTAAGCTCTTTTATCTATGATAGGCATTTTGTATTCATCCTTGTGCTGTTTCACGACTAATCCTTTGAAAGAAAAAATGGTTAAATTTTAATGTTTTCGTATAAACTAAACGTTTTAATCTGACAAAAACAAAATGATTCAAACGATAGATTGCGCCACACGAACAAATATAGTACAGGCTTCCGGGATTGACGTTATTCTTCTAACGCGCCATCTATACTTGAGAAGCCAAATATACAAAAAAGAAATCTATCAATCTACTTGTCTATTATAGAATATTCTCAGGAGATGGAAATTTAAATAAAACAGGATTTAACACGTCAAAGTCTCGGTCTTTATTCATGTTTAAACACGTATATGTAACAAAAATGATGACCTACATAATATCACATTAAATTAACATTAAGAAAACAAATATTCTACGTTTTTTTTTTATCTCGCAGATACATTTCCTCACATTTTTTTTTTCATAATATTTAGCGTCCTTTTGCGCAAAGTTTTAATAGAAAACAACGTTGAAAAATTACATCTACTATGTTTTATATGCAATAGGAATTTTATAAAACAACCTTCGTGTTTCCTACAATACTAAATGCTTTACTTCAATGTTGCGTTAATATAGATCGCGAGCTCGTCTTGGAGTAACGCCTGATCCACTTTCTTCAAACTGCTGTTGCTGATCTCGCCAGATGTGAAAGAGTAGCTGTCATATTTGTTTGGGGAACTTTCCAATTCAATCGTCGACTTGTCGCCCTTATTGGCGGGGGAAATGGAAGTCATGTAGTAGCTGGAAAGTCTTCTGTTTTCGTCCAGTAGGGTTTTTTTGGCGATGCAGCGGAAGAAACGTAAGAACTTGTTCAACTTTGTCGGCGGTAAGGAACTTACGTGAACGGCTACCAGTCTAGTGCCCGGTTGGATGTTCTCGAAATCGATTTTAGACGCCATGGTCATCTCTACGTCGGATCTATTCGCGATCCAGGTGAACGTGACTGCCTCACGATCTGAATCAAGGGAACCGGATTTCTCCGGGGATTGCTTATTTAGGGACCTATAAATGTTAATAAATAGCTGGAAAACAAACTGGTTTCGATAAGAATGGAAACGTACAGATTGTTTTTATTGTTGTGTAAAGTAATAATAATTTTGGAATTTTAAGAATTATTGTTACACAGTACAAGGGTAGCTTGAAATGTTTAAAGTCTCAACATCAAGAATATTCTGGCGTCAAAAACGCAATTTCCAAAGCTCTATTGAAGCAGTAAGTTGAGATTTCTTTATAATTGTTGATAAAATTTGGATACTGCAGTACACTCCTGAAGCCAAGCATAGTCGAAACAGTATACTACGAATGGTGAATCGGCTCCGAAGAAAGCGAAGACCTTGGCCGGGAAAATGATAATAAGTAATAAGAATAAGCTACTATTACGTACAAATGTTGCATAACAAAATTAGATAGTCAAAGATTCAAACATGACAACAATGCTGTAATAATAATATGTTGTTGGTTGATTTACATAGATAATGATCGTTCTCAATAAGTAGAAGGTAGCGTTATGGACCTAGATGACAAAAGTAAAGCTGTAGAATATTGGGAAAGTACTAAAACAAAGTAACGTGTTCCCTTGTAACTTGAGAGATAAAGCCGAATGTGTAAAAAAGAAATAATTTCTGTGTTAGGCTGGAAACTTCTCAGACTACCCTCGTAATCAGTGGCGGTGGGTGACACACTCTTTTTCAAACCTAATGTTGTTTAAGAAATGTTGCAATGAAATATACAGACTGCGGGAACAAAACTGCAACTGCCGTAACGCGGGTGTAGAATAGAGAGGCCTCCGTTATTATGTGGAAAAAATTTTAAAAATTCTAGTGGTAGTCTCAACATCAAATCATGTGCTGGCCCTCCATATTTCTAGATATTTTATAACACTCTGTCTAGATTAAGATCTAAAGTGTGAATTATAAATTCACCCCAGCATTTGAAGGCGAAATAATAAAGTACACCTACCTTCTTCCCTCGTTCGTAATCGCGCCGTTGTTCCCATCGAGCGAATTCCGCCTTATTAGGATGGTATGCGTGTGCTGGCTAGGATCCTCACGTCCCGAGTCCGACGATTCGGGCCGTCTCTGCGTAGAACGCGAAAGAACCGAATACGAACGCTGTAGCGGTCCTCTATGCCGTCGTTTCGGTACCAGACAGCATCTCGCGAACGTCTCCTAAAGAACAAATACTATTTTGCTTTAATCTTTACGCGTAAGCGTCGGGCAATTAAGATTAGCATATTAATGGACAATAACAACTTCCCTTTTAAACTTTAATTATCTATAAAACAAACCGAAATCATAAAACTTTAAAAGGAATTTAACAATAAGCAGACTAAAGCTTGTTTCTCTCTCTCTATAGAATCTAGATTTAAAAGTCGTTTCATTTTGTCGATTTCAAATTCGCTGAATCCAGCTTCGCAAAGATAGAGATAGAAGATAAGGGTGCCCATATCCATTGGAACAATACGCTATGCTATTAATGGACTACGTAAATATCAGAAAAGCTTCTTATTTAATCGCCTAACATTGGAGCAGAGTAAATGATACTTTGGATTAGTTGTATTGGAGAATGCGGCGCTTTCGAGCTTAACGATCTTAACGAATACAGGATATGCGATTACTTGGATCACACCTCTTTAGCGATTATGGGCTTACGTATACACGCGTATTTCCTTTTTAGGTAGCATTCGTAGATACAGCGCAGTCTAGGAAGTAATCATGGTTCGATTAACTTTCCGAACGAAAGGAAAGATTGAAGGGGTTTGATATACAGGGATAATAATAATAATATATTTGCCTAACAGGACAAAAATGTATGAGATCCAATAAAGATGTCTTCGTAGCATATTGGCATTACGTGTCATTTGATAGATTGACAGTCTAAGTAGTCGGTTGGTTCTTGGTGTTGATATCCTGAATGTAGGCACATGGCGGGACGCCAGTTGAGTAACGTTAAAACATGCAGTTGACAACAAGTAAGGACAATGAATTTTGTTGTTAAGAAGCTTCTGTAGGTACCGATGACCTATAAAGCAGATCGTAGCAAGATATACCCCAATCCGGATAAGTTCCATCGATCTTCCATGATGATAAGATCTTCAAAAAAACGACGTTGAATCCGCTCGATTTAATAATACTTAATAATAATGACATCGTATATACTTCTGCATTATTTATTATCCTTACATCCTTACACTCCCAGCATTGCTATTAAATTATCAACACCTGGCATTCGCCGTGGAAATCTCTTAAAACGACAAGATTTATAGCCCGTTCGCCGCAGCTAATTGCCTTTATATTTTGCACTAATGACATACTATAAAATATAGAGCGTTGTAATTTTTGCAAGCGAAGACTAATCTTTGCCTTGGACAACGATTCAAGCATTCCCTTCAATGTCTTGCGACTGTCATCTTGGTTTAATTGCGTCGAAATTCCATCGTAAAAAAAACCGATTCCGCCAATAAAATGTCCCTCTATCTTTCAAAGTAAGGGACGAAAATCACGCGCACTAACGGGAGATAAGTATGACGTACCTTGAATGCCTCTCTGAACTTGTTAGACATTATATTGTACAATAGAGGATTGATGGTGGTGGAGACGTAATACAAAATTCCACTGATGTACGTCGATATTTCGTAAATTTTCAATGGGATGCTGTCGTTAGTGTTGCCGTCTGCTGGCGCCTTAACGTAAGTCGCGATCAGACGTTGGGCGTGAAAGGGTGCCCAACAGATGAAGAATGCCACCACTACCGCCACTGAAAAGAGAAAAAAATTGTATATAAAAAAGGGGGCAATTTGTCAAAAGTGCTCGATATTACATTTTACCGTTTACTCTACTAACTTTCGAAGAATGGAATTTTTGTTTTTTTAGAAAGAAAACGTTTCACAATCTTCATTCGTAAAATATTTTTAGTCTCGAAAGGTAATGGTTAACTTTATTGGTGAAAAATTATTTTTTATTTTATCACCAATAATTTTTCTCCATTTACAATAAACATATTTCTACCACCCCTTCGTGAATTACGCAGAAGTACGCGAACTTTATAGCTTCCCATAGAAGACGGCGTAATAAAACGAGTATTGCGTATCACTGAACAATGCGACAACAAATAGAAGATAACCGAATATATTATTGGCTAATTTTCAACAATATGGGTAGGTCCATATCTCTCACACCAGCGACAATAGCTGTTTCTGTCACGCGCATTTTTATTTACTGTTCTGATTAATGCCTGTTTCCCTCGAATTTACTAGGCCGTAAAGGTCTGCGATTATTCCACGAAATTGAACGTTGTTTGTATCTGGACGAACGCATTTTTTTGTATTCTTCCATTTTCATTGGTAAGGAATAATAGCAAATATCATTTTATTCGATAGCAATGGTATATTTGAGACTGTGGAATACATGATTGTCGTAGTGCGGTTGGTGTTATTGTGCTGGGTTTTCCGGATCCTTATCCTGCTTCCTCCAGTTCCATCGGGTTGATGATCTTCCTGGGGTCCTCGGTCCTCGGTGTTTGGTCCTCGGACTCTTCTTCCTGGACTCCCTCCTGGTTGGTGTTATTACGGAGGTACCAGCTCTTATAGCAAACATAAACCGATACGCTTGCGCTGTTATTAATACTTATGGATTTGTACATATACAGGGGGTGATTGTTTTTTCGTCGTCGTTTTTCTTATCATTGTCATCTTCAGAATAAAGTCTCTAGAGAAATAGAAAAAAAACAGGCAGACATAATTCTAAAAGCAAATATTCCGATCTTCTATTTTTTTATAAGCGAAGCGAAGAAATCATCTAAAAATTACTGCCACCAACCCCCTAACTAACTAAAGAACAAGGTTTATAACTAGTTAAATTCACGCTTCATAACTAACTCGCAAACTAGTATCATTAGCGCGTAAATGAAATTAATTTAATAGCATACAGAAGCGCTAGGAACAGTGCGTTTTGGTTGCTATGTTGTTCTCTGTAATTATAACTGTTTGTACTTACTTAAGTTATATAGCTTTTAATCCGCTCAATGTATTTTACAAGTAAGATTAGGGCTCTCCTTTCTAATATTTAGTCGCGTCGTTAACGCTATGTTGTTGCGTGTTACTTCTCTAGGAAGTCGCCCGGTGTTCCTCCTGGCATGAACTTGGAAAATGAGTTTCGGAATTGCTAAAGATAACAACACGCAATGCTATATATACGAATGTACAACTATACCTAAGTCGTATTGTGGCACGTATCTGCGTGTTAATGTCTTTTACGATATTATCCAGAAGATATTCAAGTATTTAGCGTTAACACGTAACAGCGTAACACCAAGTGCTTTTTTGTTCATTACAAGCTAGTTAATATAACGGTTTGTTGTCCTATTTCTATTTATAAAGCTTTTAAATACAAAAGGACTCTTTTTTAATTTTAATTCTCTGGATCATGGATAATAGCGTGAGAATCAGTATATACAAATTTGTCTAGAACATCACGATATCTTCTAGTTGTTTATAATACTTGCCGTCTGCTGGACTTTTGTGTTCGCGAGCTGCGGTTTTAATAATATTGTGTTGAAATTTTGTATGTTTCGCTCCTATAAATATCGATAA
>LR737396.1:1213153-1308510 GCA_902655005.2 Marronus borbonicus
TCGTTGTGACAACTAATGCCTGCGAAGCCTTATTTCAGCTGTAGCTGCAATAGAAAGCAAATATTGCTGAAAAATTGACGTGTAGCGAGAAATTAGAGTGGCAATATCAGCGATTCAATTTTCATAAATGCGAGCTTCACGTTGTGAGGTTTATCTTAAGAGTTGTTTTCATTTCTGCGTCGGATTTATGTCATTATGACGAGGGTGTCGGGACAAAATACTAAACGTGTAACTGCGCCGCGGATTGATTGCCTTTGGGAACCCCTGGCTTACACCGTTTATTACTTTGAGAAAAATCGGTAGATCGCCCACCACTTTGCCTTTGTATACTGCGGCGTAAAATCCTCCAAGGTTTGCTTCACCTACGTTGATAAAATATAATTTACGATAACCGTATTTACTCCTTTCCTGGAAATATTTATAATATAATAGCAATAAATTAACGTATTCCAAATGAATATTTTAAGTATTGTATGCATTGTTTTTTAAAGGGAATTGACATGCCTCGTTATTTCAATATCTGAATAATGTGCTAGTGAACTCGTTATTTAAATGACAACCAGCGAATTAATTATAGCTAGTTAGAAATTCATAGAATGACAACGTAATGAATTTCCTATCATTGCATGGAATTATTACAATTGGTGTTTTGTCTATCTTCATCGTAAGATAAGGTATAAAAACAAGTAGCAAAACAAGAACCTAAAGCATTGGTTTCGAAAACGAAAAGAGAACATTGCCATATGTATATTCACCGCGATCAAAATAAAGAAAATATGGAAGCTGGTAAATCAAAAGACAGAAAACTAAGGTTAAGGAAAACTTTTCTTTGGTCCAAGTCCAAGGTAGTATTGCGCATTTATGCCGAGTACTTGTCCCACTTGTAAGCTAAAAATCTTATACCATAGGTGGCTGACATTATCGAGATACTGAAAAATGCTGCGATTGTTAACAGTACCTTCTACTTTGTACCGGCTGAGAACGCTGTAGTATTGCCATAACATCGTTAAAATCAACCTAAAAAACTAAAACTTTGGTTTAGATTATCGACGTATTACGGATGAACTGTAATCAACTTGCCAACCTAAGTACTGGAACTTTTCCTGGTTCCTTAAAAATAGGCTTAATCTGTCAAATCCCAAAGAAAGAAAAGGAAATGTTGGAATAATTAGCTCGTCTTTTACCCTTCTAAATGTTTATATAACGCTCTGTTAGTAGAAATATTTTGGCCGTGGAACAATGTTCAGTATTGGGCATAATCGTATTCTTCCCGTTTGTTAATGATTGGTCGTCCTGTATAAGTATTCCGAGTACTCATTCGAGTACGATCAGAATTGTACTCAAAACATTCCGATTAGCTTTAAACGGCACCAAATCGATCAGCAAGCAGTTTTCGAACACAAGAAGAATTCCCGAGATTTCAATTGTAGTGGGTCGTGATTGGAGTTCTTTGAGACTTCAAAATATCTACGCACGTGTATTGATACGAACATGAACGGGTAAACATAGATTAGTGATGTCTGTAATCGTTTAAGTAGTTGTTTTTATGCGATACTACAGTTGAACGCAAGCCTGGGACAGGGGTGTCTACTACGCTTTGGCATACTCGATTCTGAGCTGGAGCATGTGGAAGTGTTCATAACGAAAATGTAGTTTTTCGGCTTTCAGCAATAAAAATGTAATTGTCGCAAGAGTCTCGCGAACAAAATCTTCAAACAAGAGCGATCTTGAGCTCAATTCTAGCGTATATCCCTTATACAGTACAGATGTGTATATATAAAAAAATTATTCCCTCGCCAAATGAGATTTCACAGAACAGCGGTGGACGATATACTGACGAAGAAGTTGTAAATAAATCGGGTAAACATAAAGCCGTTCAAAAAAAAATTATTAACATATAATTAATTGGTAGGTAGTTCATGTAAAATTTACACTATTGAAATATATTTGTACCTTACTACTTTATCAACATCTAGACTTTATGGTGTAAGTTACATCAATATATTATAACCGATAAAAGGTGAAAATAAATCATAAATGTTGTTTCCAATTTTTCGCGAAAGCACGCTACGTGATAACCCGACATATGTTGTATTCGGTGGGACGTCTGCTTCATTCACCGTGCTAGGAACGCTTCGTTTTTATTATTTTTAGGAATACGTTGTTCGACATCCATGCACTGGCGGTATCAATGTTCACTGACGTAAATCATTTCGCCGTGGCTAAATCGTGGTCTTTGAATGAAATTTCGAATATATTAAAGTAATGAGGCAACAAGGTTGAATATCGACCCCCAATTCGGTTTTAGAGGGCCTTTAAAATTTATTTTAAAATGTTCCTGGTGATGTGTTTTATTATTTATTAAACACTCTATTTTTTGAAAACTTGAAAAGTTAGCTACGAAGTCAAAATTACTACTGACGACTATGGAATTTACTTCTTTGAGGTTTACTGAAGAAAGACGTATGTGCTAAATTTTGAGTTTGATTTCCTAAATTTTTTACTTAGGTTTCAAATTATAGGTTCCTTAAATGAAACTGATAACTAGAATCGATTGCAATATATGCCGTGGCGATATCTTTTATTTAATATAGTCTCCAATTAACACTATTACTTCTCCGTTTTTTTTTAACAAAAAGAAAAAACTCGATTACAAGCCGTCTAGATGTTTCCCCGGAGATGTATTCGTCTGGTATCGTACCATAATATCGGCCATTTCTGTACATACTGGATGACATCGGAGTTTACGGTGTGGCGATAATTAAGTGGGCTACAAAAACTAAAACTTGTTGACATGTCAGCAACGAACAGGTTGTTTAAGATGTACTGCGGTACTGATGACCTTTAAACAACATCGTAGTCCTTTTTTTTCCGTACCCGCGCGGTGATTTTTATTATTTATTTTGCTAAAATTAGAATAATAACACCTCAGATTTGCTTTATACTTTATGCGACGGAATACATTAAAAAATAAAATGTTTATTTGTAATTATCGACAAATCGACCATGCACTTTTTTCTCCTGATTTTGCGAGCGTGTTTTGAGATAGCATCATTTTTCGAATCTCATTTAACGCGTAGGTCCTTGTATAAACTGTTTTTGAATCGCCTGATCTTAGATTGCGATGATTACCAAATATGGATGTTCTGGAATTCTATTCTAGGAATTCTCGATTAGTGTCACCGGTTGCTGTTTATCGACAATGATTTGGAATTTAATTTATTGGCGTAGGCTAGGAAGCCCGGAAATGTATCTACATTGAAAAAAGAAGATACTTGACGTTTAAATGAGAATTTGCCGGTATTAAGTTTCCAGGTTCTCGAAGAAACGAAATAAATTAAAATTGTGTCTTAATGCTCTATAGGTATATAGCGTGTCTGCCTATCTCTTTTAAAAAATGATGGTAATTTCACCTGTAAGAATGGAATTATTCTTTTTCATAAGTCGTAAAAATAATTCAGTTTTTATTTCGAGCATGTTCGAGCTTTAGATGTTGAGAAAAACTTATTTAAGCGTAATTTCACCGAAGTATGTGATATTGTGAAACAAAAAAGATCTACTAATTACAGGAAAGACATTTTAAATAGCCTTACCGTTGCTTCTATGGTTTCATCGCAAATGTCAGTAATGTAAAGATTTTTTGTATCCATTTTTTAGTTCTTGTTTTTATTTAACTATTTTCCTATACATGGCATTGCCGTTCTGCTCCTTCTAGAACATCGTAACACAACGAATTTTTCACTTTATTATGTTAGTTTTAATTGACTTGACCATGTTTTTTGCTATCTTAATGTGTGGATGTTATATAATTCGGATATGTGAGTACTCATTACTTTGAATTTAGTCTTATTGTTTTTATTTGATTTTTTCCACTGTTGTTCTAAGGTAGTCCCGATGAAGGTTACATTATGTGACTGAGAATTTGGTTTAGCAATAAAGAATTAAACTGATGGGTTTTCTATCTTTTATCTGTCTTTAAAGTAATTGGGGATCAACAAAAAATGATAGAAAATGTGCTGGGTTGGGGTAACTACATGTAGAATTCCTAACTATTCCTTGTCCAATCCTTGGACTTCGGGTTTCCATGTGAAATGAATTATGTGCCTTTTACCTTATATAATAGGTTGGAATGAGATATTGACGCCTTACCAAACAACCAATCACAGTCTACCTAGGATAGATGCAGTTGGGGCGCACCATTTTTGTGGCAACTCTGATTTACCGTATTTACAATAGCCTTAATAATAAACAGTGTCAGTGTACATTTAAAAGGTGACTAATAGACTTAAAATTAAAATAAAAGAGTTGGTACAAATTTACGTTAATGAACCACTAAAATAAAGAATCTCGTGATCACATTAATGCCTGTATGGCATTTGTTTTACTTGGCAAAGCAAATATTCTGATAGGCCTGCGTTCTGCTTATCGACAATGTACTGTCGACTATAATGAAAAAGTTTGAAAAACTCATTATACCATGTGGAGATTGACGACTCGATCGGGTCGTTTCATGTTTTACGTGATAAAACTGAAAAAAAGCGGCTTCTGTTTTATTAATTTTTTTCCCCTAAACAGTTTCCCAATTTTAAATGTGTAACACGGTGAAGATGCAAAAATAGTCTTCAGGTTAAAAAAATAACAGAAACCTATTCCTTTTCTTTTATCTTTGGGGCACTGACGAGGAAGAAATCCACACAAACAGTCTCACAGAAAAGAGAAAAGATACTAATTATGATACTTTGAAAGTAAGTATCACTGTAATATTTTTGACAATTAGCGTCATCTTCGTGTTGAGGCCTGAAAATGTTCAGACTATTCTCGTATAAATAGTAATACAGGAATAGGAAATTATATTAAAAAAGTGTAGTTAAACGAACATTTTTCAATTAGCAACTGATTTCAGACGCCTCATACATAAAATGAAAATGGACGTGGAAAATATAACCTAACGTTGTAAGGTTATTTAGCTGGGGTAATTTACCAAATTTGCGGCCGCTATTCAAATTAATAAACGTCCAAGTGAGACATCGTTTAAAATTTCCCCCTCTGTCTCTGTCTATCTCCCAACGGTTAGTTTGTGACGGATCTTTTTGCTTTTACAATTTTTCCGTGAGCGTACCCTCAACTTCAGTTTCATCAACGTCGTTAGAGATTTGAATCTATGTTGAAGGTGGCGCTGACGACCACGACGGCAATCAAGTGGTAATTAGCGATTTTCTCTTTTATATTAAGCTTTTCTTTTCTTGCAGTAGGAACAGCCCCGTTTCGACGTTGTACTTCGCAATTTTCGTAATTCGCGAATTAATTACGCCTCCTTCCGTCAATTTGTGAACGCAGACCTTTTAAAATGCTAAAATTCGTCATGAGGAGTGCTAGACGTTGTGTAACTATAATGAGTTGACGTCTTGCGTTATGAATATTTCAATCGAAGCCAAATTGTTCGTAGTTGTTGACGGTAGTTTATGCAAATTGATGATTGTTGATCGTTGAGAATAACATGATGCAGGTGAAATTATGCGTAACGTAAATTTTGATGATCAAAATTAGCCAATTTCAATTGTTTTCGATAACTCAAAAATTTCAAAATTCACTGTTGGCAAAACCTCGAGGAACAACAAATGCCACCCCAAGAATTGTGCAAGGTTTAAATAACAATGGCTAACACCGAAGATTAGCAGATGCCACCAACAAAAGTGTGAAGAAAATACTATAGACAGATGAAAAATTTACCAATTGTAGAGTGTCCAATGGTCATAGCTGTCATCATCATTGGTCTACTGAAAACCCACATTTGTGGAACCGAAAACAATGTTAAGTTCGATTTGGTTTAAATGGTAACACATATTTGGAGCTGTTAACAATGAAGAGGAAAATGCCTGCTTTGAGACAAGTTACTAATCTTTGCAATATGTAACGCGTCCGGTTCCAACAGGACGGTTACTCGCCCCAAAATACTCCTGAAGTGCAATTGTTTTTGAGAGAACACTTAAATGAAAGAGTGCTTTCAAATAATCGATCTGCGAGATCACCCGACCTTATTCTACTTTATTTTTGTTTGTAGCGTACAATGATTCTACTATACATGATAGTAAATTTATGTTCCTTACTAAACTTAAATCAACCCATCCTTTTTTCTACGTGTCCAAACTTCCATGTCAGATAGTGTACACATAAATATTCTACTACGTTGTACACATATGATAGAATTAATTAAAGCAATTGAGTTCGTCGAGAAGGTTACCTAGTCGTTAGTAGCTAGCAAGTTACTTACCGAAAATCGAACTTAATAACACAAAAATACGCTTGATTGTTGCGGTAATAACTTGACCGCATGTTTATTTCATTTTTTATACTTCCTTACTCCACTCCTTTACAATTCGCTTGTCTTTTAAAGGAATCGAAATTAAAGTTAAGGCAAGAAACCTTGGCTTTTGAAACGGGCAACATTTAGTGAAAGCACTGGGTAATACCCGTACAGATGAAAGCCGGTTCTCCTTAGGCCATTTTAATTTACCCGCTATAATTATTATTAACTTGTACATATATGCGCCGTCGAAATGTAATGTAATGATTCTTGGAAGATGCGCGGTGCGAGCTATATTTGATTTAGCTAGCATTAAATCGAGAAATTATTATTTTTTTTTTATATGGAGTGCCCAAAGGATAAACTATTACACCAGATTGAATATTGGCAGGATTTCGAAATAGTCCAGGGTTAGTTGAAGATTCTTTAAAATATTGTCAATATTACCCGATAATGTTGAGAGATGGTAATTGTTCATTCTTAGAAGTACTAGAATTATTCACTTCTGGATTTAGCCTTATTTTGGAAGGCCAAATTTTGGATTTTCGCTATATTTCATTGTTTCTGCGAGAGAAGAATTAGCGTCAAGCTTGTGAAAAGTTGCATGAAGTTTACGGTGATAATGTTTTACGAGAACGTCAGTACCAATGATAGTTCATGAAATGTTGTGCTGGTGACTTTGATCTCAACGCTCAGCAAGGCCAATCGAGGTTTACCACAAAAAAATAAATATATTAATTGTGTCAAACCAGCGTTACATGACACGAGAGATTGCAGATTATAAATTCTTGATCACACTATATCACAGTAGACAAAAAACAGGGTTTAAATATAAGGTGTCCCATTTAAAAGAAGTAAACTTGAATCGTCAATGCATTTTAGAGCGAAATTAAAGATTTTGTTGCTACTGCTATTATCTTCTTCTGGGTTTCGCTCGACATTTCGCCGTTCATGCTGACGGCTTTTTCAGGATAACTGAACTGAACAAGGAGCATCCCGAAGCACCGAAGAACATGGTGGTTAACCTGTCAACGAGGCAACTATCTGCAGACGAGACGGAAGTATGGGGGATGAACAGTTCAGTTATCATGAAGAAGCCGTCAGCATGAACGGCGAAATTTCGAGTGAAAGTTTTGACACACGGCGAAACTCGGAAGAAGTTAATAGCAGTAGCAGTTATATCGGCCGTGAAAGCCTACGCAATGTTATAAACATTTAGTTATCTTATGTGCTGATATAATCGTGTTGATAATCTTTCGATGAACTGCTTAAGTTTCACTTTCTACATTAAATCTTGCAAATAACAAATCGGTGCTCCAATAAGTAGCTCCGTGGTGTCCCCTCTTTTTGGATACTAGTTTATCAGAACATCCTAGAAACTAAAACCAACTCGTTCGGGCAGATTAATTTCTATTCAAATTACCCTCTCGGGCAGAAAACTAACACTCTCAACGCAATTAAAAACGGAATCTTACACATTGCTCACAGTACCAAATTATGGCACGCCCTAAATTTTTAAAGCTGAAGAGTTTCGTTAAGTCCGAAAAGTTCTAACTAGCCGCTCGGCTAGTCCTGTTCATTACGTCCAAAATCACCACGAACAAATCCAATCATCATTTTCATTCGATACTACACGTCAAATAAAAAAATTGTCAATATACGTTTTGGACGGAACACAATGAAAACAAAAATGAGATTACACCCACGTTTCGTTTATTACTCGCGAATTGATCATTTTCTAATTGATAATCCGGCGTACCTACGTGACAATTTGTATTTGCCGATAACCTGACAAAAATAATTTTCGAATAATTCATTTGCAACGCACGCAAATAGGGCTGCTCGTAGAGCAATTACTAATTAGAAATCCAAAAAAAAATCCAATTGATATTGTGGAATTTGATTGGTTCTGTCCACCCTGATTAGTTCGGGATTTAGTCTGCGAGAAACCCTAATATTAATTAGAGCTTGTGAAATAAATAAATGCATTTAAGGCTTAAAGAAATCGTAATAACATGTTGATACAAATTAATTCCTTTAAAAAAGCAATTATATGCGGTAATTGGGTAAAAAAAAAATTTTATTTTTCTTTAAAGCAAGAACATGCTAATTCCGAAACTAATCCATTAGAGGACGCGATAACCACTAATCTAATAGCTGGCGAGGCAATTAGATGGAAAATTGATATATGGGTATACAAATCATTATTATCACTAATAATTACAACATTTTACGGCAGGCTGTTTGTGCGAAAGCAATACGATACAATTTAGCTGGAATGAGTACAGAGAGAGGAATAATACAACCGATTCATTTTTCATCATCAGGTTGTACAGGGTCCTGTAATAGGGCACTGTGAAGAAACAAAAAATATATTTGACCCAAGTATTACTAAAATTAAAAACACAACTCTGGAAATTTGTGACCACCCCCACGGTTCATCGCTGCATCGCATAAGCCCCTCCGGAACAAATGGTCCCCAGTCAGCGTGCAGCAACAGCATTGAAGATGTCCCATAAGTGTGGTTGTTCGTGGTTTATGAAAACATCAAGCAAAACATCTCCAGAATTTGATCGCCTCTTTGCACATTTTATCTCCTCAAATCGGATATTATTGATCTACTAATTGAAGGTCTGTTTGGATAATTAAACACGTCACAAGCTCTTCTGTGATCACCGAAACTAACAGTTATTTTTGTTATGTTATGTTAAAATAACGATCTTTACTATTTACAATTCATTTTTTTTATTTTTTCATTTCATGATTATTTTGGAACAAATAGAATAATGATGTACTTCTGTATTTTCGGACTCAATACTTTTCACATGATTGCACAAAACAAGCGAAACTTTTGGCACAATATTTTCTACGCATCCTGTATATTTTTTGTACCAAGAAATTTTATTTATACACCTCATAAAAGACCCTATTTATAAGTCTCTAGAGACATCTAAACCGTATATACACTGTGAACCACCTTCCACTGCCTGCCACAAAAGGTGAAGCAAAAGAATGAATAACCGTTATTTATGTTACACCCTGTTTGTTATAAGATTAATAATAAAATTAACTTTGTGTAAATTATAATATTACGGACACAGCCGTAGAGCTCGATTAGCTTTTGACGGCGCCAAGGTAGGTGGATGCCATTTTAGAAGAGTACGTGGTTCCTTTTGCTCCTTCTATAGGGCCTCATTTTTAAGGGCGATAATTTGCGTCCGCACAGTGCTGGGATAGTCAACCAATATTTAGATGAGATGAAGTCTTTGGAACAGATTCGAGCATGTGTACCTCGTCCAAACAGCTTGAATCAACTTGCTGCGGCGCTTCGAGCAGAATGGAGGCATATGCCCCAACATGATGTTTAAAATTTGATTAACTCCAAACCGAGACGTATGCAAGCCGTCAGAAGGACTCAGAAGTGGAAATACTCGGTATTAATTGCAATAACATTAAATAATAAATTATGCAAAAGTTACCAATAAAAGGTTGCGAGACGAGAACTATCTTCACGAAACGAGGACGGGTGACAACCCTAATATGCACGCAGTCCATTTTCTATTTACACGCGAGTAAATATAGCGACATATACTAGCGGTTTCCACGATTTTCTCGCGAAATAAAGCATCCCCGCATTGCGCACATTTTACAAACGATTAAAGCGAGAAAATTACAGAAGAAGGGACACAGTTGAAAGGGCGATAATAACAATCACATGGAACGTTCGGCAATACACTACGTATATATTGCGAATTCTCAACTGTACGCCCGTATTCCATACTTCTAGACAGCTGTGACAATGCTTTCAAGTTCTACCGTTCTTCGAAAATAGCTTTTTGCTAACGGGAAGCTTACGATTGTTGTGTTGATATACGCCGAGTTCGTGCGAATTTATTTGCTTCGTTTCTTCACAAAGTTCCATACTTGCATAGTTGTTAAGACAATATGCAAGCTTATAAAAAGTTGAATTGTGTAATCGTGTTGCAAAGTTGATTCACGTGAAACTATATAGATAAAAGCTATTTATGAAATGTAGAAAGTTTGGCGACGATATACGAAAAAGCTATTATTACGCCTGTGTACAGATAATCATTGAAGATAACGTGTAAAACATTTACGCGAAGAGATCCGCATTTTCCCACATTTCCCTGTACTTTGTTGAACATTTGGTATACCTAATAGCTTACCATGTATTTTAATTTAGGAGAAGCATTTTTAATAGGGCATTAAATATTTGTCCCGTAATTTCAAGTTTTATGATCAAAGAGTGGTTTTTGTAATTTAATTTAATTAAATTTTTTATAAACATAAAATTTTTCATGTCGGTTATGAGAGGACATATAGCCACAGTTTTAAGGAGAGAATATTTGGCAGAATTCAATACTTATTTAGACTAGATCGTTCCCGTAGCTTGTAGCACCTTTTAGAAAGATGTGGAGCACACAGAATATTCTAGAAAAATATGGAACTTGAAGTTTATAAACCTTCTAGTAGACTACTATCGGACATTGTCGGAATTTAGTGAAAGTCCTAAATAGGTGGGGCGGCTGGTATAATTACGGCACCACCTTGGCGAACGAATTCGCTTCTTAATAACAAACATCTGAGAAGAATAGAAAATGGTTTTAAGACGTCTGCTATCAGAGAAGCGCCCGCTTTGTTTAAGTGTGCCGCTTTGTGTTTTTGTAAAGTCGCACGAAGCATCAAGAATAACATCCTGTTGCTAAATAATTCGTATTTATACTGTTGCACGCACTGCTAGGGGGATTTTACAATATCTAAAAGGCAATTAGCAATTAATCACGAAGGAGGTAATATATTTGTTACAATTGAATTTATTCCTTATCTTTTATGGTTACATTAGGCGTTCCCATGTTCGCTTGTTTAGTGTTTTTGTGAACGGCAGTGTATACGGACGAAGCGTGTTATATGTAAGTAGATGTGTCTGCACTTACATGAAAATGAAAACATTAAATTAACATCTACGGACAATTAAAGAGCATGTAACCTGTATTTAAAGCCAAGCATAACCTGTCCGGAGTTCTCCACGCGGATACGCAAGGTTAACCGCGAGTCAAAAGGTCCTCTTTATTATTGAAGCGTCATGGTATTCTTATATATAATGCATGTTAAATATGCTGAAGAGCGATTGAATATTAACGGTACATCGTTAATTTGGAGAGGTCATTTAAATGTTTGGTTTAATATTGTCGAATTTAGAATTTACCGTTGATATATACACTACTGGACAAAATATGGCGTATAAAATGGTATTTTGGAAGCACTATTTTATTGGAAAAGAGTATTTTCTTAAATTTAGAATGTTGGCTTAATTTAACAGACTTCACTTCTTTCACAAGACATTTTTTCTATTGTAAATCTGCTGAATCCCATGTTTTAAGTAGCTTTTGAGTAAACTGCTGATAAAGAGGGAGTGGCTTCGATACAAGCAAGACAGATTGGTAACAAACAAGAGAAGACGACAAACAAAAGTTATTTTTAAGGTATCTGTTGTAAAGTGAAAGTAGCGATGTGTTAGGTAAAAGCTATTCACTTATTTTGACCGCTTTTCTTGAATTTTCTCAAGGCAGCGACTTTGTTAGTTATCGAACATATAGTGCCAAGTTAGCCAGACAACAATTTCGGATTTTTTTTAACCTATCGAATCTCATCTTTTTGGAACAAGTCTACCATGTTTGATTAAAATAGATTAATTTCCTTTTAACTAATCCTTAAACTAACTTCAAAGTTATTTTATAGGTACATATAAAATGAATGGCGCAGCGTCACAACAAAGGGGGCAGCTCCTCTTCCAATAAGCCATCACGCATCAAATAGAAAGGAACATTACAGCGTTTGTCGGAAAAAGTCTTTAGCAAGATTAATTATAGTCCGCTCTTTTTTTTTCCTATCGAATGTAAAATAACGTTTGTGCTTTTGACGTATCGTTCGATTCATGGAATTCGACGAAACGAGCAACACAAAGTTCTCTTCTTTACGTACGTAAAACAGTAACAAGCTCATTTATATTCATTAACGATGCTTTATCTACGCCAATATATTATCGAGTCTGACGGGCCGGTTAGGTAAAAATATCAAGCGTTTTTCTCGAGCGAACAATTAAACTCTCGCGTAAGTTATTTTGAGAAAGGTAGGAGGATGTCTTTGGTAGAGTTGAGAATTTATTGAGTTCAGTTTTATTTGGTTTTTCAACATGCTTAGTTAATTAATAAAGGATTTATAAAATATTAATTCTCAATAACAAATAACGTTACTTTATTTAAAATAATATAACAACTTTACATCATTTATTACTGTAAATTTTGTTGTATTGTATTGTAAATTGTTTTTGTGATCGATTATCGACTAAAAATGGATCCCTAACACGTTTAATGCGAAAATCTCAATGTTATTGGCAGAATATTTCTCCTATTTCCAGGGGTTTTAATTTTTTTTTTTTTGTGGTAAATCGCATATTCAATTGGGGAATAGTAAATGACCCACAATAGATATCGAAAGAAATATTGGAATCATCCCTTTATTCAATTTAAATACGGAAAATATCGGTATGTCCTTTCAATTTGAAAAATCTCGTTCTTTTCGATTTGTTCTTGAACGCCTCGATTGATGTTCAGGATTCTTCCTTTTATGTTTCATTCATGTTACATTATTTTCGCGATTCGAATCCAATATACCGCCAAAAAACACCCCTACCAATTTCGATTTTCATATTTCCATGTTTGGAAACAAAGTTCCACAAGATAAATGCCAAATTTATATCCAGGACCGGAGCCGGGATTCGTACGTGGGCGTCTCAGTTTGGAAGACGGATTGTCATATGTTATTACAGCAGAAATTCGAGCGTGTGAACCTTTGAGCTTAAGATAATACTTCATGTTGAATTGAAACTGTCCAACTGTACGTTGGCTTCAATTATGAAGATGTATTGGTTGGTATTAATTCACAAGAAGAGAGTGCTTACCTGCTGTGTAGGGATAATGTATGTATGTTGTTCTACACGTTCGATGAGAGTGGTTTAACTTTGGAGTTGCTGACCTTTTAAATAGATTGAAATTTTGATCTGCGGATGCATTATCTCTATGTTGTACGCTTTTTATTTCAATTGTTTGTATATTGGTTACAACTGCATTTCTTTTTCAAGTTAAATCTTCCCAAGATTGTAACTTGGAATTACGTTGGCTATATTGTATAGTGTTGTAAACAACATAAAACTATCGGTAACCTCTGCTCCACACAAGTTTAATTAATCAATCTGGGACGGCCGTTTCGGTCACCGGTTGAGAATGTGGATCACTCGTACCCTCGAAACGGCCGTCCCGGATTGATTAATTAAACTTGTGCGGTGCACAGGTTACCGATACTTTTATGTTGTTTACCATCCCACGCCACAGTCATATCATTATTGTATAGAGTGTCCAATCACAGAGCTTTAATTGAAAAGCTGCGTATGGCAAAACTGTGCTTCTCCTAATCTGAAACTCAGATGAGACTCCCCTGTTTGATTGACCTACTTCAATTTTTTTTTTCTATTCCTACGATTACTACGATTTCAATTTCCAAATTCGAATGTATATTTCGTGGCGTAGAAGATATATTTCCTTTTGCCTTAATCCGCAATTTCAATCACGAGCATACCTATTCACTCTGCATTCCATACAAGATGTCAATACTTACTCCTAAAAAGAAGCGTCTTGATAGAATTTGACAAACTTCTGAGCATCTCCGCGTAAAATTTGGTATTTTTACGCCTCGTCGAATCCCGAGCAGATAAAAAGGTTTTACTTATGGATCTGAATTTTCTCGGTATTTGAAAAATGAAGTTATCAACTCGCAGTATGGCGAAGCAATTCGAATGTAATACGACATCTTTCTAGAAGCCGGTTCTATTACTTCGCCCTATACGAATTGTACCTTTTTTTTCTTTTTCCCAGGTGTATGGCTCTTGTTTAGGTTTAACGGACTTCTCGGCTTGTAATCTTGCTTGTTGCGGAGAATATTGGCTCTTCTACTTCAACAACTGTTAAACTGTGTCATCCCTCTTCTTTCTCCAACTTCTATTGCGGTAATTTCAGGTTTCTGTGTTATTTCTTTTAGTTACCAAGTTTGATATTTCTTTTATTACATTGATGACTTAATTTAATATTCCCAAAATTAAATTTTTCGGTTAATTTATTCTCAAACTTGCGTTAATAATAATAATAATTCTCCTAAACTGCCATCGAACATATTTAAGAGAGAGAGAAAATATATATACAAATGCAGAATTTTAACAGAAACAATTAAAATAGCTGAATTATTCTTCCATTGAACCTAGAATAAACCATCAATGAAGGTAAAACAAATGATGAATGCAATGACCAATGAACATTGCAGCTAGGACATCGGCAAAATAATTTTTTTTGACGTACATACGCAGAAGTAGCTTACATTTTTCAAAGGACGGCGGCAGAAAATATTGTGGCGAACCATGCACCGCCTGGGAAAAATTAAAGACATTTTTATACTGGAATTAAGTATAAAAAAACCATTGTTATTATTTGCTATTAATTCTTTAAATTTTGTTTGATTTCTATTAAATTTTTGTTTTGTTAATTAATTTTTGAAAATCTTGCAGATAGTTTTGTAGCGCAATGTATAAATTTTATTAATTAGTCCAACCCTAACTTATGTAAAAGGATATCATGAAATTGTTTTGTTGATATACGTCAGAAGGCTTTGCAGGTTGACGTAGAATACACCTGACTGTTCCCCTAACAGACTTCCTGTTTCATTCCCGACTGCATATGTTTAGGCTAGCGTCTGAACGTATTATCGACCCGAATTTAATTTTCTAAGTTTCACCGAGGGCGCGTTCAAGGATATATACGTGACAGGTTAAACTTATTGCTTTGTAAATAGAATTTTATATCGATTTCATTACTTTTCCGTTATATTTTAAGAATTAATTTTTGCCGTATGTTTCCGCTTGTTTACAAAAATAAGTAAAGCCAATTTGTCAATTGTGAAATACCGAAAGAAGTCCATGATATAGAATTAAATTTCAACAGCAAAATTTTCAATTGCTTTTTAATTTTCAACAAATTAAAGATTCTAAGCTTTTCAGGAATTTTATTGTAAACATCGCTAACCTTATAAGCCCAAACAAAACCAATAGAATGGACAAGATGAGTCAGCGTACCCCCAAACCGAATGTTCTAGATGTGAGCATCTGAAATTTAACCTACGAAATTTAATTCTTTTAAATAAATTTTTCGGCTCTCTGCATCTTAGTGGAATAAACCTTGCGACAGGTTAAACGTCTTGCTTTGTAAATAGAATTTTATATCGATTTCATTACTTTTCCGTTATATTTTAAGAATTAATTTTTGCCGTATGTTTCCGATTGTTTACAAAAATAAGTAAAGCCAATTTTTCACATTTTGATGATTTGTGAGATACTGAAAGAAGTCCATGATATAGAATTAAATTTCAACAGCAAAATTTTCAATTGCTTTTTAATTTTCAACAAATTAAAGATTCTAAGCTTTTCAGGAATTTTATTGTAAACATCGCTAATCTTATAAGCCCAAACAAAACCAGTCAGCTTACCTCCAAACCGAATGTTCCAGATGTGAGCTCTGAGTGTGAGATCTGAAATTTAACCTACGAAATTTAATTCTTTTAAATAATTTTTTCGGCTCTCTGCTCTGCAGAAATCGACGATCACGCATATTAAGCCAACTAATGACCCGTAACTTATGAGGAATGCGTTCGTACGTTGTACCTCCTAATTCCGAATATCAGCCACAGGCATGCGTTGAATGCGAGCCGAGTTAGCAACCCGGAGACAAGGACCCTAAATAGAGCTACAATAATTAAATTAACTAAGAACGATTGCTACGGCTTTTTACGGAAGTGGAGGCTCAAGATCACGCCAATGGCGATAACAAGATTTCAGTTGATGAAGATGCAGTTGAGGTCCGGGAGAAGAATTCTGGTACGGAATATGAAAGCGAAGATGATGAGATATCGGAAGAGAAAAGTAAATGTGTTTATTTTCTTGGACGTGATAAAACGTCTTAGTGGAATAAACATTGCCCAAATAAAAAAGTTCGTACGCAGTGCAACCTGGGAGTTATTCTCTCCCGATGAAATGTTGAATATAATTGTAGAAAATACTAATCAGTCGTGCTAGTGAAAATTGTTCAAGAGAGAGGAATGCTATGCCGGCAGATGTTATTGAGGGAAGAGCTGTATTAAGCTTACTTAGTGGTTTAAATGTGGATGAATTCTGAGACACAAATGGCTGTGGCATAGAAAGGACTTTGGCTAACTATGTTAAAGAAACGACTTCTTTTTCTTTTTTTTGCTGTATATATTCCTCTTGGTGTAGTTACCAATGCATTTTGGTCGTCTGTTTAATTGAAAACAAAAAAAACGTATATTTACTAAGCTTCTTTATGTTTGAAATTATATTTATTAGCTATTTTACATGCTAATTAGTTGAACATTTGTTGACGCTATGTAAATATACGATATTACCAGCAATATAAAATAAATAGATTCCAATAAAATAAAACACTTTAATTGCCCAATTAAAAATGGCAATTCATAAAATTGGAGTCAGCGTACCTTGTCCCGCATAATTTAGTACGTAGTAAATTTAAGCCGTAACGAAGCGTAATTGATAAGCAAATTACAATCAATAGAATCAATGTTAATAGTTGCCGGGATAGAATTCGGAAAGCGCAGGTGAATGGGATCTTTTTTCCTCGGAGCCGTTTCCGTGATTTCGTCCGTTTCGGTTGTATTTTTAGAAACGCCAGCCCTTACTCCTACATTACAGGCACGCGAGAATAAATCAATTTTTGGGGGAAACCTTTTTGAGTTCGTGAATCGTATAAAAACGATGACTAGCCACATCTATTATCGGATATAAAGCTGAGGTGTGTAAGGTAACCGCATAAAGAGCTGATCGCTTTAGGTATGGCCGTGTCGAATTCACGACAACCACTGAAATGTCACGGTGAAAACATTCGTCATACCTTGGGCGATTTTAGCTGAATAAATCCTACAATTCCCAAGTCGTTAACATCAACTTTGGTAATGATTTCAATTCATGCTTATATAATAAAGTGCATGGTTCCCAGGCGCCGTTCTTTTTGTTTTGAGATTGGAGTACCATCGTATAGAGTTGATAAAAGCAGGATATACATATAAAAAGAATTATTTTGATAAAGAAAAGCATAATTTCAAGCAAAATAACTTAATGAAGGTGTCTTTTCCACTCTATGGAAGGAAACGTTGGTCACGCCGATGGTTCTATCGGTGATGTCTGAATGTACCGCCCCATTTCCAAGCACCTTGTGTCCATTTTTGATCGAACCATACTTTAGAGCACCATTGTTGCTTACTTGTGAAAGATATTAGTAAACGCCTTCTCGAACGTGATTAGGCACATTGGGCTCTTTTCTTGCCGGATTGTCTAAATTTTCGTTCTCAGCTTGCACGATTTCTTCAAAACTTCATTTTACATTTCAATTCTAGCAACTTGAATTGTTTCTTAAAAGAACAGAATTAACCCAACAATTGCTTAAACTTCACCAATGGACACATTTATCAAATAGATAATCTGGCAGTTGCCACAGCCTTCACATAACAATAATTTTTGGGAAAATCGATAAATAAAAAGTTAAAAATTTATGAGGTTATTTATCGAAGTTGTTTTGTGAAATTTCTTGTTAACTTCCAGAAAAATTGTAAACAATAAGAATAAACAAATAGAAATAATAAAAAAGGCAAGTTTATACATGAGCAAAGGTATAATAATAATAATATATTCTTTTCATTACATTAACAAATATAAAAAACATCAAATACATAATTTTAAATGAAGCACGCTGAATATAACTGCTTTAAAGTAATAGCATGTAAATTCGAATTGAGCATTTAGTAGAATGTTAACCAACAATTTTGTCCCTAAAAATTCGCATTTTGACCAGTTTGCTTAGTATAATCCGATAATGAAATTAACGTTTTATTCCAGTCATGTTGAATTCTTGACAACCCCTAAATCGCTCTCTCGGCGAAATGATCCATCAACATCAATGACAGGGATTCCCAACTTCATGTGAGTTGCGCCTGTCGCTAAAAGCATTTTCCTACAACGAATGCATTTGCTAGGGTTGCCGCTCTACGATACGCTTCGCTCTATATCAATTAGCCGTGTACGTTACAAAGATTAGATACCGGGATCACTCGTATTCCCGCAACGAAGTATAAATTTTGCAACAGTTCGTTTAAAGCGGATATTGTTGATGTTTGTAGTGTTCACAATAATTGAGAACTTGTTCCATCCTATTATTCTCGTCTATTCGGGGCTTTAGCAACTAAAATAACAAGTATGACAGCAGAGGGAGAAATATGTACAATCGCTTTTGTGTAGCGCTATAATGGACTCGAAGAAATTTAATTAAATATGAAAATTGACTAGAAGGACAAATACTGATTAACATTGTTTTTGTCTAAAGGTAATGAGTTATTGAGAAATATATGGCAAGTTCGAATAAAAATGTTTAAGGTTTCAATGAAGCAATTAAATAAGTCGCAGCTTTGGTGTTGATTAAAAATTGTAGATGAAACTTGAATACATCAGTACACTCCTGAAGCCGAGCCACAGTCGAAACAGTGGACTGCGAACGGTGAATCGGAGACAGCTTTTGCGTTGACTGATGATCTGTAAAATTGACATGTATTGCTCGTTAGCTAAATTTTAATATGCAGAACGCTTTGTTATTTTATGCATTCATAACTACTACTACTACATAAAATACAATAATTTAGTAAATGGGAATACCGAATTCCATTCGTTATTTACATCTGCCAGACCTGGATCAAACAACAACAGCAGCAGCACGACCAGGAGCAGCGGCAACTTAATATTCGCCAGTAGGGAGCCAAGGACATCCTCGAGCTTGATTGTATTTCCGTTTTTGTGATTCGTCTGTTGATTTTTTTCACCAGTTTATAACGCATCCTCCGACGATGAGAACGATAAGAGCACGAGTTTGCTGGAATTATATTAGCATCGTTCGAGCTCATCGGAATCCTTTTTCCTCGTTTCTTTTAAGTGTTAATGAGCCAGTTTTCGTTAAATATATTACGTTACGGTACCTCCTCTTTAAATAAATTGAATACGCCAGAGGATTGTTTAGGTGGAATGCATCCCTTGGGTGCGAACCTTTTTAAAAAGGCGTCTTGTACAATCAAGTGCGGTATGGTCGTGATGCTTCGTTGCGATTCTATTAATAAATGTACATTGCGCTTGTAGTGAAAAGAGTAAATATAATACAATCTTGAACACTCGTTTTTTGTTAAAAATTATCGACAATTAGCATTAAACTTTCATATGCAAAAAGTTGAAAATTTATTTTTTAATACTTTGCCTATTTTCCCTTTCTTATTAAATTTCTCTTGCAAAAAAAAAATTTTAGATTCGTTATTTATTTAAAAATGAATATTTTTCAATTCAATTCAGAGGTTTTCTTCATACAAAACATTCAAAAAATGTTTTGAGAAATAAACTCAAGGTGTCTTCTTATAAGAGCGGTGATCCAGCTCCCGGTTTACAATGCTACCGAACTGATGTAAGACCATTTAGACCGTGGATTACGAAAATTACTCCAAATTAGCAAAGAACATTTGTGCAGAGCCTTACCAACAGTGTTTCACGAAGGATGTACCGACCTTTAAAATTAAGGAATCAATGAATTATGGGACAGCATGGAATCTATCTGTTTTGCCGCATAATGACAAACTTTTAGCCCGTGCGAGAACAATGTACATTTTTAAATAAAAAAACATTTGAAAATAATTTTATTTTTTTAACAATGAATTATTGTGCAAAATTGGCCTAAATATAACAAATATTTGCTTATACGCAATATTTTAAATAGTTTGCAAGGGCTGCTTTTGCAAAAAGAAAAAAAATAAAATTCCTGAAGACATGAGAAATTTTCTTACATTCGTGCTGAGAAACTATTTGGATCTGCTCTAAAAGACAATGAGAACATATTTTCAATGTATTGAATCGGAATCACTTACTTATTGATCTATCAACCTGCAACTTTTATCTTGAGTATAAGAAAGTGCTAATTTTCTTTTCACCTGATCATTAAAAATCAAACATTCCGTTACTCTTATGACTGCGTAGGTGTACCAGGAAATTATTCTTCTTTGGAAAGCACGTCGCGAAAGTAAAGAATCTAGTAAAGTAAAAGTAAAGTAAAGTATATCTATCCAATCTAACGATGTACCATAGACCATTTGAAAAAAAGAAGCTTTTTCAACTGGAAACATCTATATTTGGAAACGATAACGATAACGTGTAGTACGCATGACCTATTCCGTTACAATTGCTAATGATCGTAAATATCTCGAAGACAATTAACTCTATACTTAAAATAAGTGGAAATGTTCCGTAGGGGAAAATATTTACACGTAATAGGTGCCATGCTATAAGTACTTACTCCAAAATTTCAGAGTTCCATTCGTAGCAACATCATTAACATTTTTAACTAACGAGTTTCGTGAAATAGCCTGTATAGAATTAGAAGTATATTCGCACTAAAAGTACAATGAAACGGGAAGGAAATGAATAATATATGTGCTCCATTCCGAAGAAACCCAAGAGAAACATCAGAATCCATTTAGACGGCACGATACGCTGGAAAAATAGCTACAGTTGTTTCCTCCTCCTTTTTAATTCGTCTTTTTTTAAGCCGATAAACACAGTAATTGAAATGGAAAAGTTTGTCGCTTCAATTCACCATTAGCACGGTAAATAAATTACTGTTAGTGCAAGTATTACATCTATTAAAATCAAATTAATTCTATAACGACGTTGATTCAGCCGGTACAAGCATGTTTATTCCACGTCGACTGTCGAATAACTGACGAAAAAACTGTCGATACTGGAACAGAAACAATCTCCATTACATCATCTGAGCTTACTTTATTGAGGGAAGATTAAATCTTACTTGCAAACTCTGGAAAAGTTTGTTGACGAATTTCCTTTAAAAGTATTCGATAGTCGCATTTCTTTCAACAGGACCCACTCCACATAAATGATTACTGATTGTCTAAATAATCAGTTCGGTGAAAGATGATTTGGGGGAGTGAGCGTGAAATCTTGGCCCAGCTAGATCTCCAAATCTTACAAAAATTGATCTTTTTGTTTGGGGAATTTCTTTATTTTTTTCGGCGAATTTCTTGAAAGGAATATACGTATTACAATTTTGGAAACACGTATTTTTACGTTTGAAAAATGTAACATCCATTTAAATACCGTAGAAATGTCGTTTTCTTATTTATAATAACGGTTGCGAGTCTCATTGATGGCTGAACATTCCTCCCTCTCAAGTCAGAATCAAAAAAAAAAGATCTGGATATTCATGGCAAGTGCCTAGGTTTGTTTGTTTGTGTGTATGAAAAGCGTTATTTCTTGTAGTAGGCTTATTGTTTCCGATCACGACAAGGTCCTTTGTATATGCGTGTATATGTAGATATCTACAATGCGTACAATTTCTTTAAAAATGTACTATTTACCATTGAAAGGAAATTGTATGAAAATTAGAGCTAGTTAGAATTTCAAGGTCGGTGCAAGTACAATACAATATCCATATATATACATCGGTGTATATTTATCTTGTTTACCTTTGTGTTTTCATTTTAAACCAAGCTGGATAGTTAATAATCGTTAACCGTTATCATCAAAAACCCATAAGTAAACCGCTTTAGTCTTTGATGTAAGGGTAGGAATGGTTTAGTGAACTTGGACAAACAGGGAATGCTTGATTCCAAGCATTTAGTTAATTGATGATGTGGTGGAGCTGCTCTCAGATTAATAGTTACTATACAGAAGGTATAAGTACATAATTAACGCGAGATATTGATGTCTATGTGGTTAGATGAATTTGCTATAGCAAATTCCAGAAAGTGAGGATACCTCTATATAATTGGTATCCTCGCTTTTTAGAATTGCAAAAACGCGTTTATTGTGTAAATAGTGGAAAGTTAAGATTTTCGCATTTAATAATAATAATATATTTTATTTTATGGCGCAAGAAGCCTAAACTGTGTCAAAAGTACATAAAACAATAAAACGGTTAATGAGATTCACACATAAAACGTCATAAAGTACATATACACTGCCGTTCAGTGAAGTTCGGTCATACAATAAAAATCTATTATATCACACTGTACACAATAATTAATACATAAAATTAGAAAAATATTAAGCGTACACTCTTTTCTAAGGGATTAAAGTCATAAATTATTATGTAAAGTAGAGATATTGCGACAACCACAATAAAGTCCCTTTTATTATCATTCCAAGAATTTCTCGGAAGTAGCGATCTTTTGAAACGGGCCGTTTGGGGATTATTAACGAACAATACATTTAGGAAATATACCGCAGTAAAGATATAAATTTGTGTGTTGGTGTACATCTGTCGTTTTTGCGCGAAAGTTTTAAGAAAATTTACTTCAAAATGGCACGTGGCAAGCCTACCAGCTTAGAAAAACTTTCACGCATTATTACGCTGTTTGAAGAAGGATATTCGGGGCGACAAATTGCTGAAAAAATAAATATGAGAAGTTCAACAGTAAATGACATCATAAAGCGATATCGGACAACTGGAACTATAGAAAATCATGTTCGTCCCGGAGCATCTACGAAAACAACAAAAGCTGAAGATTTGAGAATTGTATTATTAAGCAAACGCAATAGAAAATTAACAGCGCCACAAATAGCAGCGGAAGTCAATCACGGCCGTGAAGAACAAGTTTCGGCGAGTACGGTAAAACGTCGACTTCAACAAGCGGACCTTCATGGACGCATTGCCATTCGAAAACCCTTATTACGTCGGGGCAACAGAGCAAAACGGCTGCAGTGGGCCTCTTCTCATCTACATTGGTCGTTAGATGATTGGAAACACGTGCTTTGGAGTGACAGGAATACAGCTGTCCAATATAGTATGTAATTTTCTTATCTGTTTTCCCCAAGAAATACAAATACAAATATAGATTTATGAATACGCAGTATATTACTCGTGTAAAGGGATTTATTTGCCAACAGCAAGTAAATATGATGTTTTATTATTTAAAATCATGACAGAAGCATTCTCATACGTAAATATACATATGTCCTTTGAGGCATCGAATAGAAAACGACAACGAACGGGGAACGACGAGAAATGGAATCTAATTTGGAAGTAAATCACTTTCGTCTTTGATTTAGTGGATCCCGCAGTCACGACAGTCTCAAGTTAAACCGATTTCAAGATTCGGTTTTATAAGCGTGCATTTTTTAAATAAGACGGTTGAAATTGGTTTAATTAGCATAAAATATGGAATGCTCCAAAATCCTTTGTCCGCCTGCGTCTTATCACTTTTCCTTTAATGCTTCTGGAGAAAGAATGTTTATACGTATGCTTCAAGTAAATTCAGACGTTAATTTGTCACAGCTGATTTAATATTTGATGTGCGTTGGGATTTATGTGTAAAGCTATCGTCTTCAGACGCGTTTACTCATATCCTACACACTGGTAGGACGTATTGTAGCTGCTGATAAGCGATTTAAGGGTAGTAATTTAAATTATCCAGCAACTAACGAAATTATGAATAAATTGTAGAAGGTTCTGCAGTAAAATAAAATTATTAACGTACGCATCAACAGAGGTGTCCCTCAAGGTAGCAGTTTGAGTCCCAATTCATTTTTAATCTTTGTTAGCGATATTACTTTTCGCCAAGGTATGAGCTGATTATGATCATAGGACGAATTTACGTTAGCCCTGCATGAGAAACAAAGCAGGTTCCAAATTTGTAAATTTGCAGACCTAATTTGTTTGAAGATATTAAAGCAAGCATTTGGGGCAAACTCAGGCATTAATCACGGGAGCTCCAGAAAATATTAGAATTAAAGTTTGATAGTTTCCAAATCAGAAAATATGATGATTATTGCAACCATTTCAGTTCAGTAATTGCACAAAACGCTAGGAACAGTCAGATATTGCTTAATTATATATTTTGTCTTTCATATGAAAAATCGATCAGCTTCCAAAAGGAACTTTTTGCATGTTCCCCATTGCGCTGGGTTTCTTTTTATCTTTACACCAAACGACAAAGTTCGAGTTTTCTTTCATCTCTTTGATCCTCCATATAGATACATCCAGTCTGACCATATTATAATATATGAGGTCTGCAGGTGTTTTTTTTCCGTGTCTCGTATCTTTTTGCGTTGGGGGCAATGCCTGTGTTTAGATTTCGTAAATTCTAATCCTCATAATATGCCTGGATAATATAGTTTCATCAATTTCCACGCGAAAAATTTTTTTTTTTAATGATTAGTTATATTGATGTGTAGGACTGTTTGATGTGAGTAATTTTGTATTTGAAAGGAACTACGGCAACGCCGACAAGATCAGGACCGTTGTATCTAATCCTGCATTTACAATTAGTCGAATATAGGGTAAATAAAATTTATTACATATGTACATTTATATTATTAGAAGAAGAAATATTCGAAATAAATCTTTTCAAACCTGTAAACCTGAAAATCAACTTGGAATATCCAACTATTGAAAACTCGTGTATTTTCTCAACGATTTTACTTTTCCCTTCCCTCACACGACTGCCCCTAAAAAAAGTTAAAAGTACCGTGACGACTATCACGCGTCACATTCCGAGCGGGAGGGAATACCAGCTCCTGTGTCGATAGGAGGACAAAATACCAAAGCGCGATAAAGTTTTAACATATGTGTATTTAAATGTTCTAAATTCTTGCTCCCGCGGCATGCTTGAAGATTGTTCGCATTTTCTCTACACAAAATGTTTAGCATTGAAATTCATCGATAAACAAAGCGGTCGATTTCTCATTGCACACACATAGATACAAACATGATAATTATTAAATGCCGATTTGTAAGTATATACATAGATGTCGAACTTTGCAACGCTTAACTATGGAATATTCCACAATGTGAGTCAATATTCACTCTTCAACCTTCGAATTTGCCTTCTACTATTAAAAATATTGAATCACGAAAAAAATTAAAAATATTGAAATCACGAAAGCGGAGCCGTTTTCAAGAAGAATTGAAAATAAAAATTAACATACGACATGAAAGACATTTATGAACGGAAGATTAGGTGTGACGCCTATTTCTTGACAACAAACGTATATTGGTGGTAGGTTTATTCTCAACATCCTGCTGTTGCCATGTAAGTTTTGGAGCTCAAATAATGCTGTTTCAACATTTTGGATTGTTTTGTGATCTGGATGACGGACATTCTCTGTACGTAGTGAATTCCATGGACTAATTCAAAATTCTTATCGCCGTGTGGAAAAGAATATCCTCTTATGGGATGCAACAGCTCTATTTTCTAAATCTTGTTTCCATTAAATTTTTTTTTTTGCCCAGGGCAATTGTCGCACATTTATCGAAGTTCATGCAAACTCACGGGCGCGTGACCTCAGTATAATACATCAAACAAGAACAAACTTCGTCAGAATTCCTACAAGAGTTAATCCTTCGCGACTGACAATGATTTAGGCGAAATAGAACTTGTGCCGGAATTTCAGAATGGCGTACATTCTGCATAAAGTTAAATGCAAGTGTCAAGACTTTATTACAAGATTTATACAACCGTTCGAATTCTTTTAATTTAGAAGGTTATGATTTTTCCTGATATTTTATCACGGTTGCTTAAAACTTTAATTATTGCGAGTTATAGAGTATATTTGAAGGTTTTAAAAATACATCATTTTTCTCCTAGAAAATATTGAATTGAATAAAGAACATTATTGAACTGTGTGATCTTTTGCAACTTCAAACGTGGCGTATGTCGTATAGAATGTTTTGAGGAAATCAGTCGACTTTATAAATGCATTCCAGTGTTGCGACGGTTATCAATGAAACTGTAGATTCTTTTTCTAGAAGCAATGCTGGAAAATAGGCACCTTTTAACATCTACGGATACGTTAACGTGTTACGACGAAGCTGTACCGAATGAAATATCATCTACCGTCGCCAGGGAATTTGTCACAGGAATCGCTGTGCGACACAAAGTTGCTCTTCAGTTGTTAATCAACTGTGAAACAAATCTTTTGTCGAATCTTCTAGCGCTTCATTTCTCAGTAATAGATCCTTCATTCGATGTGAACGCTTTTGTTAGTAATGTCTTGGAGATTCAGGAAATGCTTTTCATAGACTCTCACCCGTTTATTTCCAGCAATAAAATTTGAGCAAAACCTCTTTATTTTATCCGTTACATCGGTTTTGCTTTCTAAGTACGTCACGCTTTTCCAGTAATCCTCAAGCGATACCATCTGATTCAACAGCTTGTTTTGAACGGATTTTTTAAAGAAAATGTTTTTTTTACGTAGCAGATCTAAGGGAATTCCCAGTTTTGAAGTGAATACAGAATTTTACTGCTATTTGAGTATTTATGGGAATGCCGCGCAGAGACCTGCAACACGACCACTGCAAACGCTATGTGACGTACTTTTAAAAAGTATTCGGATTGTGCTGACGATAGCAAACTTAAACAAAACGACAATTCGCCTGCCTCAGCTTGGGCGAAAGCATAGTGCCATATTTTGGAAGGCATTCTGCCAAGGAGTTCATTCGAGACAAACTACAAAATGTAATGTTTTTGTGAGCTTCTGGGATATCTGATTAATCTTGAGCATTATTGAAGAAAGCAAAATATGCGTTTGAGAGTTGGTGGCCCAGTTACAGTACACAGTTCAGAAGAAGCATAGTGCAAAAACAAAAACACAAAGGTACCCGATGTTACGATAAGCTCGAGAAAGGCTTATACACTCCGTCGGGCTACCACCCCAAACAAAATTAGGCAAAAATGGGTCAGATAGGTAAATTACATGAAAATCTTCCACAGTATCCCTTTAGTTTTCAATTCAAACATTCAAACGTTTTAAAGGAAATTCCGCGAATTGTTTCAATTCATATAACTTTAGTAAACTTTCTTTATTCTATCAAATATATTGTTGTCGAAAAGGAGAAAGATAAGACAAAGCGACTTCCCTCTTTCCGTTTGAAAATATTGACGTTGTACTCTTATTGTCGCGAGACCCTTTAACTCTAACGTCGGAACTATTTTGCCAACTAAACAAAAGAATTTCTTTAAATTTATTTTGTCTCTTCGCATCTCCTCGTCAACCTTTTAACGAGTGGGTTGATTGCGAAACGGATCTTGAACAGAATGTTATAGAAAAGTTAACGGAAAGGAAGCGCCGAATAGTAAAGTTAGTTTTATCTTACACTTACTTTGTGGACAACCACAAAAAAAAAGCATGACACAGAGTATGAATCAAAACTAAAAAAAAAAAAAACCAATCTAAGCTACATTTCATAGGAGAGTGTTCTTTCCATACGGAATTCGCCTATAAAGACCAGCTTTTTACGAGTAAGGCATAATATTGCAACGCCTACGTTACATATTACATAATTTTCTCAAGTTACTACTCCAGGCATAAAAGATTTTATAGCGACAATATCTGCATTCTTGCAGATGGCCGAAACTACTACGCGTCTTTGCTTTAAGAACACGCTACGCTGTCGACCCTTGGAAAGCATTGAAAAGAAAAAGGAGCGGGAATTTCTTCGAGTTGGAGTTGGCAACTTTAGCTTTGCGTATATCGAAATGCTAATGTAGAAGTTTCCATACTCTGGGATTGGGTTATTCTTCCGTTGAACTTAGGAAGCACAAAACTCCGAAACTATACAGCAGGTCCTTTTTCATTTAATATACGTACTTTGGCTTATTTAAATAATTTAATTTAAAAAAAGTTTGGAACCCTTGGAAGTTTTAAACGGGATTAACTCAATTGTCGATGTCGCAGCAACATGCTGCGAGGTAATCGACAGATTAGCTTGCAAATCTATAACTCGTTGACTTTTTTCTAAATTTTCCGCAATAAATTAAGTTCATTTTGAAATTAAAGTATCTTTGAAACTCGAGAAGGACGTTTCTACATCGCAATTTGTTATTGGCGGGGGTTACTTTATTTACTGTTTATATCTACTTAAAAGAATATATTATTTTCTAGCTGTACAGAGTGTTTCAGAAGTACAAAAAAAAGGTAGAGTTTAAGGCCTCAACAAGTATTTGCATTTTACTTCCAGTAGCTGTAACCATGTCAAACGCCTATATGTTCAATTATAAAAAAAAAGGGCCAATATACATATATTCAGTGGTAAAAGAAGCAGGGTATGTGCAAATATAGACTTCAATTCAATATTTAGGTTGATTAGCAAATACGAGCAGCTGGCTGAACGGATTTCTTCAGTGATGGGAGAATAAAGTTCCTATAAATGAACAGTTCTTACTGATCCTGTAAAATTACCAGTACTGTATCAATTCTAGTTACATCTTAATACAATAAAGTTATTTTTGGGGGAATTAAATTATGTATACAGTAAATAAGGTTTTTCTTCTTTGCTATTGTACGACGAAAGTATTTATAAATTGACTCCACATTGGTCGTGAGAGAAAAGTCAATATGTCACCTATACAAACACTCAAGACGAATCAGGTAACGTCTAGAACTACATATCCGTCATGTTAAAACCATATATTGTGTTGGGAATTTGCGGCATCTTAAGCATCTAAATCCTATTGCATATTTTAGGCGAGTAGCTCCATTTTCCTTTAAGGAATTGACATATGTTACTTACAAGTGAAGCATTTCAACACAGTTTTCTTACCTCACCTTCCGAAGTATTCCCCACTATGTATTCTCTTGTGGAGAACCTACCCCTCCGTGACGAGCAACGATGAGTTTCTTTCGAAGAGGAAAGATTCTGTTCACACATATTCCGACAATGCATTTACAATATCCGTAGTTTCATCCACGCTAACCTGATTTAATTGTCTGAAGTTTCTAATTTCATTTTTATTATTATTGGTTCTTACATAAATATACCTTCCTAGCCACACTTTTTCCATCTGAGGTCGATTAGATGACTGACATATCAAGGTAGGCCTGGGAAAATGGGAATACCCACACAAAGAGCCAAACTCCTAAGTTTAATATTAATATCGAACCTATACTTGTACATTGTGTGGAAGTTACATATTGACTTAGTAGAAATGTCTTTCGGGTGATGTCGTGTAGTTAATATTTTACTTGACGTTTCGCTGACGCATGCTGTCAGCTTCTTCAGAAGATTTCTAAGGACTTTAGAAATCTTCTGAAGAAGCTGACAGGATGGTCAGCGAAACGTCAAGTAAAATATTAACTACACGACATCACCCGAAAGACATTTTTACTATGGATTACGGTCGTGAAAGCCTCCACTCTACATATTGACTTATTAATGTTATTTTTATGTGCATCCTGTTCCAAAAATAATACTTCCGCACTCCTTCTAACAGAAACTATTCAGGCAAACTGATTTTGTACAGATTCCGTGATGAAATGAAATTCTTAAAATTTGCGCTGGCATTATCCAACGTCATACATCCGCGGTTTTAAGGAGCTCTTCGAGTTGTTCAAGGGACTGTTCAAGCTGTTCAGGGAGCTGTTCAAGGAACTATTCGAGCTGTTCAGGGAGTCATTCATGTTGCTCAGGAAACTGTTCGATCTATTGAAGCTTGAGCAGCTCTAACAGTTCCTAAACAGCTCGAATAGCGATAGCTTCTGCCGTAAAGATACTGACCTTAATGGGTAATCCCTATTTACTGTTATGTAAAGACTTGGTAAGGATCCTTTAAAATGGAGAATTGTAGGATTGTACTCTGTCTTGTTTAAACAGAAAAGTCTTTCCTAGTACTCTACGAGAAGCTAAACAACATTGGCGACAACATTTTCCTTTGAAGTGCTGAGTTTTGAGAACCTCTAGTGACTAGTAGACTATGTGAAAAATTTTCTTCGCAACAAAGTCTTCATCATTAATTGATTGTAAAGTTTGGCAAAGTCAGGAGTACAATGGACTTGTCTAAATTTGAAGAAGACGTATGGGCGTAATAAAGAGATCTATCAACGATTACTCCGAAGAGTAGAGAATAAATATTCGCCTATTAAAGAAAGAATGAATCAAATAATTCCCTGAGCCTCCAAATTGGTTCTTACTGCTGTAACGAATGCGTACGATTCGACCCGGTTAGACTTGGCACAACTGCCGAGTTCGATTGGGTGCCATAAACGCGGCATAAATTCAAACCAGTCCAATTTGAATCGAAATTGCAAATCAGTTTTCGAGTTGCGCGTTGAGAAATTAATGAACAGCCAGTACTTCTATTAAAGCTACATCATTTCATGTAAACACAAAAAAAATCAATTTATATCCTCACTTAGACCAGCAGTATCCATACATGGGTAACACGTTTGTGCTTGTAATAAAAAATTGTAGCCGAATTTTACTTTCTAATGTACTTTTTTACATGTTTATGCATTACTGCTGTAATTACGAACTTAATAAAATTATATGTTGCATTGCTTGGAAGCAAGGTTGAGTGAAGTGAGCGCTTGATAATTGTATTCCTTATTTAGGAACTTGTTGCATATGTAATTAAAACAATTTTTGTGTATAGAACATAAAATTTGTTTAAATACATAACCTTGGGTATTGCAGTTTTGGAAAAATAGTTGCTATAAAAGAAAAAAGTAATTTCTACTGCGATAAGTAGAGTTCGGCGTCACTATATGTGGACCTCATAGTACTTACTGCTGACGTTCGTTTGCAGGAACGCACTGAAGTTTGCGCTAAAAGTTCTTAATCCCAGACCTGGATTGCATTCTAAAGCTTCAGTTTCCTCCAGTATACTGCATGAATTGCATTAACAAGGTGTAATTTTATTCAAAACAAAGTTAATAAATTTGGAAGTATATTCTGCAGATAAATAAAGTAAATTTTTTAAGGATCCGTGTGTTCAATACTTACCTTCATGAATATTTCTCGTACATATTTGCAAACAATAAAGTAATTATTTCCTTCTGAATTTGTAATTTATTTGAGGCACATTTTACGCTCATCCATATTTAATAAGGGTCAAAGGCTCCAAACGTGTTATGAAAAGAAAAATCTAAAGTGAATGTGTGCTTAACTGAAACGCTAAGATAATATTTTAGGACAAACGAAGATAAAATATGAAATAATAATGTTTCATTTTAAGGTGCAAAGGGCGTAAAATACGTCAAAGATACATAAAATATAATGAGATTTACTTATAAAATGTCGAAAAAAAATCGGTTATAAACTGAAATATCATTAACATTGCAGAGTACCTTTGCAAGAGCTGTGCCGCTAAATGTTAATATATTAAGTAGATTATTATTTTTAAAATATAATTTACAATTGCTCTAATAGTAAACAACACATAAGTATCGGCACCCTCCGCACCACACAAGTTTAATTTATTATATAGTAATATAATAATTAGTCCGGGACGGCCGTTTCGAGGACACGAATGGTCCTCATCATCAACCGGTGACCGAATGATGTGAAAATTTTCTAAAACTAAACATGCATGTACTATCCCTACTTCCTAGAAAAGATATTCTTGACAAGTCCCTATTTCTACCTCCTGCACGCCTTGAAGCTACGACGTGCGAAAAATAACATGCATGAACTATCCCTTCTTCCGAGAAGAAATATTGTTTTACAAGTGCCTATTCTACCCTCTACGCGTCTTAAACTACGACATGCGGAAAACACGGCCAGATGGACGGGAAGATCTCTTTTATAACCCAAAATATAAACAAGTGCCAGCCTACTGCAAAAGGTCAAAAAGAACAGAGTACGACAACGGTCCGTTTTCTCTGTTCATCAGATTTTTATTACTTTTTATGTAAACCGTCTCGTACGCATCTAATTCTTGCGGCGACGTTACGTTTTTAATCAATTTTAAGTCTTCTAATTTAATACTATGCCCGGTTTCATTTATATGTTGTGCTACACTCGACGCGTCCAATCTGCCGTAGCGATAATTTCTTATATGTTCTTTGAATCTAGTTTCTATCGCTCTTTTTGTTTGACCAATATAGGCTTTATTACAGTGACTACATTCAATTTTATAAATACCCGAACTTTCTCCCATTTTTGGTTTATCTTTAGGATTACCGAGAAGATTTTTAAGTGTGTTGCGCGAATCGAAGCATACGTTCATATCTTGACTCTTCACAAGCTTACTCACGCCTTTCGATATGCCGTAAAAGGGGAGTTTCACGAATTTCTTACTATTAGTTTATACCGGGGTTAAGGTCGTGGAATTTCTTACGTAAAGCCTATGTTGGACTTTCTTAAGCATGCGATCGACTTCCATAGAAGAATAACCGTTATAAATAGCTACGTTTTTTTATGAATTTAAGTTCTCTGTTAAATCTACTTCTACTTAGAGGGAATTTAACTAATCCATTAATTAAGAAGCTAATCGCGGCCATTTTGTGTTGTCCACAGTGGCTAGAATCGTTTATAATGTACCTATTAGTGTTGGTTTCCTTTCTATAGATGTCAATTGCTCTAATGCTGGACTTGTGCATCACCAAACCGCAGTCTCGAGTTTACGTATGCATTATACGCACTTAGAACAGCTTCAGCAGTAGAAAGCCTTAATAAGGCCCGGGTTCAGCGAAATAGTTGCTAAAATCAGTTAAAACGTCAAGGAACTTACTTTTCTTTCCACCTCCTGATATTCCAAATGGATTTCACTTCATTTTGAGAGTTTATTACGTAGAGTGAAGATGTATCTTTCTTTGATTCTTCGACTTTGTGTTTTACTTGCTGACATAAGAGACTTATACGTTGTCTTGCCTTCTGTTGCAGTTTTACTTCGTATAATTGCCTCTTTATTCCTGACAATGTTCTTATTTCATTTATAAGAATTTTTCCTGTTATTTTGAGGACCAGGCACTTTCATTCCCGAGTTGTACCTAACTTTATCCTGCAATATCCCCAGAAAACTATCATATGAATTATCTGGCATGTTACAGTTTAATACGATCGACCAGCCTGTTTTTTTCCAAAGCTTGCTAGATCTGAATAAGATTATTACGGTTAGAAAGTCGTTACCGAAATTTAAGGGATTCTCTTTTTGGCAAAGAAGAGATAAACAAAGAACATGACGATAAAATTCTTTGCTGAAATCGCACCATCCCCATCGTTCTAGCGTACATTACCGATAAGTGTCTATTTACGTTACATTTGTTTGGTTGTGTAGAACTTTGATCTGCGGCTTATAATATCCAGAGCAGAATATTCCGCGTTATTAGCATTATCTCATCTACATTTAATATATCAGATTTCCTTCCTCTCTTCTAATATTATCTTTTTGCTTTTATACTTTGGTACAATCATACTAACCCCTAGGGAGTGTCACGTATGTAATACGCTCTACATTGTGCGTCCTTAGAAATGCGATATATTAAATACAGCGCGCTCATTTGGGCGAGGCAGAACCTACACGAAATAGCTCGTTGAAATTAACGTCTAATGAATGAATCTCCGATATCCCTCGAAGTAAATATTCCGGAGTGTCGTTTTCACTTTAGTGTGCCAAAAATAGACTAATGTTCTGTTTTTTTTTTTTTTTTTTTACGGTAAACCTTAAATAAGAAAATACTCAGAAACGCTTTTATTCTTGATGTGATTGGAAGGAAGAATAACTTTGTCACCATATTGTTAGTTTCCGGGTTGGAACCGTGTGGCTGTCGTAGCTTCTACTGACATCCTCATTCTTATGGGACATTTTCAGAGCTGTTACTGCACACTCATTGGGGATTATTCGTTCCGAAGGGGTTTGCATATAGGATCAATGTGGCGGAAAAGTTATTGATCAATGAATCGTGCCGGTTGCTCAATTGAGATTTCAAAGTATGATAAAAGGTAGCTACCCTGGAAATTTAAATTATTGCGATGTTTGAAGAATTCGATAGATTTACGGATTTTTCTACTGTAATAATGAGAGTTGCCAAATAAAGTTAAATTGGATTTGGTGGCCAGTTTCCAGTTTATGCTCAGTCAGAATGGACTCGATTACAAGCGATAACTGCGTATAACGGTCGTGATCGTTCGTCGATGTATACACAATCGTACAGACATGGCATCCGGTAAACAATGCGAAACTTTCGCGACGGAAAATTTGGTTGGCAAAAAGGGAAATAATACAATATTTGATAATAAGAAATTTAAGAATAATATGATTAGCAGATAAATGATGATATTTTGAATCTAAAAGTTATTTTCCGCAAGAAAAAACATATTTTTAGCATTACTTTATTGGCGTTTAAAATAAGAAAAATATTATTCTTAATTGGCGTGTAATCATCCAATTTGTCCTACAATGTTAACAAGTTAACATTGTTGCGGTAGCAGTTATGAGTTACGATTAATTTTTTTACAGGAAATAATAATAGTAATTAGTAATAATTTCCATCGTTTTTAATATCCAATTAGTTCGAAGGTTTTTACATATTTATGAAATAGATTCAATAATTTCTTGTCCTATTTTAACGATTTTAACCATTTTTATCCAACCAATTCACTACTTCAGTTCGATTCATATTTAAAGCTAAGCTAAGCTTGATTTCCCGCCGCATCCACATCCATGCTAGTAAACCCGTTAAAAATTATATCCCCTTGTCAACCGTATTTCCTACTTAATTCTGACATAAATATCTTTCGCAATAGATTATAGGCGGTCATAAAGTATATTTGCTGTTCCTTCTGACATTTAAATGTAACGTTTTCCGCTACAGAGCCATTAATTTACGGAATAATCGACTAAAATGTTAAATACCCTGCAGATTGATAGATAGCAAACTGAGTTATTCTAAAGGTTGCAATTTTTTTAATGCGTTTACAGGCGATTATTGAGAAAGTCAGATTTGTCAGGAATTTGTTAAATCTCTTGTATCAATTAGATTTGAGAGTGGCCTGAAAAGCTTCAGATCTCGGCGGTAATATTCGCATACTTTCGACAATTTTGGGCATGTTAGACGCTCAGTGTTTCTGTAAAAGTTGAAAAAGTGGAATATCGAGGTATTTAAATGGTAATGCGCCTATGCAAATTAAAGCTCTGGTGGACGGTGTTTATGGGGACTCTGCACTATAATTTATCACAGTGACATTTTGGGCCTTTCGAAAATCGAAAAATTCACCAAAAATTTTCACTCTACCAAGTATCTGCATTCTCAAGGTTCTTGTACATGCTAATCGCAGTATAACAGACTTTGATTTAATCACTTGTTTCCATCGATGTAAAACCGGTTTGGTGATCAGCTTTGCTTCCTCACACATATACTTGAGACGTTTGAAAAAAACACCTTATTACATGTGAATTAAATTACATAATTGCACCTAGCAATATACGTTGTTCAACAATTGAAGCGGATATCACGAGAACTTCTCGTCTGAAAGAAATGAACGTGCTTGTGCTAATTTCATTGCAATAGTTATTAATGAAACATCATTACAATGCTGCAAAGTCATTTAGAATCCGCACTACTCGATCAATTAGTTAGTTAAATGAGGATTTACCTCAACAGGAAGTCGCCAACCCATTGAATTTAGAAAGTTGGAGGTGTCACTGAGGAGTCGAGGTTGTGGCTGTATATTTGTAATGAGCGAATGTTAATGTGTAGAGGAAGCGGTTGTACAAAGAAAATTTTAAGTTACTGATAACTTTCGGTGGAGGGTCCGTCTTTATCTGGGGTGGAACATGTTTTGCTGGGCGCATTGACTTAAGCCAATTATTGTACCACTTGCTTGTCTCTTAAGTGAAAGATTCGTTCTAATTTTAATAGAATTCCATGGAATGGAGAGAATGCCAACCTGGCCAACCTGGTCACCAGACAGAACTGCATCGAACACGTTTGGGTAGAAATGCTGAGGCAAATGTGCCTGTCCGAACAGGAGTCCCAGACAAGAGAACAACTAGCTGACGTTTCGCGATGTATTTGGCATAACATTACCTCGGCCCTTCACCGTTAATTTAATAAGAAGTTGTTTGACTATTGTTAGTTTATTGCTTTTGTTCGTTTCTGGCAAATTTGATCAATTTGATTGTTCTGATTACTTTTATTAATGTCTTATTTGTTAAATTAATTTACACTGTTGATGAATTCTGAGATTCCAGCTAATAATTACATTTGATATTAATTTGATCTTTTATTGCTGGTTCCACATTTATCTAATCTTATCACCGCTGTTACTATTTTGTGCAAAATAGCCTTAAACTACGTTTTTCTTTTTCGATACGTTTATTTACTGCAATTTTATTTTGGCTTCTTTGTGAAGATCTAGATGACAACAAACATTTTTATTATTTTTCTTCTTATTCGATTTCGAAGCTAAATTATAAATATCTCGAGACAGAAAATGCTTTGCCTGTTTTTTCTAGTATCAAATTTGTTGCTTTAATGAAAAGCACTCTACGTCTCGTGCTCCTTCTTATCTACACCCTCCTTCCAAATTACCCTACGCTTATTTGCCTTAAACTCTAATAAATTCTTCCTTTTGTTCAAAGGATAACAACTAAACGTTCTCGTATATCATACACGCATAAGGGTCCGAGCTAATATTTTTTCGATTAAGTATACATTACCAGAAATTCCTTTGAGATGCCCAAACGTTACTCCATCTCGTCGCCCACATATTAAATTACGTCTATATCGGAGCATTTCTTTTTTCCTCGAGAGGATTTCTAGAATTCCATATTCCACACACTTTTACGGTAGCCCTCGATCGAGGTAAAAGGCAATCAGTAGGATCTTCGCACGTAATATCAAGAGACTATACGGTGGGGGAAGGTTTGGAAGGAAAGGAGGGTGTTAAAATATTTCATCTGCAGGTAGCATGTGCCAATTCCTTAAGTGAGAAGATGGAGTTACTCGGCTAAAATAGGATTTTGATGTTCGGAATAGTGCAAATTTCCAACCCGATTTCAAGGTAACAGATATATATGATAGTTGTAGATGTTATTTGTTCGCTAGACGTCACGTCTTGACAATGAGTGTTTGTATTTGTAAGATATTGATTTTTCTGTGGAGATCAATATGGGGTCAATTAAGGAAAAACTTCATACAAAACAAAGGAAGAAAAATAACGTTTATTATAAGCGGTTAATGTAATTCTAAAGTTCTCCGAGTCCTTTCGGCCAGTTCCAGAAGGTTTTCCCAGAGATTGAAGAAAATCCCTACTAAACAGTGAAAAAATCTGCCGCTGCAAAAATTCGTCAAAACCTATAAACTATATGTTTGAAAGGATCTGTGTTAACTACGATAAAATAATGCAACTTCCTGTTCAAAAGAAGAAAAAAATTAAAAGTTCAGGTAGAATGGAGAAAAGGTACTTATTTAACAAAGAGCTTTAACAGGAAACCCGATAGGGAAAGTAGCCAATCTGCAGAAGCTCCACAATAACGCATTCAATATTTTTTGCGGTGTATTCCTGAACATCTATTCGAAAGGACTTTTGCGATTTTTTATTCCAAACAAAATCAAATGAATTTTAAATCCACATCAAAATCAAATTTTGATTGCTTCACATATCTTTATAGGGGCATTAATTCGTGCATAATGAGCAGCGTTTTTCCCAATTGTTGGGGCCGATAAGCCTGCTTTCACTGATTTCTAAGATTGTTGAGTGCTTTAGAAACAGTTGAAGCGTTCAAGCGTCGGCATTTCAAGGATGGCTAACCGTGTTACTATTGCTGGACTATTCAAAAGCCTTCGATATATATTGTTAAGTATCGGATTGGAACGTTCAGCTATGAATCTTTCCGGTAGATTCCACTACGTGCAGTTGGGGGCGCTTTCTCGACCGCTTACATTGGAATGCGGCGCCCCACAGGGATCCGTACTAAGTCCCATCATGTTTGCCTTTATAAAGTTCCTCATTCTAATGACGTTTAGGAACACTCCCCAAGGACGAGAATGGTTTTCTAATAGACAAAAAAATTCAGGTCTGCAGGAGTTAAAATGAACGAATAAAACGAATACAACATACAAATGCCACAAACAAGAACAAATAACACTTAAACCGTCCATTTGTCGGGCCATTCGTTTTTCAATGCTTTTCTACATATTTCGAGCTATACTATACGCCTCAAGGTTTGCGACGCCTTTATGTTAACACCTTACAGATTTTTCAACCGTCTAAGTTGAAAGTATCATAAAGTTACGAGTTGATAATGACAAATGAGGTGTGTTAAATCGTCCAATTGAAAGACGATAATAGAACCGAATAAATTGCACTTTTTCATGATCTGATAAATGTGAACGTTAATAGAAATGAAAATTAATAACGCACGCTGTGTATCTACATAAACATGCGGATCTGGTATAAATAATTAACTGTTACGAATTAAAAATTACAAAATTGGTGAATCGATTAACTCCATTAGCATATGGGTAATGTTGCCCGTTTGGCATAGCCCGCCATCATCGCCGTTGGTCAAACAGGTCCTTCGATAATTACGAAATTTATACAACAGAAAGATTTCCTGTAATCACATAATTACTAGTACACCTTGACTTTCAAGGCATGGCTACGGGTAGGTTGTCTGCTTACTTGCACCGTTATTATTTTCGTTGTAGCTGCTTATTGCTCCTCTGTAGACGTGTAGCCTGATATTAACGAAATATCTTGATAGCTGTACGTGTATATGTAAGTGTTATTTTGAACAATTTATTTTTTGTAGAATATCGCGACCTTCAAACATCCTAATATATGGTATGTTTTCGGAGCAAAATAACAATATAATATACGAGGATTGTACAAGAGAAAAAAAAAATTATAAGTTGTGAAGCAATATTTAATCAATTAATACCTCCATTAATAAAACATGAATCAAACTTAGCTTCCTTGACACCATCAGTTGATTGAAGACATGCCGAAGTTGCTAGATAACATAGTAGATAGAAGACAGTTTGGAAGAGAGATGGCAAACATAAGTTTCCAATTAATACTATCCTCATGAACAAAGTCCTAAGAATTGGCTTGATTGAACATGTACAGACCTTCCTTCTACTTTGCTACTTTTGCATTACGTAAAGAAAAGACTAGCGAAAGACTAATTATGTAATAAAATACGGTGAAAAAAGTTGTAACCGCAATCCACAAATTGGTGTAGTGTGCTACAGATAGACTTCAATAATCTGTCAAAAATCCTATCCAACGATAGCGCTATTTTTGCTACCAACTTGCGAGTACGACATGAGAATTTTTGCTTGTTTTTATTCTGGAACACTTTTCCAATACGGGCCCTTTTGATTGTCCTCCCATGGCTTTGTCTATGGGGTTAGGAACAATGAAGGGCATGTTTACAGCTTCTTTGGCTCATTTCATTCGATCCGTTGGTGGCTTATGACTCTGGCAATGTAACTTGGTTATTGCGTCCAAATTACCTTAAATTGTATACACATTCGTGTATTAGGCCAGATTCGCAGATTGTGCAGGCTTTAATAGCCTTTAGAAATAAGTGACTCACAGGTTTAAAGCAGATGGAAATATGTTGGTGTAGAGTCCTGTAGGCATTTTTAGGTGGTAATGAGGTTCACTAATACCTAATACTTGTTTCAACACCTTCTATTCTCGAGCCATCCGTGTACCATGCCAGGGTACCTCTTTTGGTTTGAGCCCCACCAGGTACCCATTCAGTGTTTCAATGGTCACCTTACACGGCCGATCGAAATTGTATTGCGTAGGGATCGTGTCATTAGGTAATTTATGTTGGGATTCTGAGATGCCTTCTAAGATTTCCAGCCTCCATTCCCAATTCTATAAAAAGCGAAGGCACTCGATATAGTCCGTTTCTGAATGTAGATGTGAAATGGTGATAATCCCAGAACTTTCAGTGTTGCTGTATGCATCAAACTTGGTATGTTGAAACATGCAAGTCTCTACATTTATTGAATTTGCTGTTGCACACTGTTCTGACTTGCTTTTGGATATCATACCAAATAGGCGTGGGTGGGACAGACCGTTGCTGTATGTTATTTGGGGCTTAAGACCCCAATTATCACCAAGCAGCCTACGGTATATTAGTGTCGCCGTAATGGTTGTTCTATAAGTTAGTGATGTGAGAGTTTCATGGCTAAAGCTAATAGTTTTCTCTTCGATTGAGCATCTTTTTAGGCTTCTTTTCCTAGTTTAAAGAGACGATTGGAATTTTTTGCGGGTTTGTGCGCAGGCAAAAATTTTGACACAATTTCTGTGAGTCGTCGAGAGGTCTTTGCATAAGTTCGCTATTCTCATATTTTCCACGGGTCATGATTACCAGGTCGTCAGCGTACCCTTCCTATACCTAATATCCGTTATAAATTAAGTTCTTTAGGAAATGAAATAGCTCTATTTTAAACAGTTGACAAGCTTCGTCGTGATTTCTCTTATTTAATCATCATCATTACCTTAATTTTCTTTCGGAGAAAGCTACTTCCCCAAAGTATCTGATAGTTGATATACGAATACCATTGCAACAATACCTATTATATGATATAAAGAAGATATCATTTTTGGGGAGTTTGCAAAAGGTTTAAAATCGCTAATCTCGGCTTTAAATTCGAATTTTATCCTCGTAAATTATAGTCACCTGCGTTATGTTAAGTATATACGTAAATATTTTACGATTAACGGCTTCCTCTGACGTTGAAACTTTTATGTGTTAAAAAATGAAATAAGTTGCGGGAATCCGGAATATTTTTGTGGTATACTTATTCACAGCAAAAGGTGGGCGTGGTATATTACATTAATAAATTATCGCGGGTTAAATCATTACTTGCCAAAACAAAAAAAAAATATTTAGGCGCGAATTTGAAAATAAAGTATTGAGGATTGTTTTAAATTTGAAATTTATGAAGTATTAAGAGAAAATATTAGTCCTAAATTCCTGCGAAATGTAAAACAAAACGGGAATTAGACGAATATCTTTTATAACACAGATATAAAAAATGTAAGAAAAAAAAACGTCTACCCCATAATCTATATTTGTGGGATTAAATCACCTGGTTTCTGACGAACTGTCGAATTTTACAGGTATTCTAAAAAATACAAAATATGCCAATATTTTTCACATTTTTTGAGTTAAAGGGAAAGTTGATAATGCTTTGGCAATTCATCAATTTTTAATAGTCTAGTGCAATTTTATTTTTTCGCGATTTTTCTTTATAATAATAACGAGTAATAATAATTTTTGAGCTGCAAAAGTTCTAATTAAAGTTTTAATTAAACTTAAATAAAATTGTTTGTTTATACAAAGGGCACCATTTAAATGTAATTTTGTGTATTCAGGTACAAAATTAGATGACATAACTAAAACAGCCATAAAAATTAATTATCACGCCCACTACTATTATCATCCTCTTGAATATTCGGAATTTCGGAGAATGTTCTATTCAAAATCCGCTCGTAGTATTTTATGTTGTTGTCTACCGAATAGAGCGATGCTAATAATGAGCCTAGGTTAACTGCTTTATACAGCCGTTTGATTTCCATTGTATTTTGCAAATTTGTTTTAGCAAAAACAATGAAAATGGTTCCGCGTGAAATTCGTTTAAGTAGAGAGCCGATATTAGGTTTATAATCGTCATGATTATCATTTTTTATTTTAATAGCAGGTTTTGGATTTTTCAAAAAGAAATTATCTGTTGCCGATTTTACATCGAAAAAGTCGTACCGCTTTATTTTTATTAAATTAAATGGGGTTGGTTTCGTTCTGGCATTCAATATAACCTTATTCCAATTTTCAGGCGTTTCAGCTCTACAGAGTCAAATTTATTCAATAGTAGTTAAAGATACCATGGACCATTTGAAAATATTCAGTTTTTTCAGTTTAAAAATATTTATATTTGGAAATAGTTTACGAACACCTTGTATAAAACTTAATAACGATAACGGGAAGATATAAAAAAGGGTGTTTAGGAAACAAGCGTGTTCTATAGTTTTAAGAACCTCAAAAGGCAAATCGACAACTTCTACCGCAACAAAACGAAACCGAGCATAACCTTAAATTAAAGAACCTCAAATTAATTAAGAACTTAACTTCGCCGCGAGAATTAGACCATTTATATGAAAAAATGTAAATTTGCTAAAAAGGAGAAAAAGGTCCATTTACAATTAGCCATTCCGTGTCGATGGATTTATTATGGAAAAACGTGCACATGGGTTGTGTTTTATGTTATAGGCCAGTTGTTTTCCTTTAGTCCCGAGTATTTCGTGTATTTCACGAAGGCGGTAAAAATAGATATTTGTAAATATTTTGTAGAGTAGAGATAAAACGAAACATGTTAGAAATTAAAATCCTTTTCATACATCATTCCGGGGTACATTTGACAACGTATGTTTCTCAGCAATTAAATCTTTTGTGAAGTGTACGTAGCGATAAGCTAGTATTGTCCAAGAATTTAGGGTTTCGAAGTAATTAGGGTGTTTTTTTGCCTATTTAATGTGCGCTTCAGGAGAAATATTACTTCCTTTAAATGGAGCTAAGTAACCCCAATTATTTTAATACAATGGCTCCTCATTGCCATATGCCTTAGAATTTAACCAGAATTTCAGAAGCTAAAGTGATATATAGGTTGGGGTAAGGTATGAAACCAAGCAAATATCTTTTAAACGGAAACAATGATATTAATGAAATTTTACAGGTAAGTGTAATAATAATGCCCTCAATTTTTTTTATTTAAATGGGACACACTAATAGACATTGTTTTTCCGGATTAGACCTTACTGGTTTTGGTACCACTGGTTTGGTACCTTTGTACCTTTGGTACTTTGGTAAAAAATGGAAAGATAAAGCACTTAAGATTTACCGAACAACTAATTTTATTTATCGTAAATTAATGACAAACTGAGAATTATCCAATACAAACAGAATCATTTAAAACGTTCAAATTGCTTTCCTGACAATATGCAAGCCTGTTAAGAAATTCCAGAGTTACCTTCTCCAAGTAATCACTACTGATTAATTCACATTCAACGACTATTCTTTGTCTCAACTCCTCCAAAGTAGTTGATCATCTAACGTAAACACGTGATTTGAGATAATCCCAAAGAAAAAATCTAATGAACCAAGTTTTGGAAAACCATCGATTTGGAAAGGTAGCATCCAAAAAATTTGAAGATAACTATGACTGTTGTGAAGAAGTGCAAGAATAATTTGAGAATTCAACAGATCCAAAAATTTAACTTTTGCGGATCTTAAGTATGGGTTTCATGAATCCAATGAAGATTTTCATTTGAATTGTGACGGTTAACTGTTCCGTTTAAAAATGGCAATGCTTTCTCTGTTACCTTCCTTAGTTACGGTTCGCAGTCTTAGTTAGTTTTTAGTAAATATTTAACCGTTCCATTCTGACTAAAACAAAAAAAAGAACAAGTTTCCCTTGTTTTTTTTTTTAGGGTGACGGCCCAACCGGGTGTATAAGTTTTTAAAGTTTGTCATAAGCACAGGAACTTTTGTGCGTAAATTGTGGCCATGGCTTTGTCATTGTCATACCCTCGCCGTAGAGGGTGAAGTGCAATTATTTTTCTCCAACTGCGAATGGTGACACAGCGCCTAACTCCGCCCAGTTAAACCCAGGCCCTCTTATCACTGGATCACCGAGTCGTTTACCGATGTAATTAAATTTAATTAATGAAAATCTCGTTCGACACAGGCAGTATTTGAACCTACGACTATCGCATTCAAATGTTTCAATTCGTATACATATATACCGTAATTTTAAGTCATATTCTAAATCAATCTGCGTGACAACAAAAACACTTGAGGAATACAGCTTTCACTCAAAAAAATACGATCTAAGACGAAAGCTTTTCTGATAAATGTACCTCGCGTAAGCTTCGTCAAATATTTAAGTGCAATTTTCGACGCTCTCTGGAACAAGCAATAAACTTCAAGCATTCAAGTAGAAATTAGCAACAAGCTTTATCCGAATGGAATGCCTTGCGTACTAAATTTACGTTCAATAGCGTAAACTTCAAGTTTCGCAAAATATCGATTTTCGATAAATTATCTTACTCCCGCCGAAAGTTCAGAACTTCAAGGGACTGAAACGGCAGTGCTTAGGTACACGTTGCCTCAACTCGTTAAGTATATATCTTTTTTAAAGGATTCCTCTTTTAGTCAAATAGTTCTTAGGCGAGGATATTTTGCTTGATACCCAAATAACGCCTACAAGAAGAGAGCCTGTAAAACTTAGTTCATTTATTCGGATTTTAAACGCTGATGGAGTTTCTAAAGTTGGTTGTACTTTTGAAGGTGTTAGTTGTTTGATTGGGAAACATCTTTTAAACCTGAATTGAATTTGTATTGGAGCTGTATTTTATAAAGATGAAAATATCGATTGTTTTGGAAAGAGCAGGAACTAAAATTTTCATCGAGGAACTTAAATTCAAAGAATATAAGACGAAATGTGTTTCAGAATTATGTTTTTGGTACCTTTTAAAAAGGTTTTTCAAAAGAATTTGTTTCAGCTTCAAATATAAAAAGCATACTAAGATTTTTTGAAAATTCAAATTTGAATTTTTGTTTAAAATTTGTAGGAATTTTGCTAATCGACTAGTTAAAAAGCTAATTTCGGTTATTTTGTATATTATTGTTTTGTATAAATATTGTCTTTTGGCTTAAATTCACGGGACTCTTGATCAATAAATTTTGCAGATTCTTTAAATTCTACTTTAGATCAAGTTCAATGCCATCACAAGTATAAACCTGAATATATTGAATTGAATATGTAGCAATTATTATTTTACTTAAACAAAGAAAAAATGGAGTAAGACTGAACTGAGTATAAAATAAAAAATAAAAATATTCTCCAGTTAATGTTAGTAGTTAACGTTATAAAAGTCTGAAACGATTTTAAAAACTTACCCAACATCTTCAATACTCTCCTAGATGACTGATTGTTCTGATGTCTTCCGCTTACATTCCTATTGGGACACGTCTCTTTCGTCCCCAAATGCCTACTTGATTCGGAGCATTCCTTTCTCAGCATGCTGGTGGATTTCTTCAACCTTATCCCGATCATCACGTACAGCACGGTGATCAAAGTCATGGGAGCTACGAAGAACATAAACGTCGATAATTCGAAAGAATGTTCGATGATAGCATTAATTGCCATGCACGTATCGCTTTCTGGGACGCCATCAACCGATCGCACGATTTCTAGCTGGAGAGCTTGAGGAATGGCGAAACATATTGAAACGATCCAGATGATCAGGATGAGTTTGATGATTCGGGAGAGTTTGGCCAGGGTTTGGGATAGGAAAGGATGACAAATGGCGACGTAACGTTCGACGGTGAACGCGGTTATGGTTAGGACAGTGGCGTTGGCACATGTTTCGGAAAATAAACCACGAATTACGCAAAATGTGTACCCGAAGATGTCGGGGTACCTACACCATATTAAATACATTTCCGGAGGTAAACCGGTTAGTAAAAGCAACAAGTCTGATACGGCCAAATTAAATAAGTAATAATTCGTTGCTGTGTGCATAGATTTGTTTCTTGCAATTACCACGCACGTACTCACATTACCAATTAACCCACTCAATAAAATAATCACATAAATAATAGTCATGGATATCACTATATACAAACTGTCCCTTCTAGGCCCTAGCAACTCCTCCAAAGTAATATTTTCCATAGTTTCGTAACTTTCGTAAGTCAAATTGTTCCCCTCCATTTTTCTTTTTTTTTGTAATTTTCACACTTTCACGATTTTCGCTATATGTAAACTTTTTAGCGCGCACCGTTTTCTCGTGGCAAACATCTTCCGCACGGGAAAATTTAAAATTCAAACCCGGCGTGGGACCTGCGTGTTCGTCAGCTTCCCCCGATTATATTCGCCAGCGCGGCACTCTTCATGTACTTCGGACGCAAAATGCGAGGTGGTTAGATTGAGCCGCGTGTTAGGCGATAGTATTTTGCTTCGTATCATTTCGTGGTCCACCAGGACCGCATGCGCTATAGTTAAAGGTAAATGTGTGCATATGTATGATGTATATATTCATTATATTGGATGGTTTTGCGTATTATTAAAATCAAAAAGAAGTAATAGGAAATAGGAATATTGCGGTAGAACATGCATCATACATGATGTCTACGATGAGCTTTTTTTATTTTTTTTAACGTAGTAAATTTTGGAAAAACAAATAAAGTTTTTTAAATACGTTTCGTACTTATGTGCGCCATTCTTCGAAATAGTTACAGTTTAATGGCAAATTCTCACAGGTTCTGCTTGTTGAATGACAAAGAGCTTGCGCAGCACGGAAAGATTGACCGTAATCCTGTATGATTGTCTGTACGGCTAAGGACTCAACCATTAATTAATGCTCTATTCCAGCATACGTGGTTGTGTTGTTTCCTTCAATTATTTTCTTAATAGCGGAAATATTTTCTTCGGTGATGTGGAACGGAATTTCTTTCGCCATTAGAGTCTTTATACTTTGGGTAAATTATAGTCAAAGTAAGCGCTTTTTCATTCAAGATTAAGTCTAAATTAATTAATTAAAAAAAATAATTCACGGCAAACGCAACAAAAGGAGTGAAAAAATGTGTGTTACGTGTATTTTTTTTTCTCTCCTTTTGTTGCGTTTGCCGCGAATTATTCCATTAATACCATGAGGAAGCTAAGCTATCTTAGCATTATACTTTTTGGTCACTTATGTTAGCCCTTAAATTTCAATTATAGTTGAAGCAAATACAATAATTAAACCTCAAATGACAGATAAAGAGTTACCCTAAACAATAGCGTATGCTTTATTATTACGCAAATGTATTATTAACTTCGAACGCAATGTTATCATCATTATTTTCCGTTTATCACACATCACTAAAATAAATCCTGAAAAACGCATTAGTTTAAAAGGAGCGTGGTAATATAGAAATACGAAATCGTATTCTAATATTAGAAACAGAATTATCGACAGGCTTCGATAGGATGAAGATATAACATAAAAGCTCGTGAAAAACCAGGGGGATATGTTTTATATCCTTTTTATCGAAAATAAAAAGCGAATGTATGACGGAAGAATATCGGGCCAAAGGAGGAAATTAAATGGGATAAACATGCCAGGAAATTTAATGGTCTGATCAAATTTTTGTACGAAGGGGAAAGGACAAGCTTCAATATATTGGGCCTTTTTTTTGAATCCATATTTGCGAAATAGGCCTTCGTTGTGTGTTATGTTATACAGCATGGTTGATACGTTTTAAACTGGTGAATTATTTACCTATTTCTTTTTTTTTATAAAATATTGCGATTTGGAAGTAACAAACGGAAATATATTTACAGCATCTATGTTCGATAAAATAATTAAAAAGGGGAAGGACGTGCAACAAGTTTAAACAAGTGCAACAGATTGATAGATGTTAAGAACTTTTGGAGCTTTGTTTGAGTGAAGATGTTAAATTTATTGAAGAATGTAGTTAATAACTAACATTTGCCGCAACAGAGTAGTCGGTATAAAAATGTATTTATCAGAATCTTCAACGAACTACATGATCGGAATGTTTCCCAGCGCTAATAAAACATCTAAACGTGCGATTCGCCAAGGTTTAGGTGAAGTATTTAGTAAGATACTCCAGCGATCAGCTCGCGGAGAATTAGTCTTTAGATGAGCTTTGCTCAAAGAACAGTAATCTGCAAATAAACAACTGTAAGGCGCATATTAGAAATTAAAAAGAAAGATCAACAATATTTCATTCTTTCCTTAAATAAATCACTATCCTCATCCGAGGATTAGGAACCACTCCTAACAGGATTTTCGGTGATATAGTCTAAAATGCTTGTAAATATCTCATATTTTCGACGGTTATAGGCTGTGATTCGTAAACATAATTTTTCATACGAGAAAGCCTCACAACGTTAGATCCGACGACCGCGCTGGCCATTCAAGTAAGCTTCCACCCATCTATTCTCATATGTTTAGAAAGTCATTGTGTTGACCGTTTCTTTCGAATAATGAGCGTAAGCTCCGCGAAGATGCGGGCTCGTAAATCCAAGGGACGGTCTTCTACTTGTTCAGTTAATTTTCATTTGGACAGGGTAACATTGAAGAAATTACAATGCACAGTACCACGCGACAAAGGACCATTAAATAATAGAAAAGATCTTGTACGTCAATACCCGGAAGCCTTTTGTTTTCAAGATACAGGATATTGAAAATTTGAATTTTTTTTTGAAAATTTATTTCTCTAATATTCGATAAAAAAAATGCTACTTGGTCGACATGTAGTGTGGTACTATGCATTGTAGTTTTTTTCAATGTAAGATATGCATCTTTATTAAATTTAAACTAATCTTGCATCTCCAATAATAAGTGAGATCTCCATGGTGAGTGCAGTTATTTTACAATTAGAAACTCTTAGATTTAACTTTTAAGCACTCTGTAAATTAAACTTTGATCTAAATAACGCTTATTAAGAACAATTTTCTCTAGAGTGAATTATCAAAAAAACACAACTTCCTCGGGGCACCGTGTACAACATACTAAACACCCTTCATTTCAACATTTTTTACCTCACTTACGGCGGAAGGTCTTGGAGTGACGGATCGGCTTGTCATAGTGATGAATAAAAGAATTAATCGTATTTTTGTCGAGCAATATATCAACGCCCATTTCATATTACGACGGACATTAGAGGAAGCCTCGCGAGGGATAAAGCGAAATGGAAAAAGAAAATATCCAACAAACAAAGGCTTTGGAATTCGAAAGATCATCTGCCTCGACCATCACGGAGATGGTTTTCGCAATAGACCGAAAATGGGAAGGACTAACGGGAGTTAACTTTGGGGAATTTGCGCCATACCTTGGGAACGGGTTTGAAGCGCTTAGGCGTTGCGATGGACGAAATAGTCGGGGTGTAATTTGCTGAAATGGAAGTAATTTTCGAAATAAGTTATTTGAATTCTTTCTATATCTTGCATGGCGATTAAAATGTAGGTTGACTGCTTATTTGGTATACGCAAATGTTAAAAAAACCAAAGTTTTTTTCTAACAAAGTATGGTAGATGTAGTGGATGAGTTCGCTTCGCTTTAATCATAAAGCTTGTCGTTTCGAAATGTTGTGGCATTAACTGTGAGGCAACAGCGTACAACAAGGTAGGGTTAAAATATTCTCGAAACCACGTTGATAATGGTGGGTAGGGAGAAACATGGCCATGGGTAGTGCACTTTTTCTCTCCTTGCATTGTGTTTGCTGCTCTACCTCACACCTATCGTTGGTTGTCTGGACTTTAGTCCTCCTTCCTCCAGTACCACTATCTTCGTAATCTTTTTGGGGTTTCCTCTCCTGGGCGTGTGAGCTTCGGAGTCTTTGTCTTGGACTCCCTTCTCTGCTGTGGTCTTAAAATGGAAAAATATGCGTTAGTATGCTGTATTCACCTGCTGTTCCTCAGTTTCGCTCAGGTATCTCAATGTAGCCAGCGAAGTGAGTGGGGATGTGCAAGCAGCGATTTTGTATAGTCGCGAAGGAGGTAATGTAAGTGAGTGCCGCTGTGACCCAGATGGGACTGGCGTAGGTAAGGATCGGGACTATGTATGACTTATATAACATGACGCCCGTTTGAGTATTGAGGCGATAATTAGAGAGGATTGGATACAGATGTTTGATTGCACCTTGTGCCCTGTTTCAAGCTCTTTTGAGATGCTCCGCGAAATTCAGCCTTTTGTCAAGGATCATCCCAAGATACTCGATCTTGCTCTGACTTTGATCTTGGGAAGCGGACGGTGCTGTCTCCAGGCAAATCAATCGCTTGCGTCTTCCTGGGATTAATCGTGAGTTCATAGATTACCAATTCGGCTTTCCGCGATGTTATCAGGATTGGCTAAGTCATCTACGTAGATGGCATTTAGCACTCGTTGCTCGTCTGGTTTTGGATACCTTCTTCTCGGCTCATATCGATAGCGTTGAGAGTTATAAACCATGCGGTTTAAAAAGCAGCCGTATGAAGACGGGTACAGGTACAGACACCAACCTCTGGGGTGCTAATTCCAAGGTTGCAAAGGTTCCAAAGAGGCTTCTCTTTGCTGCTTTCTAGGCAGAATAGCTTGGCATCGCTTGGCACTAAATGGCGCAATAATGGCTTCGTATTCATTTTACTTGTGTTAAATGCACACAGTTGTAATAAAATTAAATTTAAATTGGATTTGTTGAATTTCTTCCTGTAACAATATTGAATTATTTGACATGAGGTTTTCGTATGCTTACTTTTACTGCACCATTTACACAGATAAACTTAATGAAGCGGGAACCAATTTAGAGTAGGCAACAGACAATTGAAGGATATCATCACGTGAGCTTTTGCTGGACTATTAAGAATTAACAGGTACGGAAATCCAGATTTAATTTTAATTATTGCAACTTTTAGCACTTAACTGTACACGCATTTTTTTTCGTATTTATCCTGTTAATGGCCTTTACTCTGTTGGGTAAATAAACGATATTATTGTTATTATTATTAATTCGATTAGCATCCTTTTCACTTAATGATGTATTTTAAGTATAACTCAGTTTTAAAGCAAATGCACTTGTACATGTCTTCTGCATGTCGCAGTTTTAAAAATAGTGATACGCAACTTCGATTTGGATATGTTACAACTAAAAATAGATTTTCATATGACTAATTTGTTTACATCCAATATAGCTGTTGCAAACAGTGAAAAATGCGATACTGTTGCGAAAAGAAAAAATATCTTTGACATTCTTTCATTCCAATTGGTAAAACAAATTATCTCTAAAATGTACTTTATTTACATTTGAAAGAACGCTAGTTAAACTCGAATCAAATAACGCAAAATTCTGCTGTGCAGTTTTGTTACGCCTCATTGAAACTTTAATATTGCATCACAACACGCTCTTTTATCGTCGGAAACTGTCGTATTTACCAAGTTTTAAATTGACGACTGACAAAGGTAATAAACGATCTTTCACGTTCCTACTCTAGTTTATTTTTCAGCATTTGAAAGCGATAGGTCTCGGAACTTTATGAATCGTAATATCCTATGCTGTAGTAAGCTCTGGCGTTATATTTTATTGTTATTTGTTTGCTTTCTTCGCCATTCTTCACGAAAATTTTCAAATAAACGCTGGGATTATTAGAAAACACTTTGTATTTAATTCGCTTTAACATTATATTACAATAAATAATAAAATTTCATAATATTTTTAGGATTTTCAACAAAGACATCATCGTTCGCTATCGCAAGCTTTTTTAAAATCAGTTTTTGGGATCAAACTCTCGTAGATCGAGATGAACTGCTTGATAGGACACAAAGTACCACAGTTGGGAATTGTTAAGGTCTTTGGAGGTTTGTTGAGATCATTCTGGTAACGAATCTGTGAAAAGTAAAAGAAATAATAAGCCGCTGTTTCTCATTTAGAGAAATTATGGTTAGAATTGGATTTCTTACTTGGATGTAATAGTTATTTTTATCATCCTTCCTGAGATCAATTAAAATGGCGCTACCGTACGGTGGTATATGAGGTTCTGCCAGTCTTAAAGCGTTTAAAGTGTAACCTAACGTCGATTCATGCCCGGAGTATAAAAACATCTTTCTTGTCTCAGGTTTCAATCTGTTTTGTATCTTCTGCATCGAATCTTCCACGATTTTCTTTATAAGATAACCAACATTGATCCTTCTAACGCCTTCATCATAGTTAAAATATTCATAAACATGGACAGATATATTGGTCAAAGGAAATGGATAAATTTCCTTGGTCCAGTCGGGCAATTCTAAATTCATCTCGGTCTGGAATCGAATAAAGGTTACATGTGATATATTATTTTCGTTTTGAATCGTAAAACCTTACTTCTGTGGTGACAATAAAGTAGAATTCCAGAGCATCCCATGGATTACCAACCTTAAAGCCTGAATGGTGCTGGATATACTCGAAGGTATTCCTGTATGGTTCTATGAATTTCCTTTGAACTTCAGATATTTTTGGTTGATGTTTCAAGGTGTGGAGCCTATATTTGCAAACCGTAGGACCCAATAGCTGTAATAAAAAATGAATTCTAACTCTAAAACGAGAATAAATGGAAAAGAAATCTTTACATCTTCTTCATGTTTCTGCTTGAAATACACCGGTATAGGTTGCCAGTTTAATCGAGGATGCCATTTTTGCTCTTCGTTCGGAGGCCACATCCCTGCTAATACTAATTGGGCACTCATTTTCGTCCTGGTGGTGTCTGTACTGCGCATCTCGATCAATTCCTTGAAATAGGTGTCCCCTAGGAAGTTCCTGTATTCGTCCTTCAGATATTTTCCCAATTTATATTCTCCCATTTTACCTTCCTGAATGGAAAGGAAACGTTTGAGTTTAGATTTTCGGACGTCAAGAAGAAAATTTGAGTGGTCTTACGTTCGTTAGCCCTCCTAGTCCGAATGGATAAAATGTAGAGTTCCTATGGGGGTCCGTTGGGTAGAACCTATAAGTTGTTCGTGCACCATGTCTGAAGAGCTTGAAAAATCGAATTGTGTTAAAACAAAATTCATTTACAATAAAAGTTTGAAAGGGTTTTTATTTGTGAGACAGGTTATAGTGAAAGAGAAATTGATGAGAATCCGAAAGTTGCTAAAACAACGAGTTAGAATATAATAAAAAAAATATAATATTAAAAGTTAATAGACGACCGAAACTTTCCAGAGAATTAGCTAACCAAATACAGCTATCACAATCGTTTCTTCGCTAGGTGTGCGTAGAATAACAAGATCCTTACGTAGTACGTCTCTTAATTGGCCAAAATTTCATGCTGAAGCAAAATAATTGTCCAGAACAAGATTCCCCAGTAAGGGGGTTTTCGGGGAAATAGAATATAACGACGGTTGGACATACCAAAACCGTTTTTATGTGTCCACTGGAAAATTAGAAAATAGAACATTTATTGCTAAAACTAAAATAGGGAGCGGCAAATTTAATGTTGAACATGCCGCTGATCTCCACAACACGGCTCTATCTTCTCGAGTTGGTTATGGAGCAATATATAATTGAAGGAGTGAGTGCAACAACCAGACAGCTGCATTTGTCAAGATTGTCTTTTTTTATTGGATATGACGCAAAAACATTTGCCCGATTATTTGGTGTAGGAATCACGCAGCTCTTATTGGAAGAACGGGCGCAGGCCATTTATTTGGAGCTGCTTGACTTTTGTTTTCTACAAGAACGAGGTAGCTCCTGGACCTATCTGGTTCTTGCCTAAAACCAAGAAAGAAATGATACAAAGCATCACGCCTTCAATTACTTAGAAGTGGATCATATCAAGACGGGGGCAGAGTCTATTCACGGCATAGATGAAAAAGAAAGTAAGGAAGAAATCGAAACATCTGTATCCCTGCTGAGTATATACGTATTATCAAATGGACAAAAGAAAAACCATTAAGGTACAAGGACTTCAGTAAATACGATATAGGGCTCTATCCAAGTATTTGTTTGGGTAATGAAACTGGAGACGTGAGACAGATGTTTGTGGACTTCGGTATCTGCCTGAAGGAACCACCCAGTATAGTTTTACAGACGTGTGAAACGAAGACGACCGTCACGAAAATCACACCATGCTTATGTACCACGGAATTACCCACATTTTTACATCTGTAAGAATTAAAACTTTTAATGTACGCAAACGATTTATTATTTAATGGTTTTCGGATTGGGATTAAGATTAACATCGTTTAGACGTAAGAAAATAACTAAGAACGTTTTTTTTAATTTTTCAGCGCAAAAAAAAACAAAAACTTACCACGTGCGATAGAACCAGTTGAGTTTCTGGCACTTTAGCTGACGACACGGCCTCTCGCAACGAAGCTAGCACGCTCAGAACAAACACCAACCTCGTGAACATCATTCCGGTATCTTCAACCCGCAGAACTTCATCTACAGCGCAATACCAAGATTTCGACTTTATACCAACACCTATATTGCTTCCTGATAGCGCCCCTATCATTTTGAATTGATAACCTGCACGCCTCACGGGGTCAAATTCTGCAATCGCACGCCGTCAAAACTGATTCACGGAGTCTACCGGCGGTATATTATTCGCATCCCCAACAGAAAAAATAATCCTTTATTTATGTCGAATCGTTAATAAATTACGAGAAATTCCTATTTTTAACTTGCTAACTTGTAAAAATAACTGAGATAGGTCACTTTTCGATAATTACAGCGGAATTTTCGTTTTACTATCGGAACAATGGACTTCAACAGCGAAAATATTGCGCAAATGTTGGTTAAAATAAGTCAGAATTCCTTGAAACTACGATAAAGTGGACAAAAACGATGTGCTGTATTTCGTAATGCGAAATTATTTTTCAATATTTCTTGAAAACATCAATAATTTGATATTTTGTGCGTAATCGTAATTTTATAAACTGTTAATCATGTAAAATGCTCCGGAATCAGGTTTCGGCGTCATCTATTAGCGCAGATCCGAATTAGAACCAGTTACTTGGGAAATTATTTTCTAGGTAGCGTTCTATTGAGGTAACCTGTTTATAAATGCGCCTGATTAGATAAATATGCTTTAAGTAAAAATATATTTCTTGTATTAATAAATAAACAGTTTAATTGTAATCCCAAGAAATTATAAAAAAATTGAAATGCGTAATAGAAAGAATAATAGAGTTAGGTCTAAAATTTAGGCCTAAGAAACAATAAAAATTTATAAGTTACTATAGGGGGAAACGAGAATACAGTTTACAGATATAAATTTGAACAAGAACTTAACAAAATAAGCTTGAAAGAAGCAACAGAATTGGAGACATTGCAGCTGTTACCAAATTTCGGAGTATTAAAAGCAGAAGCAGAAATACGTGGCACTACTACTGGAGCTGTACAGAAAAATACAGCTTGGTGGAGTAAGAAAATCAAAGAGAGAAAAACAGAAGAAAAAAATATATCCTACGTAAAGAACAGAGAAATTAGTAAAGAAACTAGTACATACAAGCAGCTGCTAATACAGAATATGAAAAATTTAGACAAACAGAATGGAGGAAAATAACCAAAGAAATATAAAACTCTTTTAACGTACATGGAACAAGAAGAAAATAAAGAAAATAATGTAACCTTCACACAAGGAAAAGAAACTCCAGGAACACTAAAGAATGGTAAAGCCCCAGGCCAAGGTCAATACAAAATTATTGCATAATATAATAACAATAAAATGGAGAATAAGTCAAATCCCTAGAGAGTGGCGGTGGAGTGGTGCGAATTTACAACAAAGAAGATCGTAATAAATGCGTAAATTATAGATCAATCTCATGGCTGAATGTAGCTAACAAACTTGATAAATCAATATTACAAAAAGAAACTAGGGGAATACCAGAACCTACATTTGATGGTAACCAAAGTAAATTCAGATTAGAAAGAAGAACCAGACGACGAGAGGACGTAATGGCCAGAAATTCGTTAAAGGAACCGTCCAACGAGAGCAAATTTGTCGAGTAGTACAGGAAAACAAATGCTCAAGATTTTCATTTCATTTCAATGTTACACAATAAGGTAAACCTGGACTTGACTTACCAAAATAATTATATCAAAAAGGAATTTTCAACAAATGAAAAACGAACCACATGCTATGAAGCTGAATCTCAAAATTTAGCCCGTATATCAACGAATCGGCGAAATAAAACAGTAATTCTTCGATAATTTGTGAAGGAGAAGGGTAACATAAGCGAGCAGGCGAGATAAATTGGTAATTTTCATAAAATCTGCCAAGAAGAAAAATAACATAAACATCCGCATTAAAATTATGTAAAAAAGCAAGAATAAAAATGAAATAAATTATACCAATGGTATACTTACTATAAAGCATATAAAGAGGGATTAGATAAGATAAAACGTTAAACAAAGGGAGAGTAGCCTGAGCCACCAATCACAATAGAATTATCCAATAACGATTGATTTATTTCAAGATAGCACTGTCCTAAGTAACTTTCTGCTTGACTGCATTAACAAGTTTTTGTTCTTGATGAAATGCTATTTCTGCAAATATGTCTTTGTTCCTCTGCTTTTTACATTTTAAACTCAGACAAGCAATTCTTCGGAATTCGATCGTCTTATTCTTATCGCTACAGAATGAATTTCGTTCGGATTGTAGAAGTACAAGGTGTACTTAACTACGATATATACCCACCTGAATGAGTCCATTGATACATTCTCTCTGGCTCAAACGTGAAAATCACAATAAATGTAGGCGCTGGAACGAGATTACAAAAGATAGAGGGAGCGTGCTATCAGCAGTAATCTTTTCACAATACTTAAAGAAACAGTTATCTAGGACGAGGTTTACTGCGCGTTCTTTTTAGGGCTACATTTTATAAAGACGGCCGAGATCAAAATGAAGTATCGTTCTATTTCCTGCTGAACAAATATACTATGGAAAATGGGAATATCAAAGGGTCTTTCATTGACAAAGCCTCGTTTCAATCGCATAGATGGGAAGTCGGGAAGCAGACGGCGTTTTGCGTAAAGGTATTAACGGTTCTTTCTTACTTTTTTATATTTTTATGTTGGTTTTGGAATGTAACCAAGGAAGTGGTTGCCAACTTTCTTATTTAAAATATAATAATTAGTTTAATCAATTGTGCACATTCTATGTGAATAATTTGAATTAGAGCACATTACCTTTACAGACAATTGTTTTCGAGACATTTACAATTTTAGCATTTGCATCGCTCTTGTTGAAGTTAAATATTTGTGAATGTAATGGAGGTTAAGGTATTTACTTTTGTGGAACGAAATGGAAGATCATGCATACCACACCTTATCTTTATCGTTACTAAAATTTATACAGGGCGTTTATAAACGGTTCCCAAATTCAGTGGTGTTTTTAATAGTTTTCAAGATATCACTGAAAATTCACCAGTAGCACAGTTGGTTGGCTGACGGTTGGCATTCAGTTGGTACAACGTTGTACGGTCGGCGCAATATCCGTGACGGTTAGAAACGGTGGGTAGAGCGTCAATAAGATAGAAAAATTAATGGTACTTTTCTAACGTTGGGTATCAATTAGCTTAAGGTCAGCAAAATCAGTTAAGCGAAGGTCACCAATCGGGAACTGATAACTACGCTCATAGTAAACACTTGAGCCATAAACAAGTCGATGTTGAACCAATTCTGTCGGTGCAGCGTCGATTGAAGATGAGTTGCCAAGCGTTGTAAATATGTGACAGTTAAAGGTTGGTGCACAACAAAAGTAGATAGTTAAAGAAAGATTAACATGAGACATGGTGAAATTGAGACATCCCTAATCAGTTCAAATACTTGAATTTAAAAAATTCTGCAGAACGATTATTGGCTTTCAGAAAGTTAGTTTCCCGTCGGGTCCCGTATGTTTTATTTAAAGAAGAAAAGGCGGTTCGCGTTAATTGAAATTGACAAACTTTGAGCTAGTACAACAATGGAAGCTCAAGTTATGGTTATAACATCGTAAGTGGTGAACCACGACTGTGAGGATGTTTTAAGATGAGGAGGGTTGTCCGTTTTTGAAGCATGTCGAAGAAAACAATTGATATTGTCTCAATTTCGGGACATTCTGCTACGATTCGTTTTGGAGATTGAAGAACGGTTAATGCCGATTGGTTTGTTTACCAGAAGTGATAGCCGTGCTTCGAAAAACCAGCCTAAAACGACAAACCATCGCCCATCACGATAATGGGACTTCGTACAGAGCTCGAAAGAGGATTGTTTAAGTTCCAACGAGTACTTTTATGTTCTCTAGAATCAAGAAAGGGCTGTGTGGTCAACAGATCCATTTACCGCAAGAAGCAGTGGATGTTTTTAAAGTGATGATGGTGACTGTTCCGACTGATGGCTGGCATAATTTCTTTAACTCTCCTTCGTTGGAGAATACTTTCAAAAATAAAGGACTCCCATGTGTAAAGCAATAAGACGCCTGCATTTTTCCAAAGGATGCCTCAACCTGCTAACCAAACTTTTTCCTTTATATGCCTCTCAATCAACCTGGTCTCATCAAGATAGTATATTGGGATTCGCCGAGAATAATACAAAAATACTTAGTACGTAGAACTTTTGAAAGGAATGTAATAAAAGTCAATGACAAATTTGAAAAAACCCCAAAATTCTAAACCCTGTTATAAACATTGAACAGATGCTTTTCTCATCATTAACTCTGTTTCTATCTTGCCCTACATACTCTACCTTTTCCGTTGAGATGTCATCAAAGATCGATATTGTGTGTAACCTTGACATGCGCTCTGTTAGGTTTTGTCTTGTTCCGTGCGCGCTGCTAACAGATTCAGGCGATTTGACGAAGTTTAGTGGAACTAACGCTGTTTCGCTATACCAGCCATCTAAATACAGATTAAAGTTATTACACTCAATAAAACATATCGCCTAGTTAATTTAACATCAATATTAGGGGGAACTATTTACCAAAATTCGCCATGTTTTCGTGCAGTGTCTGTCTTACAATCAGTAGTGAATATAGTGCATTTGTATTTTGACTAGAAAAGGAGGAATTGGTAATCAGTTAAGGCGACAACATTGATTTTATCGCCTTCGTTAGTTATGTATTGAGCAAACGTAATAATATATACAAATAGATGGGATCAAGTTGCGAAAGAGAATTGGGAATCTTACATCTTTCGGCAACGACTCCCAATGGTTCAGGTAAAATAATATATAATTTAAACTGTATGCGAGAGGAAGTGTCAACCTATTCCTTATCACGATTGTTTGTTATTTTTAACTGTGATTTATTTGCCTCTAGATGTTAATTTTAAACGTCTTATCAGGTCAGATTTACACTAGAGCACTATCGCGCTGGTTTATTCTTTGACACCTAACAAAATGATGTTTGCTGATTTGTTTTATGTGAGAGTTTAAGATTGAATTTGCTTTTAAATATAGTTGTCCTTGATTAACTTCCCAAATTGTTCATAGCTTGCGTTCTTTCAATTTCTTGAAGATGGTCCTAAATCAAATATTTCCTTAATTTCAGCTGGCCGAAACATACGTTATTGTTATCTAACACCCATGTCTCTAAAGAACCTAATTGTTGTATAATAATGATTAGATTCGTCGTAAATTTTGATAGCCTATTAATTTGTTGACTTTGAATTGTGAAAATTAATCGATAGAATCATAGAGTTAACGTACTATAAGATTTTACAGATTGACAATTATTATGATTGCGTTTCTTAGCAACGAGCTTTTTGAATTAACTTGGCGCCACAGACGACTAGACAACTTTATATTAAAAGAAAAGCAGGTTACGAAAACTTTTTATGTTCTTGTTATTTTCTTGCTGCTGAGCTTTTGGCTGAACTTTAGTCAATTTCTCTGACTAATAAACAATGTATACATTATGTCTCGCAAGGAGTTGCATTGATTGACACACATGAAGCCTATATGTCTTATTGAATTAAAATATTTGTAGTTATCTAAGACTTCCGGTTATAGCGGAAGTTTGTTTGATAAAACAACAATGTTGCGGTTTATAACCGTGGAATATGTGTAAGATTTTTTTTTAAATTTTGATGGATGATCGAAGGCATGTGAACTTTTACAACTGTGAAAGTGCTTATAACTTGGAACATTGAAATCTTGCAGAACTCTTGACTGTATACGGTAGAATTAGAAGCTGAATAAATTTTTTGGAAACATTATACAACGTGTCCAGAGCCCGCCATTATTTTTGGATAATATTAACTGGACAAATGGAAACAAAAAATGGTCTGCGTAACCGGCTCAACTTTCATTACTGGAGCGATTCGAATCTCCGCGTTTTTAGAACGAAACACTTTCTAGAGAGTTACCAATTCAACGTGTCATCATTCCTGGATTGTTTCCTAATGAATATGATTACCTTGGGTGTCTCTAGTTGGTGGAATTTTAAAAAACTTCATACGCTACATTCTCAATGCTGGGTACTGTATGCAATACACATTTTCCTAGATATCTTGGAAAGTATCTGTTTCAAATGAAAGGAATTTTCTTTCGTCTTTTTGTAAGAACAATTTGATAGGAAAGATGAAAATAGGTTGTTGTAAAAAATTAAGTTTTTTCACTTTTACCATTTCAAAGTTTAATCGTAACTGTCAAGCATTTTGTATAATGTTTTCGAAGGATTAATTAGGTTTTCAATCCCACCCTCCTACAAATATGAATCCCAACCCCACTTAGGGGAAGGGTGCTTACCCGCTGAAGCATGCAACCGGTTTCCACCGACCAACTAGGAAATGTCCACGCGAATCCTAGTCAGTGGAAGAAGATCGGTTGGTCGCCGGTATTAGAGAAGTTCACTACTTAATCTTCGATGGGTAACGGTACCGATCTCTCAGAACCTACCTCACTGGAGTCTAGACCGACAACTATCGGTTCGTCAAAACCTACGCCGCCCAATTGCGACAACTATCGGCCCCTCGGAGCCTAGACTGCCGAGCACTGGCAACAATTGACCAGCGACAGAAACGGAACCGACCGTGAGATACAATCGGCCCACGCGTGATTTAAGCCTATACAACGGAGGATAGCCGGGCCCAAACCCAACCCAAATCATGCCTGCCGGGATGTTCGTTACTCAGATAGCTGCGACTGATTCATACCACGATGGCTAGCTTGGCCTTGGGGTCGAGGTAAGGAGCTCCTGGCATTAGGATGAATCTAAGGAATTCCCCAACCAGACAGAATACCGTATGAAACATTACTCTGTGACCAACCAGGCATTGAGTAGTGACCTCAGGACTTCAGTCAGGAATTCTACAAAATTTCAATTTTTTAAGTTTTTCACGGTTCACATTGATTGATGTAGTTTAACGACATGCTAGAATTGTACCAAAAAAGATACCGTTTACACAATAATTATTTCATTACGTTACTCTATGTTACTAAACGAAAAATGTATTTCCATAGTTGCAAATTTAATTTACTAAAGTAAGCCAGATTTTCAAGAAAGCATAAAAATATACAGGCTATTCTGTTTAATACATGAAATTTGGCATCGCTTCTAGTGACACCAGAAATTAAATTGAATTATACTTTAAGGCCTTATTTGATATATCTTTTTGAAATCATTTCAATGAGAAGGTACCATAAACTAGACTTCCATTCTTTAATTACCAATTTTAAAGCGATTTATTACCCATAAAACTCATTGTTTTCTGTTTATATTGCGTATCCGAACACAGTTTGAAAGCAAGGTAATTATTTCCAAGCGTTACAAATACGCTTTTACATATCGCATCGATCGTGGTCAGTGTTTTTTTTTTAATCAACTAGAGAGCTTATAATCGCAAACTATCATTCGGAGAAATCATCCTTGAAACAATAATGTCAGCAAAAAAGGATGAATTCCTAGCACCTTATCGATTACTTAAATAAATAACGTTCAGTAATTAATTTATTGCGTAGGTATTTGTTGAATAAAAAGAAATGATTACCCGTTTATCTACTGTGTGGTTTGGAACGAACCAACTTGTTTAGGGCCTCAGGCTATTGTACTCAATATTGGTTTCCAAGATAGGAGTTTTTCTTTAACAACAAAGTAATTTGCGATAAAAATTAATTTATGATATGGACAATATGTATTGTTCTTTAGCCTATATTAACATTATCGACTTTGCGCTTATTGACGTAGTTAAGATAAACAGCAACAATCTCATCTTAAAATCGATGTAGAAAGCCCGATTAAGTAAACACGGGGAAATTATTGGCTCGAATAGGGTTTGATTTGTTTAATGGCACGTTAGATAATGGGATGACGATGTATTTAATTTTATCCATGGAATCAACGTAATAAAACTTATTAGGTCGATGTGCGTGAATAAATTTATGGTAATTCCCAAAAAAAAGGAACAAAAGTCTCAAGAGACTTAGAAGGGTAGTATCCAATGTGATCCTTACGGCTTCCTTGGGAGCAGTAGCGTATTTCTGTGTTAATATAAGAAGTTTTCTAGGGCTTAGGCAAGACTTATTAGCATTTAAAGCTGATAAATACATGTTTTTTAATCCACAGAGGGCATGCAGATTATGGAATCTAAGTGCTACATGTTTGATCGTCCTAACCGCATATAACATTTTACTCACGTTGAAATTCATGTACACTCCTGATTGCTCCAAGAACATCATACAAGTTCAAAATCCCCCCGAACCACCTAGAAACCCTTGCCTAAATAACATCGACGTCTTTGAGAAGGGCGATTTCTCCGTTAAATTGGATTTACGCCTTGGACGGCTTGATAATACCTTAAAATACAAATATTTCGATAATTTTTGGGTGGGAGAGAGCTATCCCGAGTTAAACGAAAGATATACAGTATGTCTGGCGACGCAGAGCTCGTTGGAGCGCTTATATTCCTTGGTGGAGGTGGCCAATCATTGGAGCGGTCCAATATCCGCCAGCGTATTCGCTGCAGGTGACGATGAATTGAATCTTGTACTGTTGTACATAACATATCTTCGGCAATGCCAATCTAACGTAAGGAATAGGGTTAGTTTTCATTTAGCGATACCAAAGAGTCGCGTGCGAAGATCGATAGATATCGACATCGAGCAAATATCAACGATGGACTGTAATAGACCGGAGGTCACCTTGAAACAGATGCTCAAACACGTCTCCAGCGAAACGACAAGATGGAAGGGTAAGAATGCTTATCCGCAGAATCACATGCGTAATTTGGCAAGGAAGAATTGCCAAACGAAATTCGTATATCTGACAGACGTTGATATCATCCCAAGCTATCGGCAAGCGGATGAATTGCATAGGTTCCTCCAGAAAACCGATTGCAGAACGAAATGCGCTTACGTCATACCGACGTATGAGTTAGACGAAAGGGTAGTGTTTCCATCCAATAAAAGCGATCTGCTGCGATTGGCCAATAAAGGATTGGCAAGGCCTTTCCATCAGAAGGTCTTCATCTTCAATCAGTTTGCTACAAATTTCTCCAAGTAAGTGTAAATTTAGCAGCTTATTTTTAAACGATAATATTTTTCTCCTTTTGCCCAATAGATGGGAGAACACCATTAATCAAGGTTCAGATATCCACATCAGTCATACCGTGACGAATTTCGAGTTCCTCTATGAACCATTCTACGTTGCCATGGATGATGCACCACCTCATGATGAGAGATTTGTTGGTTACGGCTACACTAGAAATACTCAGGTAATTTCAGTACCAGTTTTGCCACTAGACAAATACAACAGCTTCAATTTGTAATCATTGTTTAGTCGGTTGTAACAGATTGTCATGTATTACTTACTTGCTTTTTACTTGGGCATAAAAGCCAAGCAGTTCAAAAAACAAACCACCAAACACAACATTCCTATTTGGTAATAGTGACGGGTTTGATTTTGGGGAAAGAAAAACAAAGAGAAAAATTCAACTAAAGCCTACAACATTTACTTCCTTTAAACAAAGTACACTTAAATTTCTTTTTTAACAGCCAGAGCTGATCCTTGAAAGAATTCATTACCAAAACGAGACTCCCAGTACCAACCTCTTATTGTAGCTAGTAGATGTTAATTTTCACTTTCTAATTGCATATTGTACCAACAGGTTTACGAAATGTTCGTGGCAGGCTATGATTTCTTCGTGTTATCGCCGATCTTCACTTGCCACTGGGGCTTATCAACGAAGCGTAGCAAGCCGGCATGGCGGGAACAGCAGAACAACGAGAATCGCAAGAAATTTGACAACTTCAAGCACGAGGTTTTCGTCAAACATGGACGAGATCCCCTGAATATGATGTTGAGGAAATTAGGCTGAGACTCCTTCGTTGTTGTTGTCGTTGTTAGACGGAAATTAAAGTGGAACCAAAAAAAGACAGTGTAATCTATAGTGATCTCTTTCGGAGTGCTAAACAAAAAAAAATGAGTGATGGCTTTTGGAAAAGAGTTGGAAAATAGTTTTAATGTAAAAAAAATGTATTGATGTAACGGAATATTTGTATTTATTGTGTAAATATTGAAATTAGGATGTGTGTGCAAGGTTAAATAAATGAACCAGTTGTTTTCTTATTAGTATGATTTGATTTGAGGTTGGAACACGAAGAAATAGGTTTCCAAATCAAAAATCACCTCCCCTAGAACCGTGAGGTTCTCTAGGAATCTCGCAAGGGTTCCGTGAAACAAGCCGGACCCACAAATGAAACTCCAAACTTTCTAATTTTCATTTGAAATCCAAATGACGAACGCACACAAGAACAGGAAACATATCTCCAACACGCACCCCCTAACGTTTTTCCTTATGTTGGCAATGACCAGAAAATAGTATGATTTGGGGTGGTTGAGTAGTAACAATGTGTCCAATCTTCTTAGGTGATTAAGACCTAGATTTTATTAAGGCTAGATCTTTCAAAAACACCGACACCTCCTGCAGGAAGGGCTTATTATAAGGAATATCCAAGGGAAAGTTATTTATAAACGGCAAAAGACGGGAGGCCTCAAAATACCAGCTAACCCTACCAAGATTTATACTTCACACTAATTATTTTAATGGCAAAAGATTGTAAGCTGCGCAAGATACTGATCGAAAATTACTAAAACATCAGCAGTAAATTAAGCAACAAGCATCAATTTATACTTATTGACAAATCACTTATTCACTATTGCCAACATAGATTAGTTAATAATCAGCTATATATTATTTATCTTTTATTAATAGGTATTTTAAATAAAAGTACAATTTTAAATAGAAACAATACTTAAAGAAGATAAGCATCGTTATTAATGTATTTTAAACGTTTTGCATGTTTTTAGATGTATCTAGAGCGATACATCCCACGAAACAAGAGAGGAGGTTGTGTAGGAACAGAAACAGCGACATTTTCTTAATTTATAATATATTTATTTTATTTTGATATATTTGCCGCTCTGCATTTTAAATACCGGTGACTTGAGTGACGAAGTCGCGTAGGGCTGGTACGCTAGCATAGACACCAGGGAAGTTAGGACGAGCGCATCCGTAACCCCACGACACAAGACCGATGAGTTCTCCATCAACAGCCAATGGGCCGCCAGAATCACCCTGAAATTACAAGCGAAATATGTTAATTCAAAGCCACAACCTCGTTTTTCAGAGTCTAAATTGACGTCATTAATATATAAATAACAAAGAGCTGTTGATGAGGATCAACAGCAAGATGTCGCCCGCAAGATGGGAAGCAAGTTGCTGTTGGTCATACAACAAAATTTCTGTACGACGTCGATTCCAAACATCCAGAAAATATACTTACTTGGCAAGCATCAAGACCTCCTTGTGGTACACCAGCGCACATCATCCTGTCAGTAATCAAGCTAGCGCCGTATGCGGCTCTGCATGCTTCAATGGTAACAGTGGGGACGACCACAGCTTGAAGTTGGATGGGAAGACTTCCGGAACCTTCGTACAAGGTACCCCATCCAGATACTAAGGAATCAACTCCACCGGGGATGGGTTGGGATTGTACTGGAAGCGGAATCGGTTGAATGGTTACTCCAAGTAACAGTCCATTACCACCGAGAAGTAGAACCGAAATATCGTAATCGATGTACCAATCATTGTAGCTAGGATGTTGGAATATTGTACCTATTGGGACTATCAGACCTCCAGATAGACGGTTGGAAGAACCAGCACGGATACCCAGTTGAGGGGCAATTGATCTAAAATTCGGAAGAAAGAAATTTTAGCAATTTTGCTAAGGTCCTTAACTTTTTAAATTACCCATCAGTGCAGTGAGCTGCTGTGACGGCGTAGTTTGCAGAGATGATAGCACCACCGCAGATATGACTGCCGAAGTACTGCAGTGAAACCTGGTATGGGACCTCTGCGATGTCAATCGGGAAACCACCTACGATTCTGCCATCGAGAAGTGGTACCGCAGCGGACTTTTGGAATGGATAAGGCAGAGCTATGAACAGAGAGTATTAGTCAGTGGTGCATCCATATAAGAAGAAGAAACAAGGATCTGTCCTTAATATTTCCCAATGTATCTATGTGAATATTTTAACGAGTAACAATGCACTATTTAACCTCTCCAGAATATCAAACAATTGATTGAACAAGTTAATTACTTGAAAATCAAACGCAAAGTAGAAGTAATTTTACGAACATTGAAGAAGATTTATATCTTACCGAAGGCGCTCGCCACCAGAAGTGAAGCAATCACTAGCTTGAACATTTTGGATGAAGACTATGGATTCTATGCGAAATCGCTCCGTTTTTATAGGAGTCCAGCGATTTGACTATCAGCACAAAAGCTAGACTTGTTTATCTGTATGTGCTTAACATACGCGGTGATTTTTTACAGACATGTAATCAGATAGAACATTGTACTATTTTCGGCCTATACAGATGTAATCTCGTCTTTTTGCGCGAGATTTGGGTGCTTAAGTGCCGTTATAATTAGACTATCTAGCGGATTCTTTTTTGTTTGTAATGGAAGTAATGGAGTATACGTAATATTTCGAGGTTGACATGAATTCGTCCTTAGATAATAACGCATACGTTTTTTTTGCTTAATAGCAACATTATTCGTTTTATGAAAATCGCAATATGCTTTCTTTTCCCATAGGGAGTGCTGCGGGTTTGATTTCTAGCAAAGGAAGTTATTGCAAAGTAACTTCCTTTGGTTTTTAATAAAATATTTATTAGGAAACTTATATTAACACTAAATAAAATATACATTCGTAATGGCAATATTATATTTATAGATAACAATAGCCATAATTTTAGCAAAGTTCTTTATTTATTTTAGACAACCGTAATATTCAATCTTAAAAAGTAGATAATAAGGAATGACACCAGGTGGACAGCGATATTTCTATTGGTGCGTTTTTTAATTTTTGTGCTTGGATGTTTATTATTAACTACGCATATGCGGTTTAGTCCTTGCCTAAAAGTGGTTAGAGTGTCCACTCTCGTCATATCTTTACGTTGTAATCCTCTGTGCTTGCGGGGGTACATCGGAATAGTGAATTCCAGTTACTACAATGAGATTTTTACAAATCGCATTGATTATTTCAGTACTTTCATTACACTTATCGTAGAAATAAATCAATCATTTTTATACATATTCGATGGTAGAATTTAATCTAGAAACATCTCAACAACAAATTAATTTTTCGATAGCTTGCGTAATTCTTTTTTGATAGGATCCTTAATCAAGATAATCCCCCCGCGGGGATTACTTTATTGAATGCGTTTGAGAGAAAAGTCCCTTCGAAAAAAGTACCTTAATAAATAAATAATCTACATCTGATTTGTTAAGATATCTGATACTGTCAATTTCATCTCCATGTATATAAAGATTCGACGGGTCTTCGAAATTTACCATAACTCGATTCGTCCTACGTTCGAGAACCTCCTACCAAGATGAGATTCTTAGCAGTTCTACCGTTGGTTTTCGCTAGCATTTTAGGTAAAGAAAATTCGAACTATTTTACTTAGATTAATAGAGATAACGAGAATAATATTATTTCTTTAGCGGCCCCGAATTTTCCGTCCGGACTTAGCCGGCTTTCTCGCCCGTTATTAGATGGAAAAATCGTAGGCGGTGAAACTGTGACCATTGAGGACCACCCTTACCAGGTATCGGTTCAGATCTTAGGGGGCCATTGGTGCGGTGGATCTATTATTTCCGACAGATATATTGTATCTGCTGCTCATTGTTTCGAGTAAGTTATAAAATCGATTTGGAACCATTTTACTAAATTAAAATTTCAATCTTAGCTGGCCCACTGCATGGTATAGTGTGAGAGCTGGATCCAGTTACCATACCGCAGGCGGAAACGTAATCGATGCACAAACCATCACTAACCATCCTAGTTACAACCCAAATACCATTGAATACGATATTTCTATCGTGTTCCTTGTATCTTCACTCACTTTCAGTGCGGGTGTTGCTACCATCCCGCTACCGGAACAAAGCCAATACACTCCTGAAGGTTCCAGAGCTGTTGTAAGTGGTTGGGGCGCATTAAGCGAAGGCGGATCGTCCCCTATTCAACTCCAAGCCGTAGGAGTTCCCATAGTTAGCAATGAAAGATGTGCTGCTCTCTATCAGGTCTTGGGATGGCCTGTAACTGACTCAATGTTGTGCGCTGGTTACGATGAGGGTGGTAGAGATGCTTGCCAGGTACTATTTAGTTATTTTCATAAAATACTAGTTGTCGGCGTAGTTAGTAGAAGGACAATCTAGACTGTTTGAATTTGCATTTCAACATTTTTCTCCAATAACTTGTGTTTGTTTTAAAGGTTTGATATTTTTTGCTGCTATACAGAATGTTTTATTTTTTTATAGTGTTGTAATAATGTCTAAATTATGTGCAGGGTGATTCTGGCGGCCCATTGACTGTCGATGGACAACTTATCGGTGTGGTATCTTGGGGTGCTGGATGTGCAAGAGCCAACTTCCCTGGTGTTTATGCTAACGTAGCATATCTTAGATCGTTTATTACTGATGTCACTGGCCTGTGATAATTTAAAATAAATACGCTTGTTATGAAATATTCTTGTTGTTTTATTACTAATAAAAATAAAAGTAGAGAACTTAGTAATGCTTCTTATCTAGGAATATTTTTGAAGGTGTATGCTTATTTGATTGTATATAAGCTGAATTACGTTGCGCTTGGCAGAAAAAAAACGGTTTATAAAGAATTAGTAATTAGACTAAAGTGACGCTTGGAACTGGACCTCATCAACCACAAATTTTCGGCTTCGAATAAAGTCTTCACCAAGTTCCTTATAACAATGAAAAACGGATACTGTAAAGCAATTAAAGTACTAAATTAGAAATTAGTTAAAATATTCGTAAATTCAAAAACGAGGATTGGAATTTTTCGAAATAAATGTCTTGTCCAAGCGCAAGTACAAATAGAAAGTCTTAACACCTAAATAAATTTTGAAACTTTAGGCAGCAGTGCAAGTTGTAAATAATTCAATAACGTATAATGAAGTAAAGAAATAAACGCAAGTGAAAGAGTACAAACATGTTTGTTTATTACGCGGACGGCCTGGATAAACATTCCGAGTGCTTAAGGGTTTGAGATAGGGAGACCTGCCGTCCACAACTCTGTTTAATATCGTTTCGGAAAAGGCCGTGAGAGAGACTGGATCCAAAGTAAAGGAAACAATATGTAACCAAGCTAAACAGATACTGGCTTACGCTGATGACATTGTGATCCTTGCAAGAACTAACGCCAATTTAGTAGAGCCTGTAAAACTCTGTATTGTGAAAGCAAAACAAATGCAATTCATATTTTATAAATAAAATTGGAAAATAACACATAATGAAGCAAAAATAAAAAAGCAAACAAACAGGAAAATTTAAAATGCAAGAAATTAAAGGAAAAAAAATGTTGCAAATATTATACATTGTCTACATCATTATTACAAAACATTCTTATAGGGCTGACCATTTCCAAAATGTCTTTAGTTAATGTCAACCTTTCGTTAGACCTCGAATTACCATTTTACATCATTTCACTCGGCTGTTGGCAACAAAAGCTGCTACTTGAGTAAAGACGGCAGAATTATATTGTATCCTTCGGGATACAGTGATTTGTGGCAATAGTCTATTTTTCACTTATCACGACAAAGATTAATAGCAAGCTGCTGCGGAACACCAAAAATCGATTCTTCTGTATGACCTCAACTTCCAGTCATTTGATGTTGTCTTCAATAAACTTGATTTTATGTTTAAAAGGTACCACCTCTGATTTTAGGCTTCTGATACTATTACTGCAGTGTGCTAGAGTCGCTTAAAAATTGATCCGTAAACCTTCTGCTTCCCAATACACTACACAAAATAAATTTTAAGTTATAAACGTAAAACGACATAAAAAGAAAATTTCAAACTGTTATTTTGAAAGATCATCAATAAAATCATTACTCTGGACATCGTAACAAAAACAAAGAAATGATACTAGAAAATGCAACTTTCCCATAAGATAAGAAATAGTGATTCCAATTACTTGAATGAGATTTTTACAAATTGCATTGATTATTTTATTAATGCAATTTATCATGAATCATTTTCATACATGCTAGATGGTACTAGAAACCTCTCAACAACAAATTTATTTGTAGATAGTCCACATAATTCTTTTTTGAGAAACCTTAGTTAATGCAATTCAATAAGGAAATCCCCTCACTGGGATTATTTCCTTGAATAAGTTTAAGGAAAAAGTCAATTGAAAAATAGTACCTGCATTGTTAAGATGTCTGATTATCAATTTCTCCTTTTTGTATAAAAAGATTCGACAGGTCTTCGAAACTCATTATAACTCGATTCGTTCTGAGTTCTAAAACCACCTACCCAGATGAAATTCTTAACAGTCTTACCGTTGGTTTTCGCTAGCATCTTAGGTAAAAAATTTTAAACCATTTTACTCAGATTAAGAGGAATAATGAAATTATTCCTTTAGCTGCTCCAAGTTCCCCCATCGGTGTTAGAACTCGTCCATTATTAGACGGAAGAATCGTAGGCGGTCAGAGTGTGACCATTGAGAACCATCCCTACAAAGTATCAATTCAGCTCTTAGGTGGCCATTGGTGCGGTGGATCTATTATTTCCGACAGATATATTGTGTCTGCCGCTCATTGCTTTGAGTAAGTTCCTTTCTACTTCATTTGAACCATTTCACTAAATTTAAATTTCGGTTTTAGCTGGCCCACTTCATGGTCTAGCGTTACAGCTGGATCCAGTTACCATTCTTCAGGTGGAGTCGTGATCGCTGCAGAAACTATCACTAACCATCCGAGTTACAACTCAGATACCTTTGAATACGATATTTCCATCGTGCTACTTGCATCTTCACTTACTTTTAGCGCAGCTGTGGCTACTATACCACTTCCGGAACAAAGCCAATACACTCCTGAAGGTTCCAGAGCTATGGTGAGTGGTTGGGGTGCATTAACCGAAGGAGGATCGTCCCCTGTTCAACTCCAAGCAGTAGGTGTTTCTATAATTACCAATGAAAGATGTGGTGCCCTCTATCAGGTCTTGGAATTGTCTGTAACTGACTCAATGTTGTGCGCTGGTTACGACGAGGGTGGCAGGGACGCTTGCCAGGTACTATTTTGTTATTCTTACAAAATGTTAGAAGAATAATAATTAGTTTTCGAATTTATTTAAATTAATGCCTATAGCAGGTAGAGATATCATAGACCTTGCTAATCAAAACATTTATAAAAAAAGTGGTGCAATTGACTAAAATTATAAAGTTTAGTTATCTCTGGAATGGTCCTATTTTAAATATTTGTTTGCAATAATTTTTGCTCATTTTAAAATCTAATAATTCAACGCTGTACAGAATGTTTTATATTTTATTAGCTCGTAATAATCTTAAATGTTGTACAGGGTGATTCCGGCGGCCCATTGACTGTTGACGGACAACTTGTTGGTATCGTATCCTGGGGCGCTGGATGTGCAAGAGCTAATTTCCCTGGTGTCTACGCCAACGTAGCATATCTTAGATCGTTTATTGCTGATGTCACGAACTTATAATCATTTGAAATAAATACTTCCATTTGTTTTGGGAATATTTTTGTTTTTTGTTATTACACCAAAAGTAGAGAATTTTGAAATGCTACTTATCTGCGAACATTTTTAGAGGTGGACGCCTATCTGATTGTAGATAGCAATCGTGTTGACAAAAAAGACGGCTTATAGTGAACCAGTGTGCATTCAAGTGTTTGATAAGGAAGTAATCAAAGCGACTATCGTATATTTTTGGAGACTTGTGAACATCGTTTGGTTTTCTAATATATTATAGTCTTTTACATATTTACATGTTTAAAATTGCTTTATTTATAGTTATATAAGTTTGCGCTCTTGAGACTTACACGTTTTTGTTGTAGTTGTTTTGTTTTGCAAATACCTAATAGCCAAAATTTTAAAGCAAGAATAAAAGAAAACATTTTCACCTAAATTGCTACAGATAAGTGCTAATTACACACATGGGTTAAATATACAGAATAAACTTTATTAAAAAAAAAAATTTGGTACATAGTAAAGAGATCAATATGACGTTGCTTCAAGGATTTAATCTTTGCGGAAGTAACAGTTGGTAATGTTATTTTCTGTATTCTATTTGAGGCACTGTTTAAAACTTCTTGATGCAGTACACTTCTCTTATCCGCAACTGTCTCTCGCTCATTTTCTCCTTCATTGCCTGTTTGGTTCACTGACAATGATGAAATGATTTCTTCATCTATACCTAGAATCTCATCATCGCCTTTTACAAGCCATTATGGAACTTCATTGTTGATTATATCGGTTTGAAGATATCAACATCCAGTAACCTGCGGCGCAAATAAGCTAACGAAATAGAATCGTCTTTTGTTTTGAGCAATTTATTGAGTCACGGTTTCTACTATGACTGCTGAAGAAATCGCGAGGTTACAGCACACTAGGCGTTTCTAAAGGATAGTGTCGCTGACTGCAAATCAAGATTCTTAAAAAAAGATGGCATCTGTTAGACATCTTCAGATATGTTAGACGTTGGTAAAGATTGATGATAATCCAGTTTCATCTTTTGAACTACATATTCATCCATTGGCTGAGTAAACGGGGTCTAGCGAAGAGCAACATTGTTTTCGGAGGCATATTCAAATTCATCACTTTCCTTTTAACTTCAGGCACAAAATAATGATAGAACCATTAACAAAAAAAATTCATTGTATCTCATCTTTATTTTAACACAACGAGACGATTTGGAGTCATTCTAAATGGTTTAGGTTTTTTGGCTTTCCAACAATTAGCGGTTTCAGCTCGCGAGTACTGGAGGCATGTGAATAAACCTTACTAATTTTGTGACCTGATACCATATTTTTTTTTTCCTTCGCTTGTGCGAAGGACTTTCCAAAACAATCCACTCTCGTCGGCATGGGCAAGGGCTGTTACATGCATTACTGAAAATGATTGCGGAAATGACTAAAGAGCAGATTCATTGGCGGATAATTTTTCACCAACACATTATGTTCTATAAAATTATCTAACCATCCGGAACTTGCTTCAAAATCGCTTCTAAATATTTTATTGCCTAAATTAATATGTAAATCCATTCGGTGTAATAATTTTTACCGCTTGATACAAACTAACTAGTTCATCCGTTTTAACAAGTAAATATTTTAGTTTGCGAAATATTTCTACTATAGATTACATTGTTAACTAATTTGTACCAACTAATTCTTATCTAAATAAATGCGCTTGATCTTTTTTTAAACATATAACGCAATAGCTTATAATAAATCACAATGCCCATATCCTCCAAAGATAAGCTACTGCAAAAGTAAACAGTTTTATTTGAACTAACTGAGGTAACTTATATACAAAATGTATTTCTATTTTGCATCATACATTTCTTCGTTAAATAAATCTTAAAGCTAAATAATAAATATATTGCAAAATAAAACCTGCCTTGGTATCGATGTTACAACATGTATTAGATATTGGTGTTTAGCATAATCCAATTACGAAATTTTGAGACTTGCGTGTAGATTCCTGGATACCCTTTTCTTGCGCAACCGATACCCCATGAGACTACACCTGTCAGTTTCCCGGTAGTCACTAGAGGTCCTCCAGAATCTCCCTATAAATGCAATAAAAGATTTCTTGAAATTACTGTATTTTACATCGCAGATAGAGATACCTGACAAGCATCTTTGCCACCTTTTGCCAAACCAGCACATAGCATCGAGTTGCTGATAACATGTGGTTGGTACACTTTCTGACAATGGGCCCTATCAACTATTGGGATGGTGATTTTCCTTAATCTTGGGCTAATATTTCCCTCCTCCTATAAAAAATTAAGTTGTTTAAAACAGGATCACTTTATACATGTAAGCTTACACTAGTATAACCCCATCCTAAAATTTGGGCCTGTACCCCAGCAAAAACTTCTTCATTTTGGGATGGTAGAGCAATCGGGAGGATTCTTCTGCCAAATTCTAGATTGGATCTTAGCTGAAGAAAGAGCGCAAGATCAGAAGACAAAATAGTTACATTTTTGAACTTTACCTTGATTATCGCAATATCATTCTCTAAACTTGTCTTGTTGTATTTTTCCTGCAATTTGATAGATTCCACGGATACCTTCTGCCTTGGCAAAGCTCTATATTTACTTCCGGCATATATGGTCAAATTTTGCAGTTTAACCCTGCAAAAATTACAATTTTAAGTATATAAAAATCAACTTGAAAAATCTAAAGACATACGTCTCCAAGCAATGGGCTGCTGTTAAAATATATCTGTTGCCAATAATGGATCCACCACAAATGTGAGAGCCATCGTAATTTAACGAGACCATGAAAGGATGTTGTGAAATATCAGCTATCTTCCCGCCGACAATTTTGCCATCTTCAAAGCCTAAAAATCGAGATCAATATTGCATTTGCGAAATCGGGAAGTGAATGGAATAATTTTTACTTACAGTGTGCGAGAGATGCTGTCGAGAACAGCGTTAGCAACTTGATGAGCAACATCTTTCTGAAGTTAGAGGTTTGGGTGGTGCTTTTTTTTTTGATGGCCTCTGCCTTATCTTTAGATCATAAAATGCGCAGGCATGTGAGTTGTTAATACGTAAATTGTTAAATGAATCATTGTTTGGATGGAATATGATGTAATAAGTTGTGTTTTGGTGTATTCATGTACATATGTAGATTTAATAATAGAATGGAAGCTAGGTAATTCTTTGTTGAATGCAAACACTGTTTCTATTGGATCTCTGTGGCAGACAAATGCGTAGTAGCTGGAGGAAGATTTATGGACTGATGAAGCTGATGAAGCAGATTTTCAGTTGAACGTTTTCCCCATAATATGATTCAGCTTCAATTTTGATTTATTAAGAAATTATTTCATAATTACACACATTTTCAAATCAATATTAATTGACATTGATCTATTTCATAGAGAAAAAGTAAAACTAGGTTATCTTTATCATCAATATTTGAAATATCAAATAGTAATAATTAGTAAATCCACCAGATTTAGTTTTAAGTGTGCTTGAAATCATCGATTTTATACATGCAATTGGGTTAAATAAACTACAGAAGCTATAAACCAAAAATTTTATGTATAACTTACTTATTGTTAGTGATAGGTTTAGGTGAATAGTTGGTAAGAAATTCGATTTTCACTACTTCGCATACGAGTACTCCTCAAGAAACGACCCGGAAAATGTTATACCACACTTTTTTGGCGGTCTTAGCCTTAAATTTTGGGATTATTTTAGGTAAGAATAAATAAATAAGATATCTTTTTGTTATTAAATGCATTTACCACAGCTGCTCCGCGAACCATACCGAAACTTGATGACAGAATCGTTGGAGGTGTTTCTGTAACCATTGAAGAGTTTCCTTACCAAATATCTTTGATATATTATAGAATGCACATCTGTGGTGGTTCTATTATTGCACCAAATTGGATCGTCACAGCTGCTCATTGCATTTCAGGGTGATTTGCTACTTTTATACAAAAAAAATATTATTTTGGTAATATCGTCTTTTCCATTTCACAAAATATTAGAATAGATGAATGGACCCTTAGCGTTAGGGTAGGTTCCTCATTCGCCACGGAGTACGGAGTTGTCCATCAAGTGCGGAAAATCCACGAACATCCAGATTATAACTACTGGACCCTTAACAACGACATTGCTTTATTAGAATTACAAACTCCTATTCAATTCAACACCGCCGCGGAACCAATAGCGCTTCCAAAAGAGAACCAAGCCGTTCCAGTAGATTCAGAAGCCGTTGTAACGGGTTGGGGTCAATTATCCGAGATCGGCGGCTATGCCGATTTTCTACAGATGGTGGTGGTCCCTGTAATTAGCATGGAAGATTGCCGACGAGCTTACGATAGTAATTCTATCACCGATCAGATGATTTGCGCCGGATACGTAGGTGTTGGTGGTAAAGATGCTTGCCAGGTAAGGGAATTAATTGGTGAAATAAGTTCTACATTTAAAAACTTCCAGGGCGATTCTGGTGGACCTTTGGTTGTTAACGGTGAACTAATTGGAGTTGTTTCTTGGGGATACGGTTGCGCAAGACCTAAATATCCTGGAGTGTATAGTAGTGTTCCAAATTTGAGATCATTCATTACCGAAGTGACTGGATTGTAGAGATTTTAAAGAGCATGTTATGTAATTGAATTTGGGTAATAAAAATAATTGTTTGTTTTTATGCAAGTTTGTATATTATAAATTCTTTAAATATGCTACCATGGTACCACCGTTGGTCATTCTCATCGACTTACTAACATTCAATTCCTGCTTCTGCAATTCGACCAACGTCTGAATTTTAGCTGGCTGGTCACCGGTAATCCTGCTGTTTAAGCTTGTTTCTTCCGGTCTAAGGTGTGCATCTGTATAGGGAAAAGGGAATATTAAATACCAGATAAAATGAAGTCAAAATACATCAGAAAACGCCTAGAAACAATAATCAGAGAAGTAATGCTAAAATAGCTTCCTCATGTATTGATGAAATCATTTGCGGCAAAAGCAATGCAAGAAAAGAAAAAATATCCACGGAGATGATTCTACCTACTTGGCGTCACAAGTGTGATTCTGCCTGTTCTGTTTCGCTATCTGCCAACAACATTCAAAACAACAAGCTAGACAATCCCTTGGCGCCCACTAGTGCCAAGAAACATATGTCCCGCTGTTTAGAAAGCAGCAAAATAATGGGTACTGTTCCCCAAGCCATCCCTCAAAGACAAATATATTAGGCGCTACTTACTCGAGATTACAAACAGCACACTTAAAGAAATTATTATAGCTGCAAGCGACATGTTGTTGTGTCAGTAGTGTCTACTATAAATGTGGAAATTTATTTAATATAGTGCTCGTATGATACTGGATTTTTTCATTATTTAGTGAAAATGAATTATTGAAAATGGTTCGTTGGAATAAAGCTTTTTATTGATGAAATAACAGGCGGAAATTAAAACTGCACAATACTACAAAATGATGAGTTAGTAGATTTTTAGCAATTTCCGCGACATTCATGCGTTGGAGACTCGATAATGAGTTATCGTTTTCAATGGCTGCAAGGATTGTGCAAGTATGAATATTTTATTATCGCGTTAGAAATCTAGATGTGAACTATTTGGAGAACCGGAAATTGCGTGTTATGTTTCGATTGTTTTATAACATAATAAAACTATTTCCAAGTGAGTTAGTCTTCTATTTGAAACATTTTTTTCATTAAGAGGGCTAGGGACGTATCAATTTCAATGGTTTCAAAAAATAAGATATACATATATGAGTAATATCGAAAATTAAATGTTCCCTTTTGTGAGAAAAGTCGTTAAAAAAATAACTTCCCTTTATGATAAATCAATAACGTGTGATCGAGCTACATATCAAAGTATAGAAAAACATCTTAGGTCACCTGGCAACAAATAAAATTAAAATGAAAAGGAAATATCGAGCAAAAATGTTTATTTCGGTGGATAATATGGTGGCCCGTCCTCTACGGACTACTTTGCTTATTATTAGTTCGCTGCATTAAAGTCGCCTATTAAAATCGAAAGGCACTTGCCAGAAAACCACTGCAAAAAGCTCTACGTTGTATCGTCTGTTGATTAGCTGTTTAATCTTCACTAACCTTGGTTATTTTGGTGTAATTTCTCTTGCTATTTAGATATGTTAATCACATTTGAATTAATAACACCCATATTATACACTGAAAATAAATATTTAAAATAACAAACAAATGTTGAACAAATTGTTCCTTTTTGGTCAATTTATATAATTTGCCATACCTGAAATGTGATCTTAACTGGCACGGTTTTATCAGGTACATCGAAATTGTGTTGGTTATCATAGAGATAACCCCAATTTTGATTGATACAGACGAACAAAGGTACGCTTGTCTGAATTAGGAATGATACGTTGGTACTTTTGATTTCTTTTATTTAATGGACGTTCGTTAACCGTTAAGTTATTGCTACGATAACTTAACGATGTGTATTTATGGAAACTTTGATCAAACTTATTTCCATGGAAGCAATATCATGTCTAACGATCAAGTTGATCACCTCAAACCGATTCTCATAACCAAAGAAAAGCGTTTAATAATGCAAACGTAGATAAATAATGTATCTTTAATGAACAAGATTTTGTGGATAAGGCGCTATTAATATTTGAATCAGGTCATCGCAACAACATGAATTGAATAAATTATGAAAGGTGACTTGAAGAACAACTAATACCAAAATCTTCCACCATGACGAGTAATTGTTGTCCATAATTCTACTTACCACAATGCATTGGCTATTAAACTTCCAATGGCTTAATGAACGGAATATTTCGTACAGCTCGCAATACACAAAGGCAAAAATCTATAATTTAATTGAACAAAATATACCTGTGTATAGTCTACATGCAATGGATAGTACCCATAAGAACAGATAACACTTAGTATTGTTATTCCTACTTCATGAAATCATTGGACAGATACATTTTACATGTAGCCAATTCAAGTTGTCAATGTTTATCACCCATAATTTTAAGATTGTCCGATTTTAATCTGACTCTAGTTGATCAAGTGCACCTTTCGTACGAATAGAGATATAGGTGCAATCTCAACGCGATTTTGAGCAGCAAAGTTGGTTTAATAACATCAAATATGTAATAAAAATAAAATAATTTGAATTTTGTTGGGCTAACAGTAATACTAAGATAAGTTGTATTTTGTATGGATGCTGTTCATTGCAGCTTCTTACTTCTTCTCATGATCGAGCCTCTGCAATCAACTGAATTGGACACTGTTAACTTGTCAGAACATTCCAACCATTTCAGACAATTACTTACTGGAAATCAGTTAAAATTTTTCAGTCATTTAGATGTTGCTTAACTAAAAACATTTTTGTTCCAGTGTACACTTGTGTATTTCGTGATATAAATTTATTTTAAACGCTTATTTTTGATATTAGGTTGGGAACATATCAAGAAGATTCTGTTCAGAACAAAATTTTTCTCCCAAGAGATATAAAACTACACATATCCTAACTCTTTTCTGTTTCATGGATAATAATATAGTTCAAAACAAAATCAAGTTACGGAGGCGACAAAGCAAACAAAAACTCATCTACGCAGTTACTTACATAAAGGCAATGATCTCACCATAGCAAATTTTAATAAAACAATAGTTTCAAAGATTTGCGTGTTATGTAGACAATTATGTAAATATAATTATATGCAGCTTTACTGTATGTTTTCTGCTTTGTTTAGTAGTTTCGAAATTTATTTAATCTCCTGTTTATCAATTTTAATCCTGATGATATGCTTCATTCATTTAACTACGAATAACTGATGTTACTATTATTATTATTGGCCTTGGCGCTATGCCATCAGCCACAATAACTGATGTTATTTTGGTTAATTATGGAAACTGTATAGGATCTTTATTAATACACCAGATTACGGATAAGCACTGTTTATTTTTGCTTCTATTAAGTATTAAATTTATCTTTTTCAATATACAACATAATTACATAAAATATTCAATAGCTGCACCTTTAAATCTCGGAGACTTCGCTGATGTAGGAGCGTAATGCCGGGACACTGGAGTAAACTCCAGGATACTGCGGTCGAGCGCAGCCGATACCCCAAGATACAACGCCGACCAGGACACCATCAACAACCAATGGGCCACCGGAATCACCCTGCAAGATCAATTACGTTAAAATGAACTTATTTAATGAATATATTGGCTTTCATCGGCGGTTTTTTCCCTAGTTTTGTCTACATAGTTAAATAGTGAATCCTGCCAAGGTGTCTTTTTACCTTCGTTAACCTTCGTTTATAACTTTTGGCGACAATCTCCAGGGCTTGACAGAATTAATCAAGATTTTTTTTCAAAAGTCTCAAATAATTTCGACATGAATGTACTGGATGTACCACGTTGCAGCAAATTGTGTTTGGAAATAAAACAAGATAATTTTGTAATTAAGTTGATGTAACTTTTCTAAATGAGATCTTTATCAATTCAAAAAATTCCTGATTAGTCTGCGGTCAATTCAACTGTTAGATTGACGTAATCAAAATTTATAATGAAGGGTTTAGAGTAGCTTGGTCAGGTACAATTAAACCTTGAATACATAATGTTTGAGCCTTGTTATACTCACTTGGCAAGCGTCTTTACCACCTTCTTCGATACCAGCGCACAGCATGTGGTCGGTGATGTCGTAACTGCCATACGCACTCTGGCATTCGCTATTGCTGACCAGCGGTACTTCAACTGCTTGCAGCTGAAGCGGAGAGGACCCTCCTTCGGATGTGGTCCCCCATCCGCTTACCACCGCGGTGGTTCCTGCCTCTAATTCTTGGTTTTCACTGGGTAAACCGACTGGAGCAATAGCGTCACTCAAAATCAAAGCTGAAGCCAATCTCAAAACAGAGATATCGTTGTCGAGACTCCAGTAATTGAAGCTTGGGTGTTGGTTGATAGCAGCGACTTGTGTTACAGAACCACCAGATCCTCGGAGCGAAGAGCCAGCTCGGACAGACAAGGTTACCTCTGAGGAACTGTAACGAGAAAATCATTACAAAAAATTCTAAAGTAAAGATCTTTATTAATGTCTATTGCCTTCAGATTTAGAATATTTTAGGTGATGGACTTAATCTAGGTATTGTATGGTGTACCGAAGAGTTTTTCCTCCAACACGAAGTTCTAAGGGGTGATAGTAATCCACTAAATGATTTTACAAACTCAAATCGCCGATTTTAATGAAATTTTTTTTTATCATTCCATCAAAGTTACATAGCATTTTGCTAACAGTAAATATAAGCTTTTAGTAGTTGTGATCGATAATGTAAAAACAAATGAACTTACCCATCAGTGCAATGGGCAGCGGTAACTACGAAATTCTCAGAAATGACTGATCCACCACAAATATGGCTGCCATACCATTGCAAAGAAATCTGGTACGGATAATCGGAAATATTTACGCTGTTGCCACCTATGATCCTACCATCTAATTGTGGTACTCGTCTGCGCAAGGTGGAAGCTGGAATTAAAATTTAAGGAAAAATAATAACCTAAAAGTACAAAAAAAACAAGAAAAAACTTACCGCTTGCACATGCCACCAGAGCTGCTACCAATACGAAACGGAACATCTTGACTACTGACTGTATCCAAACTATTGATGTGCAAGGTTTATATACCATCCTGCAATCTATTTCGATAGCTCTTTTTTCTCGAAATCATCAATTTTTCACAATATACTTGCACAAAATAGAATTTTTGCAATATCCATAAGTGGATAGCAGAAACAAGTTGTTTATTCTAGACTTACACAGATAGAGATAGCAATGAAATCATTTGAGGTATTTTCAGATGTGCAATTGCATTTTGGTTTACAAGGGTTATAGAGCAAACAGTCTAGACATGCACACACAACTAAAACACAAAGTATGGAGTTTTCTCTTTTCCAATAAGGGACTTATTTTGATGTTATATACGTAGAGAGGATGTGAGATATGTGCTATTGAACTAAAATGTTTTAAAAAATCCGCCACTTCCTGTTATAGCGGAAACAGCTGTCAATTTTGTGATTTTGGAACAGCTTTTGCTAAAAGATTGTCTTTGCTCCCACAGGCGAACCTGATATGATTACTTCCGCCTGATTTTGCCCTACTCTGTTCTTTTAGTACGCGGCCTTTGATTCTCCTTCCATTTCCTAAATTCCTGTTTTTTTGTGTTTTTTTTTGTGTACCACAATAAGACCAATGATTCATGAATAATATCACAAAGCCACTTGAATGTCCTCGAGTGGTTAACTTTAGATACTATGTTATCTTCCAACATGAGCTAATGTAAATGCATGACTCGCAAATAGTAGAGAATAATGTATTACTTTGCTTTGTTATCGCTTACAAAGCAAGGCTTCCAAAATGCATTCATTTCGAGCCAGGGAAACTACTTAGAAGGTGAAGGAGTTGAATGAAATTCAGGGAACATTTCGGAAACACTAAGGTCTCACGAAAAGTTCTTTTATTAAAAATGTTGGTGTAAATTTTGCTTAAAAATGCACTTTTATTAGGATTGAGCTTGATTAATGCTCAATACCATGGGACTTTGATTATGCTACATTTAGTATAGTGTCCAACGAGTTGTATCGGAAATTCCTTTTGTTTTATTTATTTAAAAATTAATTAATAACATGCTCTTTATTTACTTCAGAATTGTTGGAGTTTGCGTGGAGCTTTAAGAATATAAGCAGCAGCTTATGAAAAGCAAGCTCTCTCTCTCCTTTTGCCACACCTTCGAAAATTTTGTCAATACTGCCGACAGCTACTTCCGACATTGCTGAGCATTTACCCTTTGCTGGCAATTAAATATGGCTTTGTTAGGCGATGGATACCCCAACAATGACGTTAACTATGCTTGGGCTTAATGCATTCATAGTTACCTTATATTTTCGTTTTGTTTATGACTTTTGTGTATATTTTTGGGAGTTTTTCCGTAACGTTGACTCGATAGAAATACTTCTACCTGCACATTGTGTTTTCAGGATTGGACTTTAGATAGTCCATAAATCGAGGTCTTTTCGACCAATCTAAAGTAACAATCATGATTCCTAATCTAAGTGTTTGAGTTATTTGTGGAGACGTTTGTTAGGTGACATAGTAAATACAAAACAAACAATTAAAACCAAATTAATATAACCTCTCAAACTAAAATAAAAACAGAACAAAAGAAAGAAACGCCCATAAACAGCCTTTTTGACTATCAATGAATTTATTTTTCATTGATTATGATCGGTCCTCCTTCGATAGTCGTCGATTTGGATGTCTGTAAAAAGTTATATTTCAACACCAGAGTGTGTCGGCGGAATCTATCTGTATCTTATCAAATGTAAAAAATTAATGCTAGTTACATAGGTTATCTTCAAATAATCACTCAAGAGATACTCAAATTTTTTTATTTAAAACTGATTACTTTAAATTTAATAACAAAGGAAAATTTAATTTACTTTCGATAATTATTTCCAAACTAAACCCCAGATATTTCGCTGATGAAGGAACGCAACTCAGCAACATTGGCGTATACTCCAGGATAATCTGGACGGGCACAGCCAACTCCCCAAGACACAATACCGACTTGGACGCCATTTACAACTAAGGGACCCCCAGAATCACCCTATAACAAAAGATTTTCGAATTTAGCGAATTCGTTTTCGATTTTAATTATTATATGACTTACTTGGCAAGCATCCTTACCACCTTCTTCAACACCAGCGCAAATCATACGATCAGTGATCTCATTAACGCCCGCGTAGGCGGCTCGGCATGCTTCTTGGCTAACTATCAGTACCTGTACCGCTTGTAATTACTGTGAAAGGAATCCATCTTCCGATGTGGTGCCCCATCCAGTGACGACGGCTTCGTCTCCAGCTGACAGTTGAGCTGCTGCGCTGGGTAACGCGATGACGTTGATAAGATCGGTGAGGGGCAATGATGCCTTCAATCTGATAACGGAGATATCCTAGTCAAGGCTCCAATAATCGAAATTTGGATGTTCAGTGTATACAATAGCGACGGCGAAATATCCTCCCGATTCACGGGAAGGAGTGCCAACACGAACAGTTGACCCGTAAGGAGTGGAACTGCAAATAGCAAGTGGGAAATTAAACCAGGAAGGGGATGTTAAGTTCTTAAATCAGAATTTACCCATAAGTGCAATGAGCAGCAGTAAGAACATAGTCAGGCGAAATTAATGATCCACCGCATACGTGACTGCTGAAGAACTCCAAGGAGACTTGATAGCGGTAATCTGCAATGTCAGCATCGCTGCCGCCTACTATCCTGCCATCGAGACGAGGCACAAGTTTCGGGAGGGCTACATTTAGGGAAATTAGCTATTACCAAATTCAAACGTTAATGGATTTGACAGAAAACTTACCGCAAGCGCTTGCCACTAAAATCAATACTGATATCGAGCGGAACATTTTGAAATCGAACATGTGGTTTAGGTTCGCCGTCTGGAGTTTATATATCGAAATCGATTTTTAGATTTTGTGATACGCTAATTAATAACTAACTTTATGAATTACATATTTTTATTTCCAAAGGAATTGTTCGTTCACGTATTATAGAATAGATAATGTTATGATAAAAATAGATTATTTTTATTTTGTGCATGTGATGTATAAACACTTCAAAAGATAGTTCTACTTTTCAAAGCTATAAAGGAGGAAAGAATCATTATCTAGTAAAAGATTAAGTTCGTAAAAAGAGGGAAGAATCAGCATTTTACAATTACAATTTAAATTATATAAATCAAGAAACAACTAAAACAAAGAGGAAACGATACTTGCTGACCACATAAGATTGTAACTGAACACGCACAATTCTTGAACTGTTGCGTGGGATGTAATGGAGGAGTCTAAAGCAACTCCCTCCAAATTAAACGATTACTTTTAATTACTAAATTTCAATGAAAAAAATTGACTTCGTTAATTTTTTTTATCTTACAATTAGGGACCACATATAAAGTAACAATAGCAATATTTATTGAAAATTAAAGAATTACATCATTAGTATAATGCTAAACTCATTAAATAAGTGACGACTGGAATGTTATAAATTTAATCATGGTAATCATGGTTCCAATCAAAGTAGACAGTGCAGAATCAAAAAAAAATAGGCGTAGCACAATATTGAATTAGAAGACGAAGAGAATAAAACTAAATAACATTGATCATGCCTAATTAGCTGAATACAAATGAATTTTTACGCAAGTACGGAAATTGGTTTCAAATATTAATGAACAACTGGAGAGTATGGTGGCGGGCAATGTACTGCATCTGTTTCCAAAATCAGTACACACATATTAAACGTAATTTTAGGTACTATAAACTCCTCAATAAAATCAGTTAAAACTGTGACATTACTGTAGACTCCGGGATAGATTGGACTTGCGCAGCCTTTCCCCCAAGATACTATACCAATAAGTTGACCATGCGCAACCAGTGGTCCGCCAGAATCGCCCTGTTCGAAAAATCATACTCTCAGATAGATTTTATAAGCAAATTCGTTGAAATGAAGCGTATTTTTTGGGTACTACCTGACAAGCATCTTTTCCCCCTTCTTCGCTTCCAGCGCAGAACATCCTATCGGTAATCTTGTCTTCGGAATAAGCAAGATAACATTTCTCCATGGTCATAATGGTAACATTAACAGCTTGCAAATCGTTGGAATCATGACCATATTCGTGTAAAGCTCCCCATCCTGTAACTACGCCTGTTCTTCCCGGTTCTATGGGTGGGTTTCCGTTTGGTAGACGAACAGGTTGAATTTGAGGGGAGAATGTTAATTTTTTGTCAAGTTGCACAGCACCAATGTCGTAATCAACTGTATACAGGTTGAAATCTGGATGAGCTATAGCGTTTCTCACGGGAATGATTTCGCCATCTCTATTGCGTCTTGAGGAACCAACTCTTACGGTCAAAAATTCTTCTTGCGTACTAAAAAATGATTTGGAAATAATCTTTATGTGTATATATTTTTATGTTTCTGGAAAGATGAATCCAACGACTCCACTTTTGTTATACAACGATTATGTTTTTTTATAAAGTTTTTATAAACGACCACTGAACGCGGTTAGCTCTAAACCTGACAGTACAATCAGAAAAGACTGTTTACAACTGGTTTGCAGAACTTCGTCGTCACAAAGAAGACTCTTGTCAATTGGTGTAAGGAAATGCTAGGTGACCCGGAAACTAGGCAATAATCAATTGTTTAGGTATTCCCAGATGCACCGATTACAACAAAAATTGTTCGCTCATGAAACACTTCCAAAAAAATGATTGCTTCTTTCTTCAAGCATTGCTATGGAGATCGAAGAACAGTTATTGCTGAATGGAATAATGCAACAATTTGTATGGCAAAAGTCATTGTTGAAATCAAGAAAAACACTCAATACAAAACACTCATATTGCATTATTTGAACAAGAAGTACACCGAAGTAATGTCTCATTGATTTATTGCCAAACGACTTCTTTTTGTTTCCGAATGGCGAACACAAAATGCGATTTTTATCATCCCAAGATGTCGAAGAAGACTACAAGAATCAAATTTTGAAGATTCCAGCTTCAGAATAAATGTTTGGAGAATTTGTTCGAACACCTGTAAAAGTATAAATAAAACGATTTGTACCAAAATATTTTCTTTCTTTCATTGTCCATTGTAAAAACTGAAAATATTTCTCATGCTTTAACTTAAGGAATGTCACCATTCACCAGTAGTGAAGGTTTCAATAATTCACTCTTGTTTCTATGTATCTAAGTTGAACGGAGAAAAGCGCCAAAACTGGAACTCGCTGCTAACAATTGTTAACCCCTCAAATTATCTTTTCATATTTTCGTTCTTCTTATTGCATTCGTAATTTTTGCATGTTTTCTTAATCGCTTTCTCAAAACAAGAAAGATAATACCAAAGGTTAATTTAGAAACATTTTTGGATACTAAAAGCACTAATATCTGTCGTTCAAAGGTAAATAACGATGGAAATTAAAAGAAAATATTTACTTAAAAACACAATGTCCGGCCGTCACCACCCATTCATCGCTAACGATGGAACCTCCACACATATGACTAGATAGGTACAATAATGAAACTTGATATGGATATTCTTCTATGGGGACAGTAATGCCACCAACAATTCTACCATTTGATCCGAGTCTTCGATTTACTCCATAATTAGGAGCAGCTGGAATATTACGAGTATTTAAAATAAAATGTGTATGTATTAAAGACTCACCGTCAACAAGGAGATAAGCACTGAATATAAATACAGAAATGAGTTTCAAGGAGCGAAACATCCTATTGGAAGTAAGGGTAACTTAGCAATAAAATGGTAGCTTTGCAAAAATTGTCTTTTATATCCAAGTTTAATTGAGTGCTATTCATATTTACTTAGATGCAGATACATATTTGCTTGTTAATATTGTTATTATTAGGTCAGATGTTGATTTTTTCTATTGATTTTCTCATCAACAAAGAGAAGTAGGTGATGAAGTCCCCGTTTTAATTTTTATACCCTTTCAATGTTGTATGTCTGGCGATAAAAATCATCGTTCGCGGAAAATTCCAAAAGTGTATTTCTACATATCCACTTACGAGGATCGAGATTAATATGACAAGTGCTAGAATAATGTTTTATAAATAAATTGTATTATAAAATTTCTCATTAATTTAAGAAAATATCTTATGAATTTAGAGATAATCCTTGCATGTTGTGCCATCTCTATGTTAAACGTTTAATGTGATTTAGAGGCAGGTTACGGATTTCTGTACTACGTTTAGATTTCATTCCAAAAATGTTTTACCTTCTTGAAGAGAGATGGTACTGTATGTTAAATTTTAATATCGGATAATTATATTAAATGCTTTATCAATTTTAGCAAATGCTTGAAAATTCTTTAAATTATTTAGATAATGCTTCACAGATATAGAATTTAAAGCATTTTTAATTTATTCACACTACATATGCTATTCTAAGGCAAAATCCAAATTATTAATAGCGTATTAAGTTACGCAGAGCAAGAGGTACAATATAACAGAAAGAAGCACTTCATTCCTAATTTACCTAAATTTACCAAATTAATTATTTCCACAAAAACCTTAGTTAAGTGGAGAATAATGGTAAAATATAAACGGCAACCGTTACTTTGTAGATTTTTTATTGAGCAAAACGTGAGCTAAGATCTCAACTGCCGTAGCTACAAATTGTGCATCATTTAACACGTTAAGCTTAGGCGTTGGAAGAAATTATTTAGATGAAGAGACACAGGGATGCTTTAAGTTGGTACTGTTGGTTCGATTAAAAAAATAATTATTTTGGCGAGATAATAAAATTAAAACGAACCGAATATTTTATACAAAGGACTAGCTATGTTGCAATGACGCGACACAAGAGATAATTCTGGAAGTGGAAGAGATTTGTTAGAATGAAACTTGCTTGCTTTCAATATGCAACGTGTGGATTGATCCACATTTACATGTTTAATTATTAATAATCATTAGTTGCAATCTTTTGTGGTGCAGATTTAGGAAGTCTGCACACAATAGTCGTTGCTCTAAAAGAAATTAAAATTTCAGTTACAAAATATTGAGTTGTTTCAAAAAAACATACATTTCTTGTTGTGTTTTCTTACGGTCACTATACATCATTAAAATTGTTATTCTCTTAGCAAATGAACTTTACTCCAATTAAATAACTGTTTACGAACAGTTATACAGACACGCATTAAAATTTAATCTAGAATTAAGTTAAAGTGGCAAATGGAATGTGGTAATTGCAGTCAATTAGAAACTATCACATTCTACCTGACATTTTGACTTAATTGGAAATTAAATTTTAAGTTATGCCGGTGTAACTGATCATTAGAGAATTTTTTAGTTCTATTATTTCTTTTAAACTGCTCCTTATAAAAACAAGAATATACTAAACAAGTTGTTATTTTATTTGACTGTATGTACAAGTAGCGTAAAATAACGAAAATAGATAATACTTATAATTAACCAGTTTCATGTCGTCTTCCACTTCCATAACGATATTGCCTACTATCCTCGGTATTTTTATTCTTTCCATAATTTTCGTTTATTTTATAAAATTTCTCGTTGCCTTTCCTCAAATTTTCCCCACGGTTTTCATCTTCATAGCTTCCTCTATCATAATGTCCTTTCTTCCCATATTCGTTACGACCATAAGAAGAATTTCTATCGCCTTTCCTCTTATGTCCACCTCCCTTAGAATCGTGTTTATTGCTATAATCACCGTGTTTTTTGAAATGTCCATTTCTACGATAATTATCATAGAATTTATGTTCCCTATGGTACTCATCCTTGAAGAATTTGTTGTGATATCCTCGAGTTTTATGTCCTCTTTTGTGGCCCTCCTTTTCGTCAAAGTTTCCAGTCCTAAGCGTTCTGCCTTCTTCGTTATTGCGCTTGTAGTTATCCGCTTCGTCATGGTGGTCGTTCTTCTTTAAATTCTCCTCACCATAATCGTTTTCGTGGAAGGATTTTCCTTGTCTCCCATGGTCGCTTTCCGCGTATTTCTTGCGCGATCGGCTTCCTTGTTTTTCGTGCTGATTTTCGTTAGAACGATGTAGATCGTGATACGATGCACCATCTCCTGTATTATGATAATGAAGTCGTGTTTCTTGCACCAGAGAATCTTTTAATGGGTCCTTTTTTACACTGATTACTAAGATTATATTTGAAACGATTGCAAAAAGAAATGCCGTGTTAAAGCTACGCATAGCGATCTTACTTTTATATGAGTGATTACTTGCTGTAGGTGAAATTGCTCTTTTATATTTGTCACCTCTATTTGCTCTAACAGCTAAGAAGTCGGAAACCGATAGATCGGAAGGCTGGTGTTATATAATTATTTGTAGGAAGTGGATAGCCAACAGGAAGTGTTAATGTTAACAAATGAAGCATGACTAATTTCATTCGCTATGGACTTCGCCGGATAGTGTCATGTATACAGTTGATTTCTTGGTGTCCCTTTTTTCCTATTGCTTAGATAATTCCGTGGAACTTTATCAGGTATACAGTGACGGATAAATGTGTGGAACTAAGGAGATAACTCTGGAGTTTATAGAGATATCGAAAATAAATTTGGTAAGTAGATATTACAGTGAAGTGAGTATTTATTTAATATTTTCGTGATGATTAAACTTCCGGGTTAATTTAAATTTTATTTCGAGCATAAAAATACCGCGTTCGATAGCATTTATTTCACAGTCGTCCCCAATATTAACGGAAAAGTAATTTTCGAGATAAAATGCCAAAATAATTTACTTCTTTAAACTAAAACTGCTCGTAACCAAGCAATGATAAGGGAACCTTGCTAAAATGGGAATGCCAAATGTCAACATGATGTACGTCACTCTTTTGACAAACTTCAATCTTACAAAAGGATTCTGACAAAATTACCAAGTACTAATATGGCATTAATACCCAAATTATTCACCTCCAAGATATTGAACAGCGCCATAAAGCCTCTACTAGTGGACCCGACAAAAAGGTGTAGATCTGGGGGAAAAGGAACTAAGGTAAATGCTTTAGAATCACTTCAGAACGAATTTTCTCTAATCTTTAAGAGGCGAGTAAAACGATAATTTAATGTAATAACGTCGGTGTTTATTCAGAAAGTGTAAGACCACATGCATAACATCAATTTTATTTTCCAGCAAAAATCTTGGCCTTTCGTAATTCTCCGTCCAGATCGCGAGAGTTACGATGAAATCCTGGATTTAATGTGGAGTTCTTATTTCCCCGATGAACCAATTGTTAAATCACTGGGTTTGGGCAAAACACCCAATAACATCATGGATGAACACATAGTAAAGGCACTATCTCAAGGTTTGAGCCTAATCGCCAGGTGTAAATACGACGGGTGCATCGTGGGCGCAGCAATTAACGAAGGAACGTGCCCCTGGGATCCAGACACCTGGGATAAGTTCGCGTGCACTCTAGGCAACGTAAAATTGAGGCAATTATACCAATTTTACGCTTATCTTCAAAGATTACCCGATTTATGGAATTTGGCGTGCACCCAAAAAATCTTTGAGGTAATAGTAGCTTGTACGCACACTACGAGATCTATTATTAATATTCCAGATCGCTCATATCTGCGTCAAAGCTGAAGAACGCGGTAAAGGTGTAGCCTCAGCTTTAATCAAGCAATCAATTGATACGGGAGCAGATTGCGGATATAGTTGCATTCGACTGGACGCCAGTGCCGTAAAATCGTAAGTTCCGCGAAGAGAATATTAATTTTCATCAAAAAATTCCTTCCAAATTTTTTAGACAGAAGATCTGCGAGGAACTCAAGATGAAGCTAGTTTATGATGTACCATATTGCACCTATGTTGGTCCGAATAATAAACCTGTACTTAATCCACCTCCACCGGATGTGTCTTGTAAAGTATACGTCGCTAGCCCGCTGTTGCCAAAAAAATAAATTTGAATTATCACGGCTAAGTGTTTATTTCTTTTTTTTTTAAGTTTTCGCGTAAAAATCTTGCATGTTTACCAAAAAAAAAATTGTATTGGTTATGGATAAACATGAATAAGGAAAGTAATACAATAAGTGAAAATTTCGGTTAACTTTAAAGAACACACTCTGTATAGAGACCTCCACAAATCACAAGCAAAGAAGAAAGTAATATCGATAACTACACGGCATTATTTACAATGCGTATCTTTTTATTCGTATTAGCGTATTGTGTATTTTCACTTTTACTTATTTTCATATATTAGAACTAATTACTACCAGGCGTAGCAATACTTTCACTCAACCTGGATTGCAAATAACAAGAGTCGGCGGCTTACATTATATTAGTAAGTCTTTGGCAATTGTATTGTAAGCATTTTTTTTGAAAACACGAAACCTAGAAGACAGTTTTACACTTGATAAAAGATCGTTTTATCGAAATCATATGATTCATTTCGACAAGATTGATTTATTTTCTTTATAGCAGCGTTCCATTAAAAAACAATTAAATTCCATAATATTAGGTAGGAGGTACCGAGGTTACGAAACACCCTGTATAAATACCGATAATTTTACGTTGTAGAGCAATCATGATCTTACAACAATCTGTACAATTTTTTCTATCTGTTATTGTGTACGAGTTATAGAGGAATTTCCTACCAATCAAACACCCTGTACAGGTAAATAAATAAATAAAATCGCGTATACCGCACGTATAAGAAGGACAGATGTTGTGCATATACACAAGAAAGGCTGGAATCTGTACTACTTGAAAGTACTTGTCGATAAAATAGAATTCGTGTTGCAGCAGTAACAACTTCATATTTTGCTTAAATTTTTTTCGTTAATTGACTTAAGCCTATCAGGGAGACGATTATTTATTTTAATGACCAGATAGTCGGTGGAAGGAAATAACCAAGACAACTCCAATAAGTGCCTGTGCAAAGAAAATTTAAATACTTGGAAGAATAGAGACTTTAGACTAGGAGGAATAGAATTATATATTTTGGTAATCTTCTACAAATTAAAACAATAAACAACATCACAAAAATGAAGCTGGGATAAAATGAATATGTTTTAATTCTGGGGCTAAGAACATGTCGGTGGGGATAAATCATTTCTTAGGTACGTTGTAAGCTCCTAGACACATGGTTTTTTTAAGTGAAGAGAATTATCCATATATCGCAAATTACTACCGGGATGGGGATACCGTTTATTTGAATAGGCCTAATATCAGTTCTTCTTCCAGAAAAGAACCGCCGAGTTCTGTGAATTCAAAACAAGAAAATGTTGTTTGGAGTACTCTGCAAGCCTATTAAGACCTTGATTAAGCAAATCGATAGTTCATCGGTAGCACAAGAAACTCGTGCACCATCACCATAGCAGTGGCAAAAAACAAGTGGGAAATGCTGAGGTACAGAAGAGTAACCAAAATGGAATCGTCAGCGACACCAGAAGTAACATTCCTGAACTTAACAGCCTGAGAACGACCGGAATTGTAACTGGGAAAAACCTCAACATAATGAAGTAGAGAAAGCATGACGCTCTACTGAAATCCAATGGTGACCATACTTTTCTACTATCGTCTGTGACACATAACAAAGCAGTTGTGCAACTGTGTAGAGGTCGGAATCCAGACTGCTAATTGGGAAGAACGTGGTTGTTTAAAAGAAAACGTCTTGATTGGCCGAACAGCCCGTGTAGTAACTTTGGGCGCAAGAATAACAATAGCCCTCTTCCAGGCATTTGCTTCAATTAACGCTAATTCGGATTTTTTCTGCAGATCTCCATACCATGTTTATCCTGGTTAATAGCATGAAATCATCAGCATACAAACATATTTCATCACATTGTATATTACGTGATAGATCATTGGCATATAGCAAGAACAGTGTTGAGCCCGAAATTGATCCATTGTGAACTGGACGCATTACCTTCGGTTCTGTATTTTGCCACATAACTACTAGCCCACTCATTGTCCATTAGCTTGTGTGTAGGTCCTTTAATTCAGTAGCCGCTGTAATCGTGGCAACACAATAATCTTGGCAAATCAGTAATAAGATTTAATATTGGAACTAAATATTCCGTGTCAATTTTTTTTGTTTAATCACCGGAACAATAAGGCAGCTATACAAAGTCTCGTAATTCAAAATACTTCTTTTTTCACCATTATCCATGCTCATTTTTGCGTAAAGTGATTTCGCCACTTCGAAACCGAATTAGCGCTACAAGGAAACTTGAAAAAAGACGAAGGTAATGAACCACAAATTTCTCTAAACTTGCCTCGCTTGCCTGCGGTCGGTTACGACATTACCACCAAAACTAATTTACGCTCATGCACCTTTTCTCGAGAGCTGATGTAGAGAAGGAGACCACCCCACTTCGAAGTACCTCGAAGAGAACAAAATTGATCGGTTTAAAAGTAAAATTTCCATAACGCTCTTGTTCTTCTCGCGAAATAAATGCTCACGATTTGCGTTACGCTGTGATTAAATTTAGAAGACAGTGTTTACCTTCTTTATCCCCATTTTTTTTGTTTGGTGAAATATCGGCGGAGATAATATGATATTGTATTGAATATTTCAAAAGAGGAAGGCTGAAAGATCGTGCGTCGAAAAGGAGAGAAAATTTCCATATCGTACACAGCAGGGTGTTTGCTCAGGCGGGAGGGCATCTATCAGTACGAAAAAATGATTTTGTTCCAAGTGTTGTTGCTCGTATTGATCGGTATGACTTTTGCTATACCCACCGAAGAGAAGGATGAAGACAAAGTCATCCCAGTCACTGAAAAGCAAGAGGAAGATGACGAAGGTAGTGATAGCGAAAAAAAACTGGAACCTGTAGAAGTGGGTGAGTCGGAATATATTCTGTAGTTTGATGGAAAGATTAAATAAACATTATACGGAAACAAGTTTTACGCAACATACAATTATATTGAAATGTACAGAGTGATAATGGTTTGGTTTCTTAAATGCAAATTTTCCCAGAGTCTCCAAGAGTGCTCACCATTTTCCTACATTTAAACCGAGGCGATTGTTTCTGTATTTTGTTGTAGATTTGGCAATATTTTGGGAGTAATATTGTGTTTATTCGTAAACATTTCTGCCGAACAAAATTTAAGTTGACAGTCTATTATATAAGGTGATTAAGATATCAGGGGTTAAAGAAACAGATATTTCGCAAAATCTCAAAAATTAACTCAATTATTTCAAAAGCTAAGCTACATATGTAGATATAGCTTGAAAGAATGTGAATTGAAGGGAAACAACCAAAAGCTGAAGTTGTATTGGGTACAGTGGATACTGAACATTCTGTATACCAAACACACTATATACTTGAAATAGAGATTAGAATGGAAAATCATTAATTCTTGTACAATCGGACATTTTAAATGACTCTTATGCTTTGATATTTCCCCTCAGCAAAACGTAAATCATACCTAAAAGAATTTGGCGATAAAGATTCTAAATTCAGAACCAAAGGCTACCATAGAAAGGCAGAGGATGACGGCGACGATGGTTACAAACACTATGATAGTTTCCACAAGAAGAACAGCGACAGACATGGTTACGAATCCCATTCAGCTTATGGCAAATCCAAAAAGGGCGAAAACAGTGGTGGAGCAGCAGGTGTGAAGTACGATGGTGAGTGATTAGTTACACGTTGAAATAGGGAAGTCTTTATTGGGTGTATGTTCCTTTTCAGATAAAAATGACCACCAAGGAGCTGCTAGCAGAAGAATCGATTACGTAATAAGTCCATGGCATGGGTAAGTTTCCCTTTCATTTAAAATTATTTTTGAGAATTATTTTGAGAGCTAAAATTACCTTTATTGATTGATAATTTTTGAAAATAGCGATGATATAGTGTCATATCTACCGCATTTTGATATTGAAGCTATCGCCAGTAAATTTGGTAACCACCATGATCATCACTATCACGGGCATAGTGATGTTGAATTTTTACATCATCCTCATTACCATCATGATGTAGAATTTGACCATCCTCCTGACCATAAGGATCATCATCATGATCACCATCATGATGTAGAATACGATCATCCTCCA
>LR737396.1:1308520-1400634 GCA_902655005.2 Marronus borbonicus
CCAGAGCATAAGGATCATCATCATGATTACCATCATGATGTGGAATTAGACCATCCTCCAGAACATAAGGATCATCATCATGACCACCATCATGATATAGAACACGAGCATCCTTCAGACGACAAGGATATAGAACACGATCATCATCATGAGGATGTGGTGTTTGATCATCCTCCAAACTATAAGGACCATTATCATCACTTGCACCATGATAAAGATTACTATCACCACTATCACCATTATCGTAGTGGACATCATGGCTTAGAACATCTGCCGCCAGATTTCAAAGATTATTACGATGATCATAAAGATACTTCGCATATAGGTTATGGTCTTCATGGCGATCAAGGTGATATCCCTTCGGATGTTGTACCGTCGCCTCCTCCACCCCCTCCCGATGGTATACCTCCTGTTCCTCCACCTTCTGGTACACCACCTGTTCCTCCACCTCCCGGTATGCCACCTGTTCCTCCACCTCCCGGTATACCACCTGTTCCTCCACCTCCCGGTATGCCACCTGTTCCTCCACCTCCCGGTATACCACCTGTTCCTCCACCTCCTGGTATGCCACCTGTTCCTCTACCTCCTGGTATACCACCTGTTCCACCACCTCCTGATATACCTCCTGTTCCTCCACCTCCTGGTATGCCACCTGTTCCTCCACCTCCTGGTATACCACCTGTTCCACCACCTCCTGGTATACCTCCTGTTCCTCCACCTCCTGGTATAGCACCTGTTCCTCCACCTTCTAATATACCTCCTGTTCCCCCACCTCCTGGTATGCCACTTGTTCCTCCACCTCCAGGTATAGCGCCCGTCGCCCAATCTTCTGGTTTGCCTTTTGTTCCTCCCACTAGTGACAATCTACCAGAAGAACTTGATCATCCTCCTCCTGGGTTTGAAATCTCAAATAGTCAAGCTGAATATCTACCGCCACCTGGTTTCGATAGCACTGCGAGGAGAAATTCGTCCTCGTCTTCTTCACAGTCCAATGCACTAAATAGTGCAATAAATTCTAACGGGGAAATGAGTTCTTCCGCAGGGATTTATTTCGGTGGTCCGTTTAATCCGGATTACAAAGGTATTGTTCAGAATAATGTGGGTGGTGAAAAGAGTTCGAATGGTGGGAATGGTCAAAATATTTTAAGTACTACAGTGCAAACAATTGCTGAAAGTTCTTCTTCAAGTGCTGCAGCAGGAATGTTACGAAATGAAAACGCTAGTTCACCAGGGAACTATAAAATTTATTTTGGCGGCCTCTTCAATCCAGATTATCAAAAACGTTACTATGATCTGGATTCTTGGGATCAGACCTTGAAAAACTCAAAGAGCACCCAATCAACTCAAAACTCAACAGCACAAAGTCAAATGATAAACATAGATGAGTTCAGCAATAGTACTCAAGAAGATAATGGTTATATTTATACGGGAGGAAAATTAACACCATATGACATAAATAATCTTATTCAAGAAAGTGATAGTGTCAATAGTTTAAAAGACTCGTACGGAAACCCTTACCTTCCAATTGATTTAAGAAACTATCTACCACCTCTGCATCAAACTGATACCCAAGTAGGAGGTGTCTCATTCAAGGAATCCTCGCAAAGTGATTCAAATTATGGCAGTTATGGTGCGGTGGTGGTGGAAAATACAAGCAATAGCAAGATAGAGAATGTTAAAAATGAAGGGCCCTATTTCGGTGGTCCATTTAACCCTGACAATATTCAAGTCCCAGCAGTGGTGACTATTCAAGATTCCGGAACAGCATCTGGTGGTGGCGGAAACATTATTGGCCTTGATCAAGCTGTCAAAAGTGACTCCTTCAGTTCGATTAAAACTAATTATTACCTACCACCTGTAAATAGAAACCAGAATTTGGGAGATGCAAGCGAGAGAAGTCTACAAAATGGAAACAAAAGTCCAGTTAATGGACAATTTGGTGGTAATGCAATGAAAAGAGAGCCAGGTACTTATTGACGTTCAAAAGATATGTTCCGTCTTCGTAACTAACAAGATGTGCTAATTATGGAGGAAGATGCTGTAAGAATATGTTAATTACATGTTGCGTTCTATTACAGTGAATAACACAGTCCGAAAAGTGTGGGGATTCAGCAAAATCGTTTTGCTTTTAACACTTGGTTCATTGTTTGAGGTTTGCTTTTCTTGTTACTAATACTAAGTGCTCATAAATTATTGTCCAGTAGTGTGGATAACCTTTATCTAAGAAACCACTAAAAATTTGTTTTTGGTTTTTCAAATACAACAATGCTGTTGAAAGCCTCCGTCAACTGTTTTTAATAAGTTTAAAATTTCTCATACGTTTTATTCAATTGAATATTTCAAGGAATTTTCGGCAAAATATCGACATTTTCTTTAAATTAACTAAAATTTTAAAGATGGCAGTCGAAATCCTTGCCATAAATTTTTGTTTGGTTAAAAATAATCTTTTACAAACATTAAGTTACAATTTCTAAAATGGACGAAGAAACCTTCCACTTTATTAAAAAAACTCTCATCTGTTCGTGATGTGTCAATACACAGACATAAATAAATAAATAAACACAAATCCACGAAAAGGAAAGAAAACAAAGAAGACGAAATGCTACCTCAAAGAAATCCATTTCTTTGTTGTCAAAACAACCGTCTCTTTATATCAGTGTTGCTTTCTCGCTCCTTCATGTACTCTACTCTCCATAACTGTGTCTGCCTTAATTCCATCCTCAAGACAATTTCTGTGTTGCTTGCTTTTTTCTTTACCGTTTTGTTCTCATTTTTACCGCTGTCTTTTGTCCGACGACGTCGCTGTTGCTTTTTAGCGAAAAATTACATTAAAATTATGTATTTCTTTTGTCGAACGCAGGAGGAATGCCCAGGAAAAGCCAGTCTTCTTCGGTTGAGATAATTCCAGCTTTGGAGATATCAGTCCGTAGCGAAGGTGGTGAACAATGAGGTATTCAAGGAAACGCCGGTGTTATTAACTTAGTACGCTTAGAAATGTAATTGCAATATTTAAATTTATGCTTTTTTGAATATTAGTACCTGTTGTTTTGTTTATTGTGTTTTTGTTTTTTGATTTTTACTTGGAATATACCGCCATGCTCATATGGTTTTATACAGCTCCAGCAAAAGGGCTTCGGGTTTAGATTATTATTGATTGTCAACGAATATACAGAGTTACCCGTGCTGGGTTGTTAGATATATTTCTGAAACTAATTAACATCTTTTTTTGACAATTCGGTGGATGATATTATGAACAAGGACCTAATTTCGAAGTAAATTGGAAACGGGTATATTTATTATTTCGCACAGCACACTCTGTATATTGTGGATTCTTTAAATAGTTGTCTTAAATCCAACTTAGATGATACAATATTTTTCTAATGTTTAGTATGGGGTCTCTTGGAAACTAGCGGGGATGAGACTAATAAATTAGGGGCAAAGGAGTCTTTTTTTTTTGGAAAATAATGCACAACTAACAAAACATCTCAAAACAATTTTTTTGTTATATTGTTCGGTAACTATGACTCTGTTCAATCATTTACTGTAGAATGTTGCCTTTCTATCTACGTTAGTTTCCGACAAACAACAAACTTAACTTTAAAGATCAATATCTCAATTTTGGGATTAGCCATCTAAATCAAATTTGAGATTATTATAAACGAAGTAAGTACGTTTATATAACTATAAATAAATATTAAAAATATAACTCAGGATGCTTGAAAGATTCCATCTAAGCATGAACGTACTCAACCAGAAAAAAGTAGATTTTTCTAAATAGCAACGCTTATTTTTGATTCTACTCTAAAAGCGACATACTTCACCTAAATTCACTCGTGTTCGAATTATTTGAAAAAACAAAAAAATTTCTTTTTCAATAAAAAAATAATTGAATTACCAAAGTAGGATTTGTTTTATTTTGGCAAAAGACTAGTTGGAGCCCTAAATTATTAGGATTGAATCACATTACCCTTAGTTTTGCCAAGCAGGGATATGGTTAATTAATATTTCTATTTGTCCCGCCTTGATACAGTAACAATCGCGATCTATCATTACTGTAAGTAATCCACAATTCATCTTGTAAATCTTGTATTTTATTGAAATTAATCCACGGTATATAGGAGGTTTTATTTCGGTTTTATTTTATTTATTTTCTTTGTGACTGTCTAAAGTATATGAGCATGGCTGTATGTACCTGAATTGTAAATATGATCAAATTTGTTTGTAAATTTATTGTTATTATTGTTATAGTTTGAGAAATAAATTTACTACCAAATACTGTTTTATTCGTGTTGTAGAATACGAAATTCAGATGTTTTTGTTCTTATATCTTGATATAATAATTACTTTATAATTATAGCTCTTAACTTAATCTTCAATTTAGTTAGTAGGTCATGATTTCTTTTTTTTTTTTTTTGATAAAGTCCGATTAAGAGAATTATTAGAAGCTATTATTATATAGAGAGGATTAGAAGCTATTCGAAAATAAAGGAAAGGAAAATTGACTCGACTAAAGGAAAACAATTGACCGTGTTTATCCATTTCCAAGCCTCCCTCACAAAGCATCATTCGATTAAAATCTTGTTAATGGTGTCTATCTACAAAAAAAAAATTATTTTTACGGCCTCATTAGTTACGGGTTAATTTTAAACGATGCCATCTTATGCAGATTACTAACCTCCCTTGCCCAGTTAGTTATTCATTGTCATGCACACGCAAGTGAGGTTCATTTTTTTAACGTCCAAAATCACCCCCATATCACGCCACCTCCACAACGCTATTAATAAACAGGGAAAGGAAAGAAGTGACCAATAAAAATGCTAATCGGTTTCTAAATTAAATATGTGTCACTCTTACAAGCTACCCACGTTGCTATGCTGCAGTAGATAGGACGGAATGGCCCCGTTTGGACAAATAAAACCCGGTAAAATTTGCATGTTTGATGGGCGATATCGGGCAGGAACGGTTAAGTTTGGGTAAAAAATAATTTCAGCAATTAGTAGCTGAATTACTTTGAGATTTTTATCTTTCAGTTAAAGTGGGGGGGGATTCAAAGGAAATGAAAAAGGATGAAGATTGTGTGTATAAAGGTTAGTTGCGAATTATGAAATTATTTATGAACGCTTGCTGTGTAATTCTTTGTACTTAAGTTCTTCATACATCTTTGACCATAATAAGAATCGAGTCATTTACAAATAAACAAGAAATAAATCATCATTTCCTGTTTTCGATACCGATCTGCCAATCCGAAGCAATCGAAAAGAAGAATAGAAAAAATCAGATAAACCACTTCAACGGTCGTAGCAGCTCCACTATCCATGATCATACGTGATAGATTGCGTGAGAAAAAATTTTTATCGGGATACGTGCCAGTTCGGAAATTATGTTATCTTGTTACGGGTCTGCGAAAACAAGACTGACGACTGCAAACGGTGCATCATAGGTAAGCTACAAAGATATGCGGTGACCTCAGACAAAACTACACCCAGATCTTGTAAATATGTACGTAACCCGCTAACTTGACACCTTTCCCGCCTGGGAGAGATAATCTAAATAAGGAGTATTGTTTACGGATTCTTTTTAACGTGATTCCTAAAAAAACGTATTAGAAACAATCGCGAAACACAAATAAGATGATAAGAATAGAAAAAAACCGTAGTAGTAGGGGAAATATAAATAACACCATAAAGTGTCTTTGTCGCAATACTCACTTAAATTATTTACCTTCTAAATGCCATTAGATTCGTTTGCTATAGAAATAGGTTCGAATTTAAACGTTCGATTATAAAATGACCAGCGATGACTCCTCGAAACCCAAGGAGAAGCAACAGTACGAACACCAACACGAAGAATTGGAGACCTACTTCAATACGAATAAAATCTCCATTCCAAGCGATGAAACGGTAAATTTCTCACAAACAAGAAAAGTAGATTAAAATATCTGCGTACTAAAATCATTTTTTTAGGGAGTGTTCAGCTTTCGTAAGCTATGGGCTTTCACTGGACCAGGATTCCTTATGTCCATAGCCTACTTGGATCCGGGAAATATAGAAAGTGATCTGCAATCGGGTACTGTTGCTGGGTATCGATTATTGTGGGTGCTTCTCAGTGCTACCATTTTAGGATTGGTTGCTCAGAGCTTGTCTACAAGGTTAGGTAAGTGATCGTGTTTTAATATTAGAAATAATATTGGACAACATGATTTCTTTTTGGTAATTTCCAGCATATTAAACGTAAGCTCTATTAAATATGAATAACAATTTCAGGCGTAACAACTGGATTACATCTAGCTGAAATGTGCTTCCGACAATATAAAAACTTTCCTAGAGTAGTCGTTTGGATCATGGTAGAGATAGCTGTAATTGGTTCCGACATGCAAGAAGTCATCGGTACTGGCATTGCAATTTATTTATTATCAAATAAAGTGTATGTTTTCCTCCAACATCCATAGCTTGCTAAAAACGATATCAAATTGGATATTTAATCAATTTCAGTATCCCCCTATGGGCGGGTTGTGTCATCACCATCGTCGACACCTTCACATTCTTATTTCTCGATAAATACGGTCTAAGAAAACTGGAACTGTTATTTGGCCTCCTCATCACAGTCATGGGAATAAGCTTCGGTTATGAGTACATCGTGGCTGGACCTGATCAAGGACAGGTTGTCAAGGGAATGTTCTTCCCTTGGTGTCAAGGTTGTGATTCACAAGCTTTGCTGCAAGCAGTCGGGATTGTTGGAGCTGTGATAATGCCTCATAATCTATACTTGCATTCTGCTTTAGTTAAATCTAGGGATATTGATAGGAAACGCCCAGAAAAGATCAAGGAAGCTAATTTTTATTATTTGATTGAAAGTAGCATAGCGTTATTAATCAGTTTTATTATCAACGTCTTCGTGGTTGCTGTGTTCGCTTACGGCTTGCATCAGAAGACTAACATGGAACTGGTAAGTCGGGTTTATTAAATAATAATAATTAAGCCTGCAGAAAAGAACTTCGCTTCACGAAATTAGCAGAGACTAGAAAGACTCGTGTCTATTCGTCTTATATGAAAAGGTTCGTGTTGCCTAGTGATTTCCCCGAAAGTCGACAAAGCACGAATCTGTTTAATCTCTGCTAATTTCGTGAAGCGCACGGAAAGTGTACTCGTTTCTTGCAGGTTTAATAATAATCCTATCTCGTTTAAGAAACAATTTAAATTTTTGTAATTATAGAAGATGTAGGTACGCGTACAGCTGAATGCAAAGTGAAATTCAAGATGGCGGTTTCCAAGACAGCGCAAACAAGCTGCTTTGTGATCGAAAATTGATGAATACCAAATTTTTGGCACTCCGATATTAAAAAAGTTCTTCCTAATTAAAGAATCAAAGTATTGTAGCCATTGCTCTGTTGTTAAAACGATCACTTAAGTAGATTGATAACATTCTTTGCATTATGTGGGGAAATACCATCTCGCTGATATCAGAAAATAGACTAAATAGGTTTAAATTATTTTTTTTTAATCTGGTCGAGCGCCGCGAACGTATAGCAAGAAACATCTTAAAGTTTGCTTTAATTAAACTACTACGCTCAACTTATCAACATTCTCATCAAATCAAAACATCCACTTCACAGACTACATTTTCCCGAGTACTTTTATTCAATCAGCGTCTCAAACAAACAACTGCTTTGATGTTTTCCGTTTTATTTACAGTTACAACAATGCGATGCCAACCATATTGACGCAATCGACGTGTTTCCGGTAAGTAATACTTCCATGTACCGTCCTTTCTCTACCGGCCGCAAACATTTCGACCATTTAACTTTATCGAATTCGAATTTTAATTAAACGTAGTACACCAGTAACGACGGGTCGGTAACTGGCAAGCTGGAAGTAACCCAGCGTGTCGAACTCAATTCGGTTTGTTTCTAGGAAAACGATCGACGTTATTTCGGTCAGTCTATTTGGACTGAGATTGTGAAAGTTCAGTATCAAACACACTCGCTTTGTGTGTTGCCTCGCTTTTGTATCGGCATGTAAAACAATCAGGTTGCTTAAATCGGTGAAATGGGACATGTGTTTAGAACGATTGATTTCAATTTAATTTCAATGTAATTTCTTGGTGTTAAGTTACTTCAGTATTAAATTTCACTATTATATAAAGTTCCGTAAATAAAAATTATATATTTTTACAATGCAATGCTCAATATGCATAGGCACAAATTGGAGGAGGAGGAACTGCTTCCCGCTCGGTTAGTTACACATTTAGTTACCGTGCTAGCTGTTGCCTACCACCTTTCTCTCTCCCAAAGAAGCCCAATATGATTACGGGCGAAACATCGAGCTTTCATTTAACAAAAAACAATAAACAAAAAACACGTTTAGTTTTAACCGACTTTGGCTCAACATACTTAACACTAACTTGCAGAATTTTATAAAACTGTCACTATTGTACTTAATTCCTTATCCTTTGTGTTTTCATCTGCAGAATAACACTGAATATGTCAGCGCAGACATATACAAAGGTGGCATCTTCCTGGGTTGCACCTTTGGAGCAGCCGCGCTTTACATTTGGGCCATTGGTATTCTTGCAGCTGGTCAAAGCTCCACCATGACTGGTACCTACGCCGGTCAATTTGCCATGGAAGGTTTCTTGAACCTCCGATGGGCTCGCTGGAAAAGAATTCTCTTCACTAGGACCATCGCTATTATTCCAACGTTTCTAACTGCCTTCTTTAGCACCATTGAAGATTTAACTCACATGAACGACATTCTAAACGCCGTGATGAGCGTACAATTACCTTTCGCTGTAATTCCAACCATAGCTTTCACTAGCAATCCGAAGATCATGGGACAATTCACGAATGGGATGTAAGTAAATAAACACTTTCAACTTAATTGGAAGAAGCTTCATTTTAATTTCAGCGTCTTGAAAGTCGTCGCTATCTCACTGGCAGTCGTAGTGATAACCATCAATATCTTCTTCGTGGAGAATACAGTCGAAGAAATGGGTTTGGACGTCTTACCTTTGATTGGTGTGATCATATTGGCATTACTGTACATAACTCTGGTTATTTACTTGACTATACATATGTTCGCCAGTATTTTCGTGGATTCTTTTGGGCAGAAGGAGTTCATCCAGAAATACTTCTTTAAGGAGCAGAATCATAATTTAGCGTTAAAGTTGTAAGATTAGATCGTGTGGAAGGTACACCCAGACAAGTGCGAAGCTATGTGATGGGTATGCTATGTCTTTTCTAAAGTGTTAAATGGAGAAGACTGATAAAATCATAAAGTGTATTTTGTAAATATGTAGTATTAATTGATTTTTTTTCGAGAGGAAGACAAATAAATGAATATTAGAATTATTTTTGTTTTCATCCATCCTACTTCTTACGTAAATATTCCTGGGCGAAAAAATATTTGTTACATCCTATAATACCATTCAACGACAAGTACCAGTTCAAAAATTACCTTCCGACAAACTTTGATGTAACCATTATTATCTATCTAGATTGATGTAGCAATAATTTTAAAAAGTTATATTCGAATACTGTGACACTGGAACAGTGAAACCCTTGTAAGGATGATAGCGATCATTCGTCACGCGATTCTAGACCCCGAGAACGGCATTTATTAAAGGGGAAATCCGATCAACCGTCCCAATATCTACTCATCCGTCATGAAGTAATACTCATCATCGAATTTTACCCTTCGAAACCTCCCGAATTGTCCCAATCGTAATATGGGTACTTCTCGCTCACGAGCAACTCTCAATATCGTATCTAACCAGAGTAACGACAAGTTCAAGTTCTTGATCGAAGAGAGAGGATATAAAAAGGTGGAATCTGGCGACAGTAGCGGGTCCTCCGGACTGGGAAAGCAGCTGGCGCTTGTCGAATGGATACGTTCGGATTTGGATTAAAATATCCAGAAGCGGAGGTGAACTCGCCGGGTGGTCAGAGATCGTATGGTTTTTCCTCTTTTCTTTTCTTTCAGTATTTGTACGTACGTATGTGTATGTTATTTTTTTTTATTGATGACTGGACCGGATATCTGAACGGACAGCTTTACTTCCTATTACAGCGTTGCGTTTTGCTTTATTGTCTTTTTCAGGAAGTTTTTTTACCGTTACCGTACCATATATATTGCGATTTATAACCTTGGGGGTTAGGTTTCGGTTGAAAAGGACAGGCTATATGACTCTGGGGGACAAATGTTTCGCTATGAATTGTAGGTATAGAATGTGTATCCATATTCGAAGATAAAGTGAGGAGTTTACTAAGAAAAATGTTTAGTAGTCTTAATTTAGTTGAGTGTAGGCTTTCACGACCGTAATCCATAGTAGAAATGTCTTTCGTGTGTTGTCGTGTAGTTAATATTTTACTTACGATTAGCAAAGCGAAACGGTTATAGATCAGCAAAGCGGAACAGAAATAGGATATATAACGAGGAGCAAAAGACAACAACAACAGTCTTTAGAAATCTTCTGAAGAAGCTGACAGCATGGTCAGCGAAACGTCAAGTAAAATTTTAACTACGCGACATGACCCGAAAGACATTTCTACTAAGTCTTAATTTATTTTTATATTTAACTTTTTTTAATTTAATCGTAAGCATAAACTTTGACGATGAAGATTTTCGTCATACGAAAACAAAGATGCTTGTGTTCTTTAGTAGCAGCTTTAATTAAGTAGTCCTTTTCCTCGTGCAACCAACTAGAGCATGTTATGCACTTAATCCAATCTTCTGTACATGTACTTTCGTTATAATCTTCATTACAACCTACTATTTTATTTTCGTTAAAAATCCATCGTCATCACTATCCTCTAACAAAAAATTGTTTGACGCTTTAAGTTGGTCTAATTTCTTTATTATTTTCTGTCTGTCTTCCTATCCATTTATATTTTGTTGTTTTCCCTCCTTCACTTGAACAATGGTTTCAGTATTTATGGATGAATTTCACATTTTTGCATTTAGCATAAACAGTAACCAAGTATTTCAGGTGATAAATGGTCGACCTGGTTTTCCTGTGATTCTAGGTTCCAGGTAATACCCAACTTTCATTAGCGTTGATGCGTTTGCCGCGGAAGCGTTCATTACAGGACTTGTACTAACATCGAGGGTCGGTTTTATAGTTTCACCTCCATAACTTTATTTTCTACAACCAATACAGCATTTCTAACATCATCGCCACACCAAGAGTCTCTAGAGCACTCCGGCGTTAGTTTTGCTCTAGATTTTGAGGCGTCCTAGGGTTATTGTTTACACTACCTAATTATAATCACTATTTAGTAAATATCACTGTTAAGAGTTACACGCCTGCCATACCTTCGCACTAAATGGCGGCAAAAAGTATTTTGCTCGTTGATTTGAAGGAGACTGATATAAGCCGCGAGGTAAATAGTGGTGTGAAGCAGAGAAGCAGTCGGAGCAAAGCCGATGTCGTGGGGTAGGCAGAAACATATCCGTTGGCTAATCATTTCCTCTTACATTTCTTTCGCTGTGAGTGGTTCCATCAATACAACGAGTAGAGCTATTTAGCATTATTTTGCTTATTGTTTCCAGACATTTGTGATGTGTTTCTTTGCTTTACCAACATCACATCTTCAAATCTCTTTATATAGAGAGGTCTATCAAGTTTTGGATCATCTTTGATGGATTCTCGACCCAAATAATTTTTTTTTGTAACTGGGGACTTTTGGATATATCTTTCAGTTGATATTTCGCGAAGTTAACAGCACGTTCCCAATTGCTGGTCTGGACGGCAAAAACTTTTCCAGGATAAAACCAAGGCAATTGTTAATCTAATAATAGAATTCACAAAATAGATTATTTCTTCCGTTATTACATCCCCTTCGTTCCGCGCTTTCGCCGTTGCGCTAGCTGCGCTTGTTATCCTACTGTCTATTTTATCCTTTTCTTTTGTTTTTTTAAACTTGGATTGGACTCGGTGTTTCAATATTGTTGCGATGGGTAACGAAATGCCGTTCAGATCCTGTTATCATCAGGAGAAAGGAAATACCGGTGCTATTCTTGCCAATTCCAGTTGATTATGTTTTTGTAATATAGAGGGAGTATCAAATAATTCTATCCTGTGTTTAAATTTGAATTTAATCGCTTCTTTTATTAGTAGAATTTTTAATATTATTTAATATTAACCAGAAATTTTTTTTCCTCTTTTTTTTAATTTGAATCTATTTATTACTTCATATACTATACATTGGATAGACACGTAGTCTCACGTAATTGTCTTAAAATTTTTAGCGATTCAAGATGGTTAAGGTAATTGGCTTTATTGTCTGTGTGCAAAATGGTAAAACTATTCTCAACGTTAAATGTATGCTTCTTATTCTTAAAATGTAAGCAAAATAAGAGAATTTGATTGTAAGCATCTGACATGCATGTTTCGAAATTCCTATGTCCTAACTGGCATGAATCACCCGTGGACATATCAATACCTTTCTTCCTTAATTTATCTATTTTGTCGTTATTGTTCAATAACAAATCGTAGAGAAGTCTCTGTTGGTTCGTAGTATAAATAAATAAATTTTGTACATAATTCATCAAATATCAACACTATTGTTAGTGTGGCGTTTTTATTTCAAGAATATAAGTGTCAAATACAAAAATCAAAGGTGCCGCCAAAGAATATCGGATCCGCGATGAATCCAATTCAATCACACTGTACACTGCAACGATCTTTTTGATGCTAATTGTATCGTTGCAGTACAAAGCTTTGTACGTTTAAAAAAGCCTTAATAAATTAAATTTCTCGCTAGTTACTGAAAATATAAAACGTAAAACAAAATTCAAACGTAAAACTTCCCAAAATCGATTGATTCCATCCTCCCGTATATAACACGATTAATCTGTAAATTTGCTTTCAAAATCAAACGCAATAGCAAATAATAACGTAAATGGACTTTTTCATCTCTTTCTGCCTTTTTGAAAAATCAAAAAGCGGTTTATGCCAACCAGCGAATTAAAGAACGAGAGTGTTCGCGCGGAATTCTCTTCGATCTACAACGCGTGAATATCAGGGGTACAAAGTAATACGTCAGGTCTTTTTTGTTGTTACGTGACGGCAATCTTTTAATCAAATTCGATATGATGGGGTTGCCTCCAATGGTGATAAATTGGTCGGTTGATATTTTTTTTTTTGCAGTATTAGTCGATATTATGGAAGGGATGCCTATCGGTTGATGTTGAAATGTTTAAAACAAATGGAAAGTCAGTGTTCGGTAAAATACTGTTATTTTATGGCTCTTCGTATCAACGCAAGATAAACGAAAGAATAATAGCAATATGTACGATCAGTACGAGTCAGCAAATGAAAATCCATGTTTAGTAACGGTTTGGTAGGACTTTACTTAACTTAACAGGGTGTCCTAATCGCCGGAGAAAATACTCTGGCGGATAAGACAGGAAACTGAGAAATTAACACGTTCATTTTGCTGTATTTGTTATTATTAAAATCTACATCAATATTTGTACAGCAACACGGTTTCACGACCGGAAGATCGACGATTGTAAATTTAATTGCATAAATATTACTCAACTGGCTTCATCTCCCATTGATCATCGTACGGGACTATGCGTTTAAGGTGTTCGTCGTGATCTTGTGAACGGACCCAAAGTTAATCTCTTATGCCAAGATATAAAAGCGCTGTAAAAATTTAATCCCAAAGTGAGGGAATTTTTGAAGGGCTTAAAAAACAGGGCGCAATTTCGCCAATTTAACGATGCCAATTTATGCCCATATAGTCCCATATTTGCGGAATAAAATTTCAGCCCGCTACGTCCATCGGGGATATGGGCGTCTGAAGTTTGCCCTTTACGAAAACTGTAGAAGAACAAATGCACCAAATCGGGTTGATTTAATTGAATATATTGCTCGCTTAGATCACTCTAAGCGTTCGGAAGTTATGGCCGTTTGTAGTTTTCGGACCAGCAAAACGCGGCGTTCGAATCTGCCGAATAAGAACCCTTTAGCTCTTCAGGTTTGGTAGCTGCGACTCTTCAAAGTTGAAAAAGGAAATTTTCACTTTTCAACTTTGAGATGCCCGTAGTTCCTATATTCTCTGATATATTACAAGGATCGAACCTTGATCCTTTGTTATTCAACATGTTTTTGAATGACTTACCTCCAAGATTGTAGAAAATAACAAGAAATGTTACTGTTAGCATATGCATGATACGTATAAAACTACGGATCAATCTCATAAGCATCGAGCTCATCATATTACAACGAATTGGGAGAATAGCTTCCAGCCTAATATAGAAGCAAGTATTTCTCCTTGTCATATTCAAAAATTAATTTCATCTTCTCCTTTTTCCTTGCCATCCTATATATTTCATAATAACACTTTTCAATTACGCTTCACATGTTAGCGCATTCTCCTTTTGCAATTTTATAGCTCCACACCACCGTGGGTCCTACGAAAAATCAAAAAAAAAAAAAAATAAACAAAAAGAGAAACAAAAGGAAACGCCCAGAAGGAATAGCAGTAGCTAGAGTTCGCGAAATAGCGAAGTCGCTGCTAACTCGACATCATCCTAGTCGGCTGTAATTGCAAGATCTCGCTAACGAGGCGAGGTTCACCCCCATATAACAAGAGAGTGTGGTCGAACACCTCTGCTGAACCGCTTCCTCGCTCTTGCGGAAGATTTAAAATCGACTGGAGTAGTAAATTTAGTATACAAGGTATTTCAGATTTCGTACTACAAACGTCTAAGTCTAGAAATACATGCACGAGTTTGAAAGTACAACGTACTGAATAGGGAATTCGTTCGAAGCAAAATTAAAATTGTTCCAGTACATATTGTGTTAAGGAAATGAGATATGGGCTTTATAGTAATCAACTCAGCACAATCTATTCGAGTGATAACGCAACAAAAGAAGTTGAAATTGGTGTGGGGTTGCAAGGTTACTACCAGGACACGAAGACCATCGAGGGTATGTAAAGGCAGACGAGTTAGCTCTAGCAGGCTTGTTAAAATAGAAGCCCAGGGCACTCTGTAGGAATAGCATATACGGTAGTTAAAACAACTAAATAGCCCAATTACCATACAGGATAAAAATTTTACTCTCTTGGGTTAAGAGCCATTGCCCTACAGTAGTATTTAGTATGAATCAGTGGGATTCATGCGTTATTGCCAATAAAGAATTCTTTCAACTTCCAAAGATTTTTCTATTGAATAATCCTTGTATTATATCTTTCGCTACACCCTTCTTGCGCAGATTTGCTTTTACAGCATCCTGCATCATTCCTTAAGCTGCGAATAGCATTTCCACCGGAGATTTCGCACAAGCAGTTCCCTAAGACACTAACAGGGGCACAATAAATAACGTCGAGGTAGGTGCAGGTAGCGAATCATTGTCGGAAGGGGCTTTGTTTGATTTTCCTTTTTCATTTATCGCGTGTCTTCTTTCTTCTTTAGGTTGTTTTTGTTTGTTTCTGCAACTCGGTTCAACCGCGACGATTTTGTTATTTCTCTTTTTGTTGTTTATTTCCATTACAAATAACAATAAATAGATTGAATTAATTTATTTCTTTTTGAGTTAGATATTTATGGTTACTTGGATTTGTTATCAACTAGTATGTTGTGGTGGCTGTCTTTGCTGAATAAGTGCTTGTTTGATAAGATTGCGTGCTGTACGCAGTCAAAAGCTTCACTAAAATCTCAGAAAATCAAGATGGAGAAATGTTTTTTGTTAATCTTTGCTACGATAATGTCACAGAACGATATTAAGGCAATCCTTCTTATGGATTGGTACCACTGCTGAGATTTTGGAAGAGAGCCTTCAATGTAGTGAATAGACATGAAATTATTTTTTTTAAGCTCAATTGCATTAACAGAATCAAAAAATAATGCTATATATATGCTCTTGGTATTGATGGAATTATTTACAGCAAAAGGAATGGAGGATACTCGGCGTCATCGGCGTAGTTTCGAAAGCGTTTTTTATTCCCGCCGGGTGGGCCGCTGCGTTGGCAGAAACACCGCCATGGGTAAAAAAAAATAAATGTGATAATTATTAATCACTCATGTGTTTTGCTTAGAATGAAGAAACCTATTCAAAATAAAATACCAAATAATAAAGATAAGCAATATTGCTATCAGAGTAACCGTTGATATTCGAGCATATGTTTATTAAACTTTCTTGATCATTTATGTCCCCACAACACCTTCTCTGAATATTATATAGGTTCCTCCCCAATCACCCTACCATATTCTCCATACGCGTGTGCCCTGTTATTAGGTGAGTTAATATTTTAGAGAAGTAGAGCAAAATATTTTTTTTATGTGAAAAAGCTTGATATCTGTTTTATATTATTAATTACTTTTTATTTAAGAACAATTCTTAAACAACCACTATTACCTTACCACTAATACTACTAATACTCAATGTTCCAAAGTTCAAGATATCATGTCAGCGCTTCAGAACTCCTCGCCTAATTTGCTATTATTATCCTGTCTGGAAAGTCAATTCGAGTCAGCGTTCGGTCCACCTTGAATGATAATAGTTCGGCGAACCGACAATTACGTAGCGGGATGCCTAAAACGAAGGCGTTAGACCAACTCGGAACTTACGAACTACATGCAGATCATTCTTCTCATTCCCGCTCTCACAGGCGGCTAGTGGTAGTGAAACGGTAATTACGATGTTGCCGTTATTAAGACTAATGGCGAACGTATAGCGTCTAGGGAATAATTTGCTAGATTAGCGAATATTTAATATCGAAAACTGTACACGCTATAGCGTCCCTGCATAGCGAGATAGTCAGGTAATAATCTGGGCGAGTTCTCTCGACGCTAGTTTGTTACATAGTTCGCGTAATTATAGCTTGATGTGTATTTATTTGGATACTGTGCAGTTATTTGGGGGTTAATTATAAGACTATTAAACCTGGAACGTGATTAATTTGACTTTTATCAGATACATGTCAAGGGGTGCAATTTAACGTGAGAAGTAGTCCAATATACATAAAAGCGTGTATTCGGGGGAGCTTCTTCTTCTTACTGACTGGTTTACCAAATACATACTTTGCGGAACACAATGCTTAAGTTCCACCAGAATTCGCCTTCCGACGATATCGATCAAAAATGAATATCACCCTCTGAGTTCGAAAATTGTAACGATTCTCCTTTTCTTTGCGACAACCTGTTTATACGAAGCTGGATTTTCAGCTGTAGCTGTAATAACATGCAAATATCTTTCAAAAATCGATACATACATTTTGATAAGGCTGCCAGGAAAAAATATTAAATTTGTATGTTTAGGTTGCTTAATAAACGGAATTTTTCGAAGAATGTTTTAGCCGATCAAACAATTTGCAAAAACTAGTTGAGAAAGTAACCAAGAATTCCATCAGAATCTGAAAATTCGCTAGAAATTACTATAAAAAAAAAGAAGCCGTGCGTGCTCATATCGAGCATTCAATCTTTTAAATTTATCGCATTTGTAAATTTTCGTACCAAAAATCAATTAAGGAGGACAAACAATATCCTTGATATGTCGATAATGGAAGTATCATCATCCTTCCGCATTAAACAGCTCACTAAACTTTACGTAGATGGCGCTATACGCAGGGCCTTGCATCAAGCAGCGCAAAGAGGCTGAAAAAAGTAATTCCGCAGTTGCACTACAGCTATTCATTCTCTTCGTAAACAACCCTTGTCTACGGGATACGTGACTGGCATCCGATATCAGTTCCTAAATTGGTGGGAAATTGAAAAGAAGAGGAGCAGACAACCACGCTAGATCTAAGTATAGGAGCAATACATCTATGTATGTACATAGATTGTTCTCGCTTCCTTTTTCGTTTGATTTTCTCCTTAAGCCATCGCTGCGAAAGATCTAACGAACGAATACATCGTTTAATAATAGATTATTATTGGACCTATCTATCGGCGAAACGGATAGTTCGAACAATCTATTATTTAGCGAGGATGGAGCGACTCGATCGTCTTCTTAATCTGTTCAGGGGAGAATTTATGATGGACGTAGGAAGCAGGCCAGAGCGTATTTCCAATATCTGCTTGTCATGTACAAATTGACTACGACAAAATGGCGCGGTCTGATAGGATTATCGATAAAGCGATCTTTTTTTGATCCGAATATGTTTATTAATAAATGGTAAAGATCGACGGATGTACTGTGGACGTTCCGTTCGTTTTCTTTTAATGTTGTTAAAATTTTGGAATATTTACATACCGTTTATGAAGAGAGGTGGCTAGGAGGACCCATTAAGTAATACACTGATATGCTTTAACAATTTTTATTTACAGGAAATTACTCAGAGAGCAGGTGTTGTGTTGTTATGTTTGTTGTGTAGATTACTTCCTGAAATCCTGCTAAAATCTAATCTTCCTCCCTTTCCCTGTTGTTGTTTTATTCATTCATTCATCCCCTCTGGTGGCTTTCTCTTTTATTTAGTGAACAGTAGAACGAAGTACCTTTCCGTTGATTTAAATGAAATTTCTAGAAGTTTTTTCTAAAAATATGTTACATCAAATTTTGTTTATATTTAGCCCACTTATTTATCTGTTGTTCTAGGGATGCCAAGAACGACTTGATACTTTGAATGGTTGGCCTAACGACGATCGGTTCTGTTGTTCTGGGTATTCATTAGATGAAAATTTTAGTTCTGCGAGCGAAACTTCATCCAGTGCGTGGTTAGCTTTTTCATATCCATATCTTCAGTCAATATGCGCGTTCTTTCGAGATGTCTAGAGCATGTGCTCTCTTTCTAACCTTAATTCTACGGTAGTTTAGCACCATTTGATGAAATTTTCTGATATTTCGCCGACCTGAATCAGGCTGGTAAGACCAGGTTTAAATTCAGCTAGCCAAAATTTTACTGTGGTAAGTAGTGCAGAATCCTCATAAGGAATGTCCATCTTGACTTTAATTTGCGTTGAGGTACTTTTTCCATTGATTAACGTAAATAACTACTAAACAGTAACTAAATGTGCAACATGACTGAAATTTTCAAATGTGACTTTCAACGTATGCGCCAACATATCTTTAACAAATAACGTAATCTCCTTCGTTCAAGCTTGAAACTTCTCGAAATATCCTCATGTAAGCCATGTAATTCATCAAAAAGAATCAGTAACCCTTTGTGTCCTGTGATACCCTATTACCTCACACCCCCCTTCCCTAATATTAACAGAATACGTAACTATATACCTTTCATTGCCGAAATTCTAAACCATGACAGCTACTTTAGTTCCATCCATCGTTTCTACCCCCCTTTCTAATCCTTTTCTACTCTTTTCTTCAACTACGTCCTAAACGTTCAACGCGCACCATGATGAATGAATTTCGAAGTCAATGGAACTAATTTCAATCGGTGTTCGGTTTGGATAGACAGCGCCCCCGTTAGGCGATCAATCAGTTTAAAAGGTTTTCGTCGGGCTTCCGGGGTCCGCCTTCGGCCTGTAAAAGAAGCCAGAACGCTACAATGGCGCAGCTTGTAACACCCCTATTTGTCCGATACGGGGCTCTATCACGGGCATGTCGTTTTCGCAGCGTTGCGTTAAATTCCGTTCGGAAGGTCGTTAAAAGCGTCGGAAGAATGAACAGGAAGAAGGAAGTGAAAGGATGGAATGCAATATTTGCGGTTAATTCTTGGATATATAGAGGAAATTTATTAAATAATGTGTATCAACATGTTAAAAAGAAATGATAATTTTTGAAATCAACAAACAAACTTATTATCTAGCGTCGTTCGATTTTTTCTCCGAAAGAGAGAATCGAAGTTACTCGAAGTGAAAGATGTACTTTTGAAAATCTTATTGTATTACTTGTAAATAATTTAAGAAATAGATAAGAGCAAAGACGGTGGGGTAGTACGACAAATAGCAAAGCATCGGTACACTCCGCACTATCCAAAATAGCGAATGCGTTCGGAGCAATCCTTACTGTGCTGTACTTCAAAAGATATTTGAAAGTACGTTTTTTTTTTAATAGGTTTTAAAAGATGACGCGTCATGAATGATTGGATGGTGTGGCGATGGGTAATTTGTATGTAGGCGGTTCTTCTAGACCCCTTGCTTTTGAGATTTTTGAGATTTATAAAGAAAAAATAGCCGCAGGAAGCAAATTTGTACCCTAAGGTGAAAAGTCAGTTCCTATGAAGCCAGATTCAGCAACGACACCTTTTGAAAATCTTGTTTTGTGGATTGGTGCATTGTCGTTGAGCAACAGGGCACCTTGCTTCAGTTTACCGCGCCTCTTCACTTTAATAGAATCTCTGAGACGATGCATAATATTTTCCTGTTACCGTATTTACCCTTATATACCCAACTTTAAACTTCTCGCGAGGGCTAAAGCCCTTAATACGCCGCTGCATTGATTTTTCTTTTAACTCAGGATTAAAATGATGGACCCAGGCTTTATTTCTGATTGCCTCCAATGCAAAAAAATTGTGTAAACCGGCATGACTCCGTACGAGCGTCCATGCTAAATGATTAACTGTTGATAACACAAAATGGCCGCGATGAATTTCTTAATTAACAGATTGGTGAAATTCCCCTTTAATAAAAGCAGATACAACAAATTTGAAATTAAGCTATTTAAAATGGTTACTGTTCTGTAGATGCTTATCGCATCCTTAAGAAGGTTCAAGAATCATAAGAAATTCCACGACTTTAACTGTGGTAAAAATCAGCGATAATAAATATTGAAAGGTATAAATAATTTCTTTTTAAGGAACTAGAGATGCATGTGTGTAACTCTAAAAATACGCTTGCAAGCCTCTTAAGAGATAATTAAAGATTCCTTTCGAACCAAGTGAATTCGGTTGCTTCATAAATCGTTTCTAGCATCTCACTTTCATTTCAGATCAATGTCTTTGACCCACATACTTATTGTACATTACATTATATACATGCTTACACGTATATATATATATGTATATTTTACATTGTTTGTTTATGTAATAATTTAACGAGACACAACTTTCTAGAACAGGCGCAGTAATTACGATAAGGCAGTAGTAAAACTTATATATTTCTGTAAATAAATAATGAAAAAATTAAATACCATATAAATATAAGATAGTAAAGGACCGAAAGGAGATAACACTAATGTGTTTTGGTTTATATGACTTCTGCATGATTGGAGATAACGACTAATAAGTCTTTCTCTAATAGATAAAATTTTATAGAACGTCAACCTATGTTGTGATAAATTGGAGAAGTCGGGGAATATGGTAAATACGTGTGTATAGAATTTTTTTTTGAGGAAAAATATGTATTTACTACAAAATGTGTAAATTACTTTGCACAAGTTACTTGTAACAAGTGTTAAAATAATTCCTTTTTTTTGTTAGATTTAAAGTAACTGTAACAAAAAAAAAATCACTTGATTGTTGATCAAACATTTGTGGAAACTGCCGTTCAAGGGGCCCACAAATAAAAAATCAGCTAAAATCTATACAACACACAAATGGCTGAAATATAACAAAATATGAATCTTTAAACCGTTTAGAACCATTTAAGCAGTAACTAAATGGTAAAAAAAAAAACTACCATTAAGGGATAATTCAAAAAAATTCTTAATAATAATAATAATTTTGTGAGAAATCTCCCCGTGCTTGTGACACAGCTAAGCATCTTCTGGGCATGCTTTCTATTAGCGTATTGACAAATCATTGCGGAATTCTTTCATTATTGTCGCTTCTGCAAATTCATCCAGCGTTATGGGAGGACAGGGACGAGATCGCTATTGTCGATCGAGGTTTTCCCAAAGATGCTCGATGCAATTGCACTCTGAGAAATTAGGGGGAAATTTCGTATTGATCGCTGGAATGCACAGGTTCTTATACCTCCATGTTCATTGATCGACTTCTTAAAATCACCAGCTCGGTGCGACCGTTTAAAGATATGCCACCCCCACATCGAATTGGCACGCATGGAGTCATGTTCCTTTCAAGATACTATTTTCCACGCCCCCTCCACACTAACACTCTGCAGAGACTATGAGACTGATGCAGAGTGAATCTGGACTTGGCAAAGAAAATGCATCTTTCCCAGTCACAAGCCTCCTACGGTAAGTGCCTTAATAGGTGTCAAACGAAGTTCGTGCAGCCTTCTTCTAATCGTCAGATTCGATAAAGTCACGCCTGTAGCTGCACGAAAATCATTATTCAATGTCCTGGACGAACGAACGCCATTTCGTCTGAACTAGAACCTTAAATGCTAATCTTGTGCAAGTGTTGACGGCCTCCTGCTTGACTAACCCTTACACTACAACTCTGTTAATGATACTATCACATGCATTGTAGATTCTAGCCATTTCTCTGTTAGAATATCAATTTTGCATTAATTTTAAAGCATTGTTCATAATAGCTAAGACGTAGCATTTTTAGTACTTTAACTCTAGCTTTAACTCAGCTAATGTCATTTTAGATGAAATAGTGGACCTCTTCAATTGGAATAAACTGTCCAATTCTGGCAGATCCTGATTTCTAACGAGCATCAAACACAATACAGTTACTTAATTCAATAAAATCGAAAGCAAAACAAAAAAAAATCACCATCTATACGAAGCGCCTTTATAAGGTACTCGCCGTCAACAGTTTGACCGGTTTGACAGGTTCATCGCCCGTCATTTCTAAGAGTCTGGCGGCCGGTAAAAGGCGGCCAAAACGATCGCGACATTCGACCGAGATCGGTCGGATTCGAGCGAGGCGCGGTAGTTTGCACGGTGTGTTGGTAGGGCGCGGAATCAGGCCCGTATAGGCGGTCAGTATGCGTAACGGGCCGGTGAAAGGTAGGATCTTCGCCGGTAACGTAGATCCCACGCCACGCGTCGTCGTCGTCGTCGGTGGAAGTGAAGGGTTTCAGATGCCGCGGATTCCGTGAAGAAGTTTATTTGTTATTTGTATAGATGGGATTTTCGTTTCGAGATTGATGACGATACATGCAATATATATATTAATAAATAAAGTGCTAAATAAATTGTGGAATTTTTGTTTTTCTTTTTCTACGTGTTCTGTTGGTTTGAAATTAAATTAAAACGAAAAGCAAATAAAAAGGAACAGAGGCGATTTCTTCATTTAATTTACTGACTTTTATGTTGAATTTGTTTAAATAAATAGAAAGAAAACAGGGGAGTGTTTTAAAAAATTCTTCGTTGATTGGATTACAACACTTCTCTCACCATAAACATCACTAATTAAAAGAGCGTTTTTTAACAGAAAGAAGTAAGTTATATTTTTGTGATACTTTTTGTACTTTTTTATCACATAAATTTGATATTTTTTGATGAAAGAACGCATCAAAGAAGAAGTGCCGAATAAATAGAATACTTTATCCGTGTGAGACGAGAATATCGTTGCTTAATTTCTTCAGACCTGAGACTACAGCTTTCTTATTATCCACTTAAATTTGTGAATTTTATTATTTATATCATAAAACGTTAAAAATACATTTAAAATAAAATTCTTTTCTATATGATACTATTTGGACCATATGTGCCACGTAATTATCCCTAAAATGAACATCAAGAGATTTCCTGTTTGAAATACATTGTTAACACTGCACCATCCTCATAAGAAGATTTGCATCTAAGTATTTTGAAAATCAGTTAATTCAAGATTGTACTACTGTACATTACTTTTAATCGAAATGAAGCTTCAAGAGAAACAGGAGATTGTTGTCTTTACTTAAATCAAATCTCGCATTTTTTTCTAATTCAACATCAGCAAGTTCTGAAAGTAACGCACATTAAAAATTAGTGATGTCTTTTTTTGGAGCTTATAGATTCGGTAAAATGGAGTCATTTATTCCATTTACAAGAAGAAATGTGCTTTTACCGCACACAAAATGTGGCATTGCGTTTAGATGTGGACTCTATGCTAAAACAGATTTTGTTTCAATTTTCACGTTGGCTCACACCCTAAAGAAATTAGAACCCGGTGAATCACATATGGCATGAAATATTTCTATTTCTAATTAAAAGAAAGGATCGTTAAACAAGTAATTTGTGCTGGTCAGAAAAACTCTTATCACTTTTTCACTTTAACACAAAATTTAGAATTTTTCATTTTTTTATTGCTTTCAAAATAATTATTTCTTATTATTTAACATTATTGCATAATACTTGCAAGGCGCTTTTCAGGAGAAACACATATGATATGAATTTATAGTGATAAAGTAATATAAAAGATAATGCGTGGTAACAAAAGCTATAACGCAATAAATTAGACTAGCATTTTTCTTAGAATAAGTTAATAAATTGTATCATTATATCAATAAATGAGCGCATTGACTCGTTTCATTGAAATAATAACCTTTTTATTATTATTTTAATAAAAAGGATTCAATAAATTCGATTTATTAATTCCTTTTACAACGAACAGTAACGCGTAAATTGCCAATATACGGTTAGGTATGTGTATAATTTTGAAGCAAATACATACAGCCAACATTGTAAACACAATATTAAATATCAATATAGCGCTTTACTTGTTTACCATCGAAATGAATTTGACCTCAGCGATAACATCGAAACGGCAAATCTCGAACGCAACGAGAGCGTCTAGATTTCTCCCCGTAACAATTGACATTCCCCCATACGATCTTCGCCTTCGCTATTGAAATACGATTCCGTCAGATTCTTAGCGCTGTCTCTGACATCCTATTTATTTTCTTCCATCGATGCGTATACATTGTATTATTTATTATTAATGAATGAAGGCGTGCGGCGGTTCGGTGGAGAAGGAAATGCTGTAACGTTGTTCTTTGTTAACGATTTTCTATTGTCTCTCACGCTCTCTCAAAGAGAATTAAATATAAAATAACGTTGGTATTTTTGGAATTTGTTAACGTTTTCGTTACCTCCTAATTTTAACAAAATCAATTTGTATCGCAAATAACGCAACTAAAACAAAAGCTTTAATGTTTTCTTTTAATAAAATTGAACCAAGAGAGCAGTCTGAAAAGTTTCCCACCTTACACAAAAATAAGTATTCCTTTTGCTAAATTTAATTTTATTTCTCAACATAGTTTCCTTGTTGGTCTATTCACTTTGATCTGCATAAGCTACGCCAGTCCTTATCACTCTATACAGGGTGTCTCACCTGATCGATACAATGTTTGTAAAACTGAAAACTTGGCAGTACACCAAAATCGACATGCACTACTGAACAAAAATATTTTTAAAAAATCTGACACGTCCGATTATACCGGAAATTGCCGTCAACTTTGTTATTTTAAATGGAACAGCCTATATATTATAACATTTTTGAATTCTTAGTTTAATTTGATATGAACACGCTTACTTTCCGTCGTTATTGTTTGCCTTTTGGGGATATTTTTTTTTTGTCGAATCTACCTCGTGATATACTATTGCCAACATCAGTGGTACCAACGTCGCAATCTAGAAACCAAAATAATTTATCCTTTGGCAATGAATCCAGGTACCATTAGAATTGTAATGAAGACTTTAATGCTTGTTCGGCAATTAGATATATTCCTCATACATAAACGGTTCGATAATTTGGATTGAGCGGACGTATCCAAGATTTCACCATATTTTGCCTCTAAATAGCCAAGTTCTTTTGGTATCTCTACATTCATGTACTTTAAATTCCACTTTGGTACTTCTTCTACAAGCTCGGCGCCACTGGGTGTAATTCTGCCCCGCAATGTCGGTAATTGTGAGTCATTTTTGGAATCGCATGATTCATCTGCAGGAAGCTACTTTGGCCGATGTCACTAGCACGATAGTTCATCATAACATCATCTACTGCTTCCTTCATGAAGTAGAAAGCGCTTTAGCGAAGCTGCGTCCACTTTGTTCTAAAAACGATGAATACACGTTCAAGACCAATGTACTCAGAATGTACAGAACATAGAGTACATCGCTGCTATTATTACGCACGCTCCAGGCGGCAGAGAACTAGATACTGACTAGTGTTTCGCATGCGAGAGTCCATTCGTTAGCTGCGGCGATGGTGCGCACCCAAATTTGCCTAGTCTATTCATTAGAGACCTTTGAAATAAAGACAACTTAAAAACCAGTAATTGTTCAAGTTTTGTAGCAAGTACACTTATCACTGGTTGCATTAGCATCTTGTACCTCTACAATACTTTGGTAGACTTTGCTTTTTATCTTGGCTAAATCCTGATGTAGCTAAATTCCACACACTTTAGTAATAATATAATTTAATGGGTAGCTACAAATAATCGATCAGCCACGAAATGCATTCCTTTATAGAACGAATGAGTGTTAAATGTATTTAACAAGCCTTGATTTAACAAGATAGCATAAATTTATATGTATACATAGTTAATGTTTTGTTCTATTTACTAAAATGTACGATTCTCTCGATGATGAAATAGCGATTTTGCCCGTTCTAATCGGTTCATTACTTAGCTCGAGATGCAACTCTATATGCTTAATGGGTAATGCTCGCGTGGAATGTTGATGATGGGTTTCTCGGTACGCATAGCTTATAATTAAGAAGAATAATGGTCGTAAATTAGCGCCGCGAGCCTCGTTAGATGGCGCTGAACGATGATAAATGACGAGATGTGTATGGCAATCTCGATTTCGATCATCTTATCGGTTCTAAAATTGCTTAATTAAAAATTATCCTTGAGCGATTCTATTATAAAAATTACTTAATTAACGAGCCGATGTAACGATTATCGAAGTATGTGCATAGGTGCATACGTGGTAATGGAGCATGTTGTTATCTTGTATAATATTTGGGCATCTTTCATTTCAATTACTTTGCATCAATTTTCATTGATTTATACTGTAGGAGGAGATCTCGCAAGAACAGTAGATTCAGGTTATCCGAAAACCTTCATCAAACAACAAACCATCAATCTAAATGAATCCAAAAGTTTCTTATCTGATTCTATGAAGCGATTATTGTTGCCAACCTATCTTATGGGGGCTTATTCGACATACTGGCTATACCAGTTACCTTGTTTCTACTTATTGCGTATAATTTTTATTCCAAATGAAGTAAAATTTAATTTATCGACTTCCGCCATTAGAGCCATCTATCCTTAGATTTCCTGCCAGCTATTTCCACTACCGCACACCAATTCGGTGTAATTAATTCTAATCGCGTGGCCTGTAACTTATTACAAAGTTAGGGCTTCCCCCGTCGTCTGTACCTTCTCCGCATCTCATCTTCCTATCGGATGGTGTAATGCAAGCTACGCCAGAACCGTTTTAGCCATTAGAAGACTACGCGATGCTATTAGTTAACTCTCCGGGTGAACTCGCGCGAAAGTCTAAAGTTAAATCACCCAGAATCATCTAATGTCTAGCAAGAGCTACAGTTGAGTTGACCGTGTGTAAAGTTGCACCTTGTTGTTGTTGTGGTATTGCTGTCGAGTATACCGTAGAGTTAGCGTGTTGTATTGGTGCAAATGACAGGTATGGGTTACTGAATGTAGATTAATGCAGACGAAGGAGGCTATAAATGATTAAATTTGACGCGACGAAATTTTGAGCATTTTTGGCATTATTATTGATGCGAAATTCGATTGATCTGAAAGATATGTAATTGGTGATAGGTTTGGTGAGCGATACATGTGGATAAAGACACCAACGTTGGACCACAAATGGATCGCATTTGATACATGCAATGTCTCATCCTCTCTGTATGTCTGTACAAGCAGTTTCCATTTTTTCACCAATTTTTAGCCATGAATCCTCTTTTTCCTCCTTTGTTTTTTATATTCATCGTAATCAGTTTGCTCCTTTGCTTGTAGATATTTCCTCCATTTGTTCCCTTTATCCACAGATAGAAAGGATTTCGTAAAAAACATTCTTTTGTTATATTTTGTATAACTTCCATGACTTGTTATTGTAGATTTGTTTCTTCTATATCCCGGTTATTTTGGTGCGAGCAAATTTTTTTTGTTTAATGAATTGCATTATTCACAAGATTTAGCAGAAGCCGGAAGAATATTATCGCCTGATTATCGCTTAATAGCCAAGAGTGTTTGCCTATTAGCAAAGAAACCCTATTACGAATAATACATATGAGTTTGAACATTTATTTTCTAGTTGAGAAACTCAATGCAATTAAAAAGCGAAATTATGCAACCACTTTTGACATTTATTTCCCTAACCACCAATAAAGCTAAAATTAATCGCGACCGGCATTACCCCTAAACGGAAATTTTCCGCACGCAGGTTCTTTTCTTTTAAGAAGCAAAAGTAGGAAAAAAATGTATATCCGGAACGAGCCAATAAAATAAAACGATCGGTTCATAAAGGAAATTGCGAAGCAATTGAGAGCCATTAAAGAAAAACGCTTTTTTTCCTCCTTCTTTCTCCACCCCCTTAGGTCTATACTTTTCTTTTTCTCCCCCGCCACTTAGTAAGCTGTGATTAATTTTCTTTTCTCTCCCCTTCCCCTTTTCAATTTCCCTCGGGATTCATTTTCGCGACGTCGAAGGCGTGCAGGAAAAAGTGAGGAGGTGTGCAGAATGGGAGATTTCCGATGAGATCCACCTTGTACGTACATAGCGTTCAAAAGTTCAAGGAGGTAAAAGCAAGAAGAACCTTAATTGCTGGCCGCTTATTTATATACGCGCTTTCTTTAATCAGGTGTAAAATTGGAAAATTAATGACGAATTTAATGCGAAACGAAGGAAGAAAAATATTTCTTTTTGTTCTTGGGAGTTGAATGTAATAAGTTTTGCATTGCTGTTTAGTGGGAGTGATTGTTCGAGAAGGTTCTCTTGATCTAATTTCATTTCTAATTGTTTTGACACGCGCGAAAATCAACGCGTGCTTTTGCAAAGTTTGCACCTTATTCACCACAATGAATAAAGATTACAATAACAGTAAGAATAATAGAGAACAAAACGATAAATCAACGATTACAATAAATGTTGAAATAACTGGTCATTTCCATGTTTTCTGGTATTTTGATCTGGCTTTCGTATGATTCTTCTAGTAATTACATCGGCGTTCTGGAGTCTACCTTGAGCGTCTTCAGTGTTTTGTGGGACAGAGAATGTGTGTTTAGTTTTCTCCGGAATGCCAAATAAAGGTGCCAGAGGTGAAAGAAGAACGTCGTTTGCTACAAGTCCATTTTCTCATTTCGTTTCATAATAAACCCAAAATTTAGGTTTAGGTAGCTTTGTCAAATTCAAACCTACCCTCTATCTTCACTAAAAGGCGAGATCCCCATAGAGAAGATCGACAATGAATTAGCCTGTATACAAACGAATATCTAGTACAAGTACGCATTTAAAAAGAAGCCATTCGAACACTATTCGAAATCTGTTTAGATCAAATTAAAATTTACTAACGTGTTCCATTCGAAAATTCCATTGATCTTCCCCCGTAACTTAAATACATGATCGTAAAATAAATATACTGCATGCTTACTAGATAATCCTATTCAGTTTTTTTCCGTTTTTTAAATATTTACATGAAAAAATAATTCTACTTCATAATTTGCTCTTCGCAACTATTGAGTGTCCCAAGTTACGAGCCCGTTTACGTAAACTGTTTGGAAAATCGCGTAAACTCTAGTCGAATTTTACGTAATTCTGGTGTTGCTTCTTGTGTTTTCTTTTTCATCGACCGGCTTTCGGAGATTTTGTAGGAATTCATTCAGAGCGAATCTATACATAGTTTAGCTGTTGGGAAACTTTCCCGATGTTCCTTAACTCCCTAAGACTAGCATGGTAATAATTTCAAAAGTAATCTACGTAATTCTATATTTTAAGTGATGGAAATTTTGTAGACGACCCAGTTTCACTGCGGGATGTGAAAAGACAGAGAGGGAACTGAACAAAGAACAAAACCCTAGCCGACGTTAAACGTCTAATCGCTTTATTTGCATCTGGAAAGTTGTAAAATTGAAGTTGAAACTGGCAACTTAAATTCGTCGTAATTGGCCATGTAAAATACGCCTGGCTGTTTCTACAATATCCTTGTTGTTTGATTGAGTTCTGCTGTGTGTTACTCTATTGTCCTCGTTTCGTTAAAAAGGGAAAGATTTTGCGAGAAGTCTTTTAGGGGACGAGGGGATATACACTCAGGTGCAAAAAATTCGATCCATTTGAACTTTTCTTCGTAAAGAGAAAATGTCTTGAGATATTGAGACTTCGCTATTTATACCAATCCAAACCATAACGAGGCCTCCCTGATTCTTTCCACAATATTACATTGAGAAAATCGCTCTCTCTGTCTTAAGTAAAATCTAGATTCATACATTGCTTCAGTCGGCGTGATTCCACTTTTCGTGATCTTGTGCAAAAGCTAATCGAGCTCTAAGATGTTCCACAGATAGCTGTGGATATTAGGCTGGTCTCCTAGACACTAAACGAATGCAGCTTTTTTGCTTTGTAGCATTCGACAAATCGTATTATTTGGTTGGCTTGAAAAAGTCACAACATCGCTAGATTAACCATATAGAGGAGATTATGTCACAAAATATATTTACTAAATGCAAAAAAAAAACAGTCGAAAAGAAAGCGAAATAATAGTATTTGTTTTAAATTGCAGTTACATCTCCGAGAACCTCCTGAAGACATATTGCAGCATGACACAATCTTTTGCTATTGAGGTTTTCGATTCAGGCTTGAACGAAGAACGTCGCTGTTTGCGGCTTTCGCGTGAATTCATATACACCTTGTATATTGCGAATTTCTACCGACATTTCTATTAAACTCTCTCAAACTTTGTGACGGTTGTCTTGCATTAACACGATATTGCAGTTATAACTTCGCGAAAATTTAGCCTCGTTCTCTACAGAGCATGAGGTTAAGTATAGAGGAAAGGCGTATAGAGTCAACGCTGTTATCTGCAATTTATTCTTGCACTTAGACCAAAGCGCCCATAAAATAGTAAGCGGATCGCCCAATATTATATCGCGTGATCTAAATTGCCGGTCAATTTTCGAGATAATTCCTTATCGATTATAGTAAGTTTCCGTAATAATAATAATAATACTTTGGACTTTATGCGTTCAAGCGGCAATGTTTACATTATGAGGGCATATACAGTGACGTCCTAAAGTGAAAGGAAAAAGTGACTTGCTATAATTATTAAGATCGCTCGAATTTAGTGTTATCTGCAAGCATTTTTTTTTTTTCGTTATAGTTGGGGACGAGAAAAAAGCATCTTCGGATGTAAATTATACTTCTAGGGAATCACTTAAGTATACAGTGTCACTTAAGTGTTCAGTCAGTTAGCCGAAGTATTGGGAATTATTGCTAGTCGAATGCTGATAATTTGTATTGAGGGATATTTGATACTGGTCTTCAAATGAAAATATTGGCAACACTAAGTTATTTCCGGTCATACCGGAAACGGGTGTCTTTTTTATTCTGCTTTCTATAAAACTTCAAATCCGTTTTTCTCCAAAACAATCAGGTACAGGGAAAATGTACTTAACATAAGGTGTGCTATCAAAAAAAGGCTTAAAATAAGCAAGCTGATACTCGTTTCCGGTATAACCGGAAATAATTCAGTATTGCCTGTATTTTCATTTAAACAATCAGCATCAAAGTTTCACGAATTTTCAACATTTAACTAGTAACAATTCTTAGTATTTGGGTAAACGCCACACCTTGCATTATTTTGCTCCTCTCCGTTCAACTCCCATTTCGAAAGCGGGTGGGGGATCGTAGTAAAAGGGTTGAAAAAGTATAGTAGACCTACATATAATCTTATTTTTTTCTCATAATTGCGATATAAACTGTAAACGTCTGAAAATTATCAACATTTCATCAGATTCGTGAGATTCTGCCGAAATAAAAAGCGGAGCTTTACAACACTCGACGGGTCCTACAAATGATTGACGGCTTGGAATTTTCTTTTGTAAAACTAAATTGCGGGTAATAATAATGCAATAATAATAATAATAAAATATAAAAGAAATAAACAAGGGGAATTAGCTCCCGAGCAAGAAGAAATCGAAAATACTCGCGAAACGTCCAAAATAGTGAAAAGAAGCTTACAGATTATCCTCCGAAAAAGAATTATCTTTATCGTTTCGATCGTTAGCTCTACCCCGAAATGACTTTCCGCCGATCCACTACACTACGACGTCATCAAGGCATCGTCATTTTCGTCGCGTCGAGTTTTCGACGGCATCTTTTGAGTTCTTCTTTTTTCATTTTTTTCTTCTTTGGAGTTGTAGCTCGTTAACGGTGAACCCGCATCGCGAAAACCGTGTTTACCGCGTAGCTTGCGTACTATAAGCTGAGTTCTAGCTAATTTCGCTTGTCACGGACTGTTTTAACGTTATTTTCCGTTCTCGTGATGTTCGTAGACGCCTGTGCTGGTCGTTTTTGGCGGTGGAATTTTACAATTTTCTTGTAGAAACGTCTTAATCGCTACGGGATGGTTGGTAATTAGTAACGATGATTATTTAATGGTTGCGGAAAATTTTAGCAGAACAAGTCACGAGATGGTGTTCTTACATTAATACATTGTACAATGCAGGAAACATTTTGTCACTAATAAAATGGAATTTATTACAAGAGATTAAATTTTGGATTTGTATTTTAGGTTCTCTTCTATACTCTATTTAAGCACACTCAACACTGAAGCATTGAGGTTGTTTTTTTTTTGTTATGTCAAACAAAAAAAAAAAAATTATTTTAGAGAAATAAAAATACGGTTCATTTAACTTGAGGAAAAGAATCCTTATTATTCTTTCCCTTCGTTGCTTTCATGTTCTTCCATTTTTCCTTCTATTTTCCACCATCTTCTCGTTTGTCTTTTGTTTCTTCTACCTTTCTTCTCAAGTTCTTCCTCTCCATATAGTTATCAGTTTTTCTTATTCTTTTCCTTCTTTTCCTTCCAAATGGTAAGTTCTAGCATATGCATAATATGCTGGAACTTATCCCGCAAACTACTCAAAGCGGCTATTCGAACAAGTCAATATTCCATTTTTTCAAAAGAACTGCAAAAAGATGCAAACCTAAATCGACTAAATTTACCGGACATGAAATGACATGAAAATTTAATGTGACATCCATATTCCACCCCTTTATATAACACCAGAATATGTAACACGTACTATATACGCATAAAGAAAAATTTTGTTATATTTAACGAGATTCAACCTGCATGCACCATCCCATCTAAATCTCGTAGTTGGTAATCCCTCGGGGTATCTGCTTATTACGTTACCTCCTAACGAAAAAGCGGATTTTTTTCCGGGAAATATACAACTCATTGCAGTTTTCGCTTTGCGGCCCGCAAAAGAGGAAATAACGTAGTTATCAAAACCTTAAAAAAAAGACTACACAGAGAGCGTCAGGCGACGAAGCAGGGGCATCTTTCTGATTATATGACTATATAATATGTGGAATTTCAAAGGGAGAAAAGGATTTTTTTTTTGCCAAAACTCCGTTCGCTGCACGCGGAAAACCTTCTATAGAAAATGAGTTTTCCTGAACGCTCGCATGATATTCATTTTATATTCGAATTTCGGCATGTGTATTCTGTTTTCCATGGGGAGGGGAAATAGGTACATGTAAGGTTTTACGTCATTGATGCATTTTTTTTTCTTCCATATTTTCATATATGATGTATAAGTAAGGACGTGACAAGGGATGAAGTAATTTTTTTTAAAAGGGAAATTCAAATTTTCTTCCTATTCCAGCTTCGGTGCTAGATAAATGTGATTGGATTCCATACAGGGCGGTGTATTGGAGTTGGTCTTGGAAATTAATGAATTATTGAGGGATAAGGAAATAAGGTTTGTTTTTAAGAATATTTGATTTCGACACGTAAATAGGATGTCATAAAACCTTAACAAATCGGAGAATCAGAAAAGACGGACTCGAGAATATACAAAGTAATAAACACTTTTTTTTTATCTTATTCCTTGAATCTACACCCCAATGTCCATCGTAACTTTTTTAGCCACAGCGGATGACTAGCTACCGGTTACGTTGGTAAAACTAAAACTGATAGGAAGGTAACAAATTACACCACGCCGCCGCGCCGGGGCGTAACTGCTGCCGTCTTTTTTTTTGGTAGCTGGCAACTGTAGTAGTTGTATAAATATGTAATGTGTACGTATATACGTTTGCGTGCATTTGTGTGTGTGATGTATGTATATATCGCAAAATGGGGCATTAAATCAAACCGGTTTCATAAATCTTGGGTTTTAACGCCGGGAACGTGACCCATACGCGGAGACTCCATGTATGTATGTATTTGCTATATTGTACGTATATTTGGAAAATGTACTGAACATACTTTGCGTGCCGCTTCGTGTTGATTTTGGGGAAATGTTATTTTGCAGTACATGGCATTATAGGTATTTCTCTTCTATTTAGTAGGTCTAGGCGATTGTTTTCGTGTTAACCTAGGCGAACATTTTCCCCTATCAAAGGAATAGGGATGATTTAATGAAATTGAATTTTATGTTTATTTGTGACCAAAACATTTAATTTTTGCGGTACCTGAAATCCGATCTTCATGTCCTGAAATCTTCAAATACTTACTTTGAAATCCTAATCCTGAACCCGGGTACGATTTATTCAAATCCTTCCCGCAGTGATCCCAAATTCGTGGGTAGCAAGCATTTCATTGGTTAAAACGGCCAAATGCATGGGCGTAGCCAGGATTTTGTGCCCAAAATATCAAAAACTAATTAAGCTAAAATGGGAATGATTTATATCTAAGAAATAACTTGTTTCCGGACGTAGCTTTCTTAAGATATTTTTTTAAAGTGACGTCAGGTGTATTTACAGCGAATTTGGCCAATTGGCACTGGAACACCTTGTATACAACAGGTCATGATAATAACAGATGTTTAGACATTTTCCATTGTAAACGATTTAATGCAAATGTTCAATGTTGAGTGTCTCACTCGTCAATCAAACAGTTAGTTGGCGTGCAGTTGCGAGCATGATGATCTCTAAAAGCTGATTTCTCATGTATTTCATGTGAAGTCTTATTTAAATAGTTCGGTCGTACTTTTTGGTATGTTATATTGGAATCGGTGGAATACCTAAAAAGAAGGAAAATCTACTTAAATATAATTATTATTTTTCTATACGTTTGGGCTTCGTTTAAATTAAATGCATTACAACAATTAATCAGTCCTATTTTTCTTGTTTTTCCCCTACTAAGATCGCTGTAATCTCTTTAAAAAGCTCCCCAGTAAATCTTGGGTTGCAACCATGCGGTTTCACGAATGGAATCCTTTCAGCTTGTAGATAAGAAACTCGAGATTTATTAGTCTGAGGTAATCCCTATATAAACAGCTTTTTCTCTTTTTTCCCGGATATTTTTTTTAAATAAAATGTACGTTGAAACTTAAGGTATTAGCCATAGCGCTAAACCATCCGAAACAATTCGACTTTCCTATTCTTTAAATCCTTTTTTCCCCACCTTAAGTGCCATTCCGTACATTTTCGCATTTTTTAGCATACTTACGCCAACTTCACCTTCCTGTTAACTGTTTAGATCCCAAGGGTGCGGGCAAAAACGAAACGTATATGCAGCTGACCGAAAGGTTGACGTTAATTTCTGTCCCAATAGCGCTACTAAAAAGAAAAATTTTTAGCACAGGAATTTAATCCCCATACATTACCTCGGATGTGGAGAAAGCCTCGGGCGCGAGGACCGCTCAGGTGGTCGATGAATGGACGCTGCGGAACGGAAAAAAGAGGATCGCGATGAAAAACGGAGAAGGCCGCGCTTTTTCGATGCTACGCATTGTCCTATAAAAGTAAATATAGGTGGTGGCAGTCGGAATGAAATGTAAATAAAGTGCGCCATTTCATTTTATGAATAATACATGGCCTACTCTTCAGCGGTGGATTGCCTAAATTATATCGTATTATCGTTACGATGAGGAGCTACCAAGTTGGCGTTGCACGGCGAGTTTAGACAGCTTGTGTGATGTATGCCCCGGAATATTACGCCCGGATTGAATTGAATCTTAAACGAACGAAAATAGTGAATAACCTTTTGGCGCCCGTGTTAATTTGGGTGACATTGTAGATTTCAATCGAGAACCTACAATGTCATCATAACAACAACAAAAAATAGTTATTTTAATCTATTAACTGATATTAATTGTCTACTACTATCACAAAGATTGAAAAGTAAATTTATTATTTTGGGATTAGGTGAAATACCCGCTTTTGGGCAGCTTCTTTGTGACGTCGCCCGCCCAAAATAATCAACCACTTCTTTGAACGTTCGTAGAAGTATTATTGTTGATACTAGAAGCTAATATAATAATAATCATAAAAAAAAACATAATCGAGAAGGCCATATATGTTTTAATTACTTTTTATGTTGGTTACAATAATTAGAGAGGTGGTGGCAATTTAGGTATGCGATTTCATCGTCGCTGATGGTCGATGATGATGTCGTAAATTGTCATCGTGTCTGCCTTTAACAAATCGCAAATGTCACACCTCCAGATTTTGCATATTTTTTTAATAATAAATAAATATAAAAAAAATAACTCTATGAAATCATTTGATGGTCTTTTTTCTTGATATTTCTATCTTTAGTAGAATCTATAGAAAATATAAAAAAAGAGGCGGACATGGAGATTTTTGATTGAAGGTTTAACTCCAAAAACGAATATTCGGATTTTCTATTTTTCATTTCAAATTTATTGCATTATTTATTTATTACACGCTATAATTTTCTCCCTCATCTTCATTATCTGTTATTTCATACATGGTGGATTCTTCATCTAATATTATACAAACAACAGAAGCCCTGATTGTCTGACTCATCAACACAGAGAATTACTGAAATCACAAAGATATTTGGATTGAGGAAGTTTGGGATCTCGTAATTTTTAATTTAGAAAGATTAAATTTCGTACTAAATCAGGTACTCGAAAGAATAGGATAATAATTAGAACTATAACCACGTTAGAAGGTAATAACAATAGTAATAAAAAATTTGTTAAACTACCCTTTTTGCCAAGTTACACGAAAGGTCTTCAAAAAATCTTTTCTAAAATTGATCACAAAATTGTTTATTCTTCCAATAACAACCTCAAAAGCCTTTTAGGAAACCCCAAAGCCCAAGTAGATAACATGGAAAAATCAGGAATTTATAAAATATCATGTAAAGATTGTGATCAAGTATATATTGGGCAAACAAGAAGATCAATCAGAATTAGGTACAAAGAGCACCTGGCTCATCTTAAATTCAAAAGATTTGACAAATCCAGTGTTGCCTTGCATATGCTTGAAAACAGACATAATATTAACAATCTATGTTTAATTAAGAATGTAAACAGTAATATACAGTTAAATTGATACGAAGGCATGGAAATTTACAAAAACAGACATTTTAATGAATTCAGATTCAGGACCGTTAAGTTCCAGCCTTTTCTCTTTGTTAACGGTAGCGTGATAGCGGTCAGTCGACCGTGACGATATTTTGTATAAATAGGTTAGTTCTTGACTCAGGTAGTTAGTTCAGTATTGCTGCTGAAGATGATAGCTTACCTATCGAAACGTGCTTACAGTTTCAGTGAAGTGTTTGTGGTAAAGGGTAAAAGTGAAGTGTTTCATTAAATTTCATACCGAGGCTTCTGATTAGCAACAAAGAAATACTATCGAATTTTGGAACTTGCTCAAGCAAAATTGTCCCCTCCAAAAATAATAAAATATGTTTTTTTCTAACTAGAAATTACTGATTTTAAGTATGAATTCCTAATGCCCAAAAACACTGAAATAGTACTTTTTTTTTGTTTCTGACCAAAAGCCTGAATAATAATTTCCATGTTTTTTAACTTCAAAAATTGATGGAACTCTCACAATACCTTTCACCCCTATTGCAGCCCTATATATGATGATGATATGATTTTCCATAAAACGAAAGTAATCAATGTTCTTTTAAAACCTATAGCATGAATTTCAATAACTAACCCTGATCAATCCCGAGCCCTTGGTGAAATTTTGATGAAGATAACACCTTGTAATCCGTATCAGGGAATTCTTTGTGTAGTGAATTATATTGCCTCTGTCTTCCAAAAATCAACATTGAAATCGTATGCGTTGACGAAGTGTTGAAGCGTTATCGCGTAACAAACATTTTGAATCGCAATGTGTGTGATGCATTTGAAAAACTGAATTTTATAGGCGCGGAAGAATAAAATAATCTAAAATATTAGATCAGCAGAACCGTGGAGGGAAAAATATAAATGTAAAAGGTCTATTGTTTGTAGTGTTTATCGTTGAAAAGGTTGCAACGTTTACCGTTTATGTACATGGAAAAATAATGGATCAATATTTTTTTTCCGTAAAGCTACTATCCGGACAGTGACATTTTCAGATTGCAATGGTTTCTGTATCATGGCTTCCTAAAGTGAAACCAAGCTTCATCTGAGAGGAAGGATTTGCCAAGGATATTGTCATCATCCATGTGATTTTCAAACAATTTGCAATATTGCATTCTTATTAGGTAATCGATGGGCTTGAGTTCTTACACAACCCGGATATTTTTATTTAGGATATTAGGATTATTCCAAGAATATGTTGACAGACACCATAGGACAAATTAGTTTCCTGTGGAGGCCCTCTAATTGACTTTTTCGGTGAATACGCCTACTCAAATTCGAAATAGTTTCAGCAATTCTTTTCTTGAATCTACCATTACCAGGTTTGCGCACAAACCTAGTCTGTTGATACACATCAAGATATATTATTGCAAAATTTGGGACAGATTTGGGTCCCAAGACCCAAAAAAGAAGACGAAAAAGAAGGTTCCAATATATTTTACAATCCACACTTCGCTTTTGTCACTTATAAAACAAAAATCACGGATATTAAATGAAATGTCTAAAGTGTACTAAAGACTGAAAGACATTACAAAGAAATTACTCAAAAATAACTTTGCACTTTGCTCTTTGAGATTTCCATTTTCCATGTTCCTTTCCACCGTTGTTAACGGTTTCGTATTCCAAACGTATGACTACAATTTACAACAGCTCGTATGCGAACCCAAACAAATTAAATAGGTTTTCTATTATTAATGGGTTAATTCGGACACGTCCCGAAGCTACGTATGCACGTTGTACATATGTAGGTGCTTTGTGGCGCTTATCTTAGAGAGAATATGTAACCGCACGGTCTCTTTTGATGCATCGGAATTGCCGGTAATTGTATACGGTACAAAGGAGGTATACGATAAGTATATACATAAGCGGAATTGGATATCTACGGCATGTGCGCCATTGTATCACCCATCGTGTAGAGCTAACAATGGCGGATCGTAACGGCGTGTTGTAATTATGTCGGGATAGAATCACATTTGCTTTGGAAACCGTACTAACGCAGCTCCGCTGATTTTTTCCTCTCGTTAGGTTGGCGTTTCAACGAAAGGGGCTTAAGATGCGATTTTTCACGGTTGGTATGGCTTTCAAGTGCTTTTCATGCTGCTTGCTACATTCCCGGGAATTCCTCGGTTCTTTCGAGAGAATTTAGCTGGGAGAGGTTTACGTTACTCGTATATTAATCGCAATGTTGTTCTGGTGGTACAAAGGCAGCGTTTTCAATTTTTATACGACTAATAGTTTAATAAAATATTTATTCAAAAAATTATAGATAGGCATGATGAGTACATATCATAAAAAACTCGCGCCCATTGCCAATTTTAGTGACCGCAGGAATATTTCTCTAAAAAAAAAAGATTGAACCATAAGCAGTTCATTGAATACTGAACCTTCATCTTAATTTTTCCCTTATTTCTCACGAAGAGCTTTAAAATTCTATCCCTACTCGCATTTGTAAGATTTGCGATGTTTTCGACTCGCCGTTTTGGAAGTCCCGACATAGGGCGTAGAATTTAAGCGGCGTGGTGTTAAGAAACAAGCAGAGAGACGAGGGGATAAGTTCGAAGTGAATGGATCTCTCAAGGAAAAACCTTTAAAATCTTTTATCCGATCTCCATTACGCAGATGATCTTCACTGTCTTTTTCTTTTAGGGTGGGATTTGGATAATTGTTTATTTCGGAAAGATGAATACATCCCTAAATGAAAGATGGAGAAAAAAATGAGAAAAAAAATGGGAAAATTGTTGTTGTAGTAACGATTTAATGGGTATGAAAAGTTTTTAAATATTGGTTTTATGTACATTTAATTTGTTTGATGTTCTGGCTAGTTTCGTAACTTTATATTAACATGTTTTTTTTTTTGTGTTTCAGGTATTATCATATATCAGCTTAATATATTGCTAAAAGGATCCATATCGAAAACTACAGGTAACAGAATAAACACATTTTTTCGTTTAAGTGTAGAATTAATATAATATGAATGTGGGGGCAATTCGGGTTTGGGGATAAAGATACAGAACTGTTGTAAAAGGTTAATATGCAGTATTAGAAAGTTCAGCTGTTTATCCTTTAAATTTAAGATTTGCGCTGGTTACCTATGGTCAAACTGGAAACAGCTACACCCTCTGGTGTTTTATTGTTAAAGATGTTAGGAGCATGGGTGTTTATTCTGTAGCTATCAATTAGCTTTATAATCATATTTTCTCTTATATTTTGCGTTGTTTCAGTTATTGGGCTTCTATTGAATTAGCACATTAATAACATTAAGGTTTAGATAGGGAAGAAGCAGCAAACCGTTGGATTCGGACGCCAACATGTTTTTTTTTTCTCTGAACATTCTCATAATCTATGAAATCTTGTTTCGTTCACAAGATTTTGTTAAGTTGATCTTTGTCGAAATTAAAGAAACCATCGATCGAACGTTGATTATTCATTTCTCTTCAAAGATTGAATTTAAAACCGAGTTTGGGAATGCGCTTTAAGATCCTACCAAAGGAATACACTATCCTTAACTTAATTTTTGATTTTTCAGAGCTTCCTTTTGAACTTCTCTCTAGATTCTTTAATTCTAAATACCCCGTGGCATTTTTATGCTGAAAGCAAGTAAAAATAAATCAGCTATTATTTCCAATTAGCTCTTTAAATTTTGTTTAATTTGTATTAAATTTTTATTTTGTTAGATACTTTCCGAAAACCCAGTAGATAGTAGAAATGTCTTTCGGGTGATGTCGCGTAGTTAATATTTTAGTTGACGTTTCGCTGACCGTGCTGTCAGCTTCTTTAGAAGATTTCTAAAGACGTCTTAAAAAAAGGTCTTTAGAAATCTTCTGAAGAAGCTGACAGCATGGTCAGCGAAACGTCAAGACAAACATCAAGTACGCGACAACACCCGAAATACATTTCTACTATGGATTACGGTCGTGAAAGCCTACACTCAACCCAGTAGATACTTTTGTACCGCAACGTATGTTACCATAATTTATGTAAAATAATTTCATAATTATTGATACATGTTAGGGGGCAAAAAGCGCAAGCGTCATGTCGAAATCGACTATATAAATTGCTTAAATTTCCGTTTTCGGCAGACTCCTGGTTGACTCGTCTGTTACTTACGCACCTAGTACACGGACGACTCCTGTTAAACAAGGTCTTAAGAAGGTAGTTCTCGTCAATCGGATTAATCGCGCTGACGTTTAATGAGTAGTTTATTTTCATACAAACACAGACCATTGAAAGAAAATAAAAACTATTTCCTCGCGTTTTGATCTATAGTGAATTTTCGAAAGAAGTTCAGAGAGAGCGCCCGCGTCGCACAATATTCTTTAAAATTTCGAGTTACCCTCAACGCATTAATGTTTCAAAGTCGTTTAAAAGGTAAAAGTTAGCGATTACCAGCATCGGAACGAACTCGCAACAACTCGCGGTGACATTTTACAGTTACAGAACTATTAAGCGCCATTTCGCGGAACGCGAGTTATGTTAATAGCTTTCGAAACGTTCAATTCGTCGGTTCAATAACGAGTCTCTTGACGCGCCAAACTCGTTTAAAACATTTATAAAACATTAACGCTGTACGCTGGTAAATACGAGCCGCGTACTATCTGGCGAAAGCTCTCTTAATGGTGCGCATTAATATTATAGGTGGTTAAATCGTCGTCGGAATGGACCGCGTACGATGACAGAAAGTAGATTTGCAATCGAAGACGTCAAAAGCACTTCTTTTTCGGTGATCTACACGAATTTGGGTCTTATAATGGTTCAGGTTAAGATCTTTATGAGGTTGGCGCCATTTTTTTGGGAAATCTGGCGCTGTTTTTTTTCGTAAGGGTGATGTAATTGTAACGGATATTCGAATGTTAAGAGATATGAACGCGTTTTAAGAAATAAAATCTCGATTTTATGTATAAGCTTGGATTACACTACAGTAATAAGTTTGGAGAAAATTACACTCGAAAAATGTCGATACGATGACAACATATTTAATAAAATTAGCGGGATATGATGATTTATTTGATATTTCAGCGCATTCTCTTTAAATAGCTGCTCTTATCTCGTTTATGGTTGCCGATTTTGTGCGATAGACTTCATCCCCACAAGAAAAAATCAAGTGGGATGAGATGAGAAGGTGCTTCATCTTGTTGATAAAAAACTGATTAATTTCCGCAACATGTCTAAATGAACGGCACTAGTAACTGTGATATCAACAAAAAATCGCCCAATTAAACCTAATGCCGACAACCCACACCGTACTATAATCCCGGGTAAATTTATATGAGTTGTTCAGTCACGTGTGGGTTTTAATTCGCCCAGTAGGTACAGTTGTGGCGATTAATTGAAAAACAGCGTGGAAAATTCTTCATCCTCTGCACATTTTCCTAGGTACCACACACAAAATTCAAATCGCCGGCCAGGGATCATCGTTAAGGGCATGGTTTAAAGATGGAATGTAATTTTTGAAGTGGGTTCGCTTTAAAAAGCGTTGAACACCCGACTTTGAAATTCCCGTTTCACCGCTTGCCGAACTGATGAACCGGTCGTTTGCATTTTGTTTATGTACGTTTTCTACAGTTCTATCCGTCTCGAATTTATCTTTGATTCGTATAAGGGTAAGTCGCGTAGGTGGATCGGTTTCATAATCTCTTCTAAATTGTATTTGTACCTCAGCTACGTTAGAATCAAGTAGCTAACTAGTTTCATTCGACCACAACAAATGTAATCAGCGGACGCATCACTTCTAAAGAACGCCTATAAGGAAAAAATCTTCCACTTGCTTCAATAACAAAATCCCTCAAAAATACCCTCATCCTTCCTCGCTAATTTCTTTTATTTCTATTTTGTCAACCTGAAGCAATGTTATATTCCGATAAGCAGCTACGTCCTTGACGTTGTTATTATCGTTATTGGACGCATGTGTTCCCCTGGTCTAGTCATCAAAAACAGAATCAACCAGAACGGTAGCGGATGATTTATTGCCTGGAAATGTTGCCGGTCGATCCGCTCCGTGACTGTCTGGCCTCATGTCCTGCGCAAGTTTATCAAGGCCGGGACCGTTCACGAAACCTAATTAATAGGCTTGGCTGTGTGATAGTATATGTAATATGTAGTACGTGGATTGAATATGGATAGAGGTGGACTTACACTATGTATGATGGAAGTTCTATATACGAAATCACTTTAAGGTTTAATATCGCCTTCTAAAACTTAACACCACTTTACAAATGCAACTGGTTTTCCCAAATCAATTCTGACATGAAATTTGGATTCTACGGTGCCGATTTGTCTGAGGAGTTCCTTTTTATAATAATTACTATCTCCAGTTTTCGGTAGGGATCGACTCTGTGAGATCTTAATTTGTTCTCAAAATTGAGCTGGGAACGCTTGGAGGTGGAGTTAAACACGAAACTGCGGGGAGGCTTTGCAAGAAAGAAGTATTTATTTGATTTTGGCGAAAATTGGACAAGCCAATCAATGGCTTTCTCATGAAATTTTCGGCAAACTTCAGGGAACAGAACGATTAGCTGAAAGTTGCATTTAGGCACATTCTTCGTGGAAGTTTCCTTAAAGTTTCGCCGCCCCCTGCTCGCTCGCGTTAGAACAACGAGCTTTTTATGAACATTTTCAAGTCAAATGGTCTTCCTAGCTTCAGCAACATTCCTTCCGATCTCTTCAACTCAGTTTTGATATCAAATTCGAATTCTACGTGTCGGATCTTTCTTTAAAGCACTTCACTGTCATCAAAGATTTATTTCGAAGGAGTTTCTATTTGGAGACACAGCAGCTTTTGCAACAGTTAATGAAAAATTACTTCGTTAGATTGGTTTAAGTTATCCAGTGAATTAGTTATGTCGGAAATGAAATATTGGCGAATTCCTTAAGTTGTGCTTTGTAATAAACGATATGTTGAACGTGCTAAGGAACACATGAAAATTATTTTGAATCTCTTAAACATATACCTGTTGGCATATACCTCATTGCTTTTGATCAGAAAAATAGAAAATCTTTCCTCGGTGTGAAGAAATACCAATAGATCAGCATATAAAGCTACGCAAAACTTCTAAGCTACTCCAGGTAAAGAAACTAAAAAAGAAAAAGGAAGAGAAATGAAGACAAGAGGCAAAAGCAAGTACAAAAGAGAAAATCGTCTGAGCTTAAAAGCAAAGATACAATCAACCGTTTAATGATGTTGTCCTGATACCCATCTTTTGAACAAATTCAGCAAACGATGTACCAAAACATTGTTAAAATTCTCAACAATATTGAACAAATACAATTTCCTCGTATTAGATTTAATCCATATACTTTCAGACGCACAGTATTTTGGCATTGGTGCATTTGGGGTATAGCACATTGTACATCAGCGTATAGACGATGACGGTATTTGTGCGTTAGTTACCGCTAACATCCGCTTCATTTAGAGTTATTAACGCTATCATCCTCGCTGTTCGTTATTGTTGCCCTTGTTGTGTTTTGTTGTTGGAGTAGCCCGGGGCGTGGATGATTCCCGAACACGGGTTCTTTTGTCGCATCGGCGACTCGCCGTTTCGAGGATAATTGAGGTTACGCAACGATATTTGTTGCTATGTTATATGGGAATCGTTACGATAATTACACAGGTTACGTATCATTCGGATTTGTTCAATGTTAGGATAATTACATGCAAATAAACGCACGGTTTGAATAGAATTTTATTTGGAGCTGGTTTTTGTAGAGTCGTGAATCTGACCATGATTATGTAAGAAGGTTTTTTTAAAAGGATTTAAAGGAAACAATTTTGGTTTCTGTTAGTTTCTTGTTTTATTTGGAAGGTGATTATGGAAAGGAATAACTTAGCATATGAGACAAATCGATGGAATCTTTAGCAATAGTAACGCTAGTTTGTAAGTTATATCAACTACATCCGTGCAGAACGTTTGGCAGGTGTTGTAGTCGACAGATGTGTAATTGCAGAACAACGCCCAAAAACGCCTTTGACTAATAAGTCAACGTGGTCATCCCAAGCCCCTTCAAAAAATCAACTTTCTGGCGTGTTGTATGACAGTTGGCATTATCGTGATGAAGGATGATGCGAGACTGTTCTTCCTGATTTCCTTCATGGCCTTTGGCAAATAAATTGTTGTATACCATTTAGCATCAATTGTTCTTCGATCCTCGAAAGCAATCCAGTACGACGAAAGAAACAAAGAACCATTTGCTTGAAAGTGCTTCGTGAACGAGTAACTTTTCTTGAATTTGAAGAAAGTAACCTCAATTTTTTAAAACTGAAAAGTTTCGTTAACCCTGAAAACTTGTAACTAGCCACCTTGGTGGAAAACCCTGTATACGTTAATACAATTATCGTCGTACTTCCTGAAACTTCCAAAATTCTGCGTATTTCCTGAATAACACCGAACAAACTATCTTCCAACGTCCTTTAATGTAACAAGGACGAGAAAACAAAGAATGAAAAGTTATTTTTCCACCCACAATGATATCATCACAAACTTTTCTACCATTTTCAGTTCTGACGCCTTGTTTTTCTTCACAGCAACGTATACATATATGATCCACGCCTTACTAACGGAAATGGGATCCGCATCCGTATGAGATATATAGTTTCTCTATAGGGGCTCTGACGCTTGCTACATATACATAAGTACAATATAGATGCAACAAGAAAGAAACGCCCGATCGTTGACTGGCCAGTACGTTAAAGTTTGTAAACAAATGTTACGTATGTCGTAGGGACGTGAAAACAATCATTCTGTTCATCATTTGACACGGGTAATGTTGGTTGCGCCAATAACGTGTATCGTTGGAATTTTAATTTATGACTTTCACAGTTAAAACGCATCAAATGCATTGCCCCTATACATACGAAATTAAAGACACACGTACGTACACAGCATAATAACAACTTCTTCTATTATTAAAAGTGACAGCATCGTATAGCACTTGAACCTTAATTAACCTTAATCGTAGTATACAACTGTTTTAATATTATAAGGCAGCAGATGGACAGTTCAACGTAATTTCATTGTCTGATGGTAGCGAGGTTTGTGATTCACGCACGTTTCAGAATATTCCGCTTTCAAGTTTTTCCACGCATAATTTATTACAATGTCATAGATAAGCGCAGATGTGCCTTTAGCATGGCGCTTATTTTTGATTCTAGCTTAGCTTAAATGTTGATATAAGTTTCCGCAAAATCTAAAAGCAATACTGATTTTTTAATTCACCACACTAAAAAGAAAAAAATTGCCTCAAAGAAAGAAGTCGACTCTTGTCTAGTCTGGCGATTGTGGTGGCCATGCGTCTACCAGTTTCAGTCCTTATTTCCAATTGATTGATGTAATGATGGAGTCGATCCCCATTAACCGAAAATTGAAGGAAAATAGGCCCTGATCCAGTGATCAAATCGAACGCCTAGATATAAACAAAATTATATTTTTAATTGCATTAAAATACAATAACTTCTGAGTAGTTCAAACGCACCTTATTTTCAGTTACCCGAATTGTGCCATCCGGTATTTATCCATTAATGGTGTTACTCAACATCCAACAAATTAAAATAATAAAATCACGTCAAGTTTCAAGGAGAAAAGCGTTTATTCTTTATTAAAAAATACACAAAATTAGTGACACGGAATTTTATTTTTCATTAAAGAAAAATATATTTGTGCCATCGATTGGATTTTCTCTTCTACTCAATGCTTGCAGTATCCCTCTGGAGGTGCTAATACAAGTCTGCAAGCGTGGCTGGTTCCCATCTACGCTGATATCGCTTCTCAAACTCCGCTATTTCCTGGTGAAGGCGTTCTCCATCCATTTTCATCACGTTTTTCGGAAAGAGACTGTGGAAAATGAATTTTCAATGATATATTGCATCTTAGTTTACGTTAAACATTTAGCATTAATTTTCGTGGAAATCCGGTTACTTAGTTAAGAAACTGTGACGCTTTCCGAAAGTTGTGATTTTAGCGTCATGATCGTAATATTTCAGATTTTTCTTTGGTCAAATCTAAGTCTCTAGCAAGGTCGTTTAGCTTTGGTTGATGATTCTGCAATAGTTGGATCTTTAAATACCTCTCGAATAGAGGGATTGGGTTCTCTATCTTCTTTCAAAGAAATCGATGAATGTGCTCCAAGATCGTTTGGGTACTGGTATTTTAGAGGAAGAAACATTAAGTAAATCAAAGAAAACATTAGTTATCCACGTTATCAGATGTGATATTTAAACAAAACTTTTTTTGTACACTTGGTGTATATACTTATGAACTTTCGCGATTACCAAAAGAAAAAAGCAACCAAAACGGGCATTTTTGCTACATATTTTCCTTCTCATACAGCTGACGTCGGCCATAAAACTTCGACGTATCAAGAAATTACCTACCGACTGCTATAGCTATATTTTTCCACAAATCGCCGGAGTGGTACGACCAGGCGCTTTTCAATATCGAAACTTTTAATGTCGAAAGTCCTAGGTGATACGTCCAATTTAACTTTTTACAATGGTTAACCGGCGCTTTTGCCCGTTTTCGCAACTCGCAACAATTGCACGGCACTCGTCGAGTCGATATTACATTTTAGGCCCTAGTCGAATTGCACTTTTATGTATGGTAAGCGTTAATTGTAGCCGACGGGCAATACCGATGTCAATTATCGAATCTATTACGTTTAATTTTAGGATGGAATTGCGAAAGCGCAGTTTTTTTTATAGAGACAATGGTTCTCATGGGAGGACTGATGTAGCGTAAATTTTTAATGAAATACAATTGAATAGACCGGTGTGAGTGAAACAAATTTTAAATATCTCTGATGTTATTAAAAATCTATATTGTATTTTATGTTCACATCGATTCTAATTAGGGAATATCACGATCTTTTCATTGCTCTCAAGGGAATTGAAACGCACAAGCAGGCTTCGTAGAATTCAATTTTCCTGATGGCAATAGCTACCATTTTTATGTAGATTTCCGGTGTATATTCATATCCAGCCGCTTAATAGGAGTTTGCGTAAACAAAATTTAATGGCACACGTCTTTTTTAGAGACAGAGTAAGCGGGCATAATGCAAATCATGTTTGCCTATACACGCTGCCGGATGAATATTCATAGAATTTCCAACTCGCTGATGTTTTTATCAGTTTGCCAGGTCGACGTGATGCGAAAAGTTTTGATAATTGAATCAAAAATTGGAACGGACGTAAATATCAAGTGGAATGTTGAGAGGCAAGAAAGGAGAAGAGCATGTTAGAGGCTTAATTTTGGAACCCAGTTGGTGATTGTATTATACGCTTGCGTATATATTTTTTAATTCTTCCCAACAAGTTATGAAGTAAAATATGTTCGTGGTTTGTCCACCGTAATTAAATCAGGACATCTCCCATTTGCCGGACAGCCGTGCTAACCACATACCACGGGGTCTAGATCAGCAACGGATCTGCCGAGATATTATAATGTATCTGCTGGCATAGATTTATTTAAATTTATTTATTTCGGACATAATCGACATAAATATCTACCGTTCTTCCCTTCGACGTTAAAAATGTCCTCAGCAAAAAACAGCACTTTATTGTATCGTTTCGAATAGATCTGATGGTAGTTTTTTACGTAAAACCTGTACAATATCTATTACGTGGGCTTCCGCGATTATCAATAACACCATAATCTTGGTTTCTGGGTTGGAATTATGTCGCAGCTTCTGCCGACGTTTCATCCTCACTGTTATGGGATATAAAAATTATCGAAGTACCTTTCTAACCTTCTAAAACCTTACGCTGAAGAGAGCGATTCTTTCAATCCAAACTCCCAAAATTTCGTCAAACGGTTGAAAGAGATAACGGTAGATGCTGGTGATTTCTATTGTCGAATCCTTATTCGCCAAAATTCCCATACCGGATACGCTACCTATTCTCATCTTAAATGACCAACCGGATAATTTGACTGACTTCGTTGAAGCTTTCTTCTACCTATTTCCAGGTTTATGGCAAATCCGGAAACCAAAGCTATAGTCCTATCAACATCGATTGTTTTTATTTATTTTTTGTTATTGTTGCATTTATTGGTTCCCAATGCTTTATTATTGGATAAGTTGCATAATTGTGGTGTCAGGGGTAACGCTTGCCAATGGGTAAAATGATATCTTTGCAGTTTAGTATCGACCAGCGGTATTCTGCAGGGTTCTGTTTTAGGCCCATTGTTATTTGTAGTTTATGCTAACGATCTGTCAGAATATACAAAGAGCATGTTGGTGTGGGCTAACAGTAGCAGGTTTAACTCGAGAACTTCAAGCAGCATTAGTGAGATTATCTGGGATCATTTCCGCAGAAGAGGACACCTACACTTTTAGGCTGTGTATTGGTTGAGGGACTGTCATGGGAGCCATGCATAACAGATTTGTGTAAAAAGTTAGGACGTTCTGTGAGTTTTGAGTCAGAGTGTGGATCGTGAAGCGATGATTACGTTCTATCGAGTCGTGTATAAGATTCGGCGTGATTGCGTGCGGTTGCCCGAACCATGTGGGCCGGATGCTTATATTCAATGCTTTCGCGTTTTGGTAAAATAGATCATTCCTGTTGCTTTGACAACAATTACAACAACAAATCGTATCCTACTAGAAATAATATTATTTTCTTGGAAACGATATAGATACTAGTACTTGCTTTATTATTTTTTATTTATTTTTTATTTATTATTTTTTTAATTTTTAATTTTAATTAATTTTGTTTATTTTTTAATCATAATAATAGTAGTTTATTGAGTATCAGAGTTTCTTTAATGGAACATATAAAACAATATAACTTTATAGTCAGCGCATAGCTCAGTGCATTCCACCATAAAATAAGCAATTCCAAAGATTATATCATTTCTCTTAATACTGCTGTTGTTTATCATTTTATTCTCATTATTTCTAAAAATCTGCAAACTCAACCGAATTAATGTTCAAAATAATTCCCTCTAAAAGCTACTCTCCAGCGATAAGCTCATTTAGCATGTTCAACTAGCATTAAAGCTCGGAAACTTTTAACATTTTAATCATCTGCAGCATCTATTACCTATTCAGAATTCCAGTGCGGTACATCGAAACGATAAGATATGGTTCACGTGTATCTACATGTGTTTCGCAGCTATCCGGGTTATATCAATGCATCCACAGAATTATCTCTCTCCAATTAGGTAGATATCAGCCATTAAAAGAACATAATCATCGATTCGCTAGAGCGATCTAGTATCGGCCTTATCGGCGAGGCAATGATGGTAGTTTACGCAGCGTCCTCTGGTGGTAGTAACCCGCGAATCACGTCCATCTGATACTCCCCATCCTTCTTCGCCGTTGTGCGGCCTAAATCTGATAAAATCAAACGTAGATGGACTAGTTAAATATTAATCAACAACCAGAGCTGAATATGCGTCCATACGTGCAGTGTGTGTACAATATGCGTGTTTATTAATTAGGGTGAGAAGTAAAAGCATTGGAATGAGTAGCATATATGCTGCAATGTTATAGCTACCATCGGCCAGGTTGCCAATTTAGAGTAGAACCGCATTACACTTCATATGAGCTAACATTGAAGCTCTCCCTCGTAATGAACTAAATTTCTAGACAACTACTGCATAATCCATCGTTAAAATATTATAAAACAATAATATTTATTCAATTAAATGTTCGAAATGTTGACCATGAACCTCAATGCATTGCTGAATTCTTCCATTGAACGAACGATGGACTTCGAGTAACAAGTCTTCGGTAATTTGTGAGCATGCGTGCATATCTTCAGGTCTTGTTGAAATATTACCGTACGCTGTTTCTTTAATTGAACCCCGCAGAGAATAATTGAGTGAAATCAAGTCTTGGGAACGAGCAGTTCCTGTCTAATATTTCTTTAACCGCTTGTGCGTAATGAGCAGAACATCAGTCATCTTGGTACCCTATCGTTACTCGCTGTTCTAGAGGTACAGCTTTAAGCAGTCTCAGGACGTTGCCGGTAACCACCTTGGATTCTCCGCTGTTCAATAATACCAGTTCGCGCGATTTCAGACTGCTCTGGCGTAGTACTAACTTGTGGATTGTGAGCCATAGTCGGTTGTACAGCGGCTTTTCATCAGTGGCACTCTTCTTTCGCTCCCCATTCTTCATCCTAATACTGTACAACAGGACGAAGACACGTACAGGACAGGGGATGCTGATCAGGGTATCTTTCTGTACACAAACGACACGTTACGCAGATATTCCTTCCTGCTTCGCCTCAAATAAAAATCATATCAATTTTTGCACGTACTATTTATTCCATTCTTGATATTTGGGACACCCAACAGATGAGAAGTCCAAAACAGTGCCCATTAATAGACAATAATGACAAGAATCTGCAGCCATCACATATAAAGGATTCTAATCTAGAAGAGGCTGAAGTAGCGGAAGCGCGTCCATTCAGTTACATGCCGTATGTGCGAACCATACCACCGTGTAATTCATTAATTTAATTTAATTACATCAATAAAATCAAGCAATATCGATTTTTCAGTATTCACCAATGGAATTCATATATATTAACTCCCTTAGAGTAACCCTGTCTCCCCTTCCAAAAAAAGCCAAACGTTAGCAAAAGAGAGAACTGGGACTTCCTGCATTCATCATCGGAACCATCATCGCGCCATCTACGGGGAATAAATAAACTATCTCGAGGTAGAAATCGCCGACGTTTAAGCACGTCTAGCGAGGCGAACCTGCGAGTTGACGATTTTATTGCTACAATACAACGCTTTTCGTGTTCCTATCAGAAGACATTTGAGTACATCCATCATTATTATCGCTTGCGTTCGCCGCTTTTCTCCACAGCATTCGCCGCGTTACCCGCAGTAAATTCAACGCTTTCGACTTCCTGCTGCCACCCTCTGCGTTTCCTTTCTTTTTTCATTTTTTTTCTTTTCTTTTTGGACTACGTTGCGAGGACAACCGGCGAGGTGGCAAAGAGTATTATCTGCAATGAAGCTAAAAATACGAGGGGAGTTCGTGTATGCTGTTCTTGCGTATCTTATGAAATGTCCAAATACAGATTGGAATAATGATATAAACTATAGTCAGTAAGAATAATAATTTGGAGGAAAAATGACAAAAAACATGAGGACATGCTGTAATGGTGGCAGAAGAATATCTATACCTGACGTAGTTTACAGGATACTGGGCAATAATAATTAAAGTTAGGCAGGAAGGATTGATAGAGCCACGAAGAGGGTGGAATACCAAGCTAGTTAGTTGTACTTAACGCCACGCGTACATCAGGTCCTGTAATTCCATTGTGTCCACTCGCTCAATGTGATTGGGAGGTCAGTTTTGGAAATGGAAATTCTTTTTTTGGCCTTTGCAATGTGGGAGTAAGGGAATAATAAGTCCAGTCAACGACGGTTGTAATTCCAATTTCGAATTTCTGGTCCTCTTCGCACCTAACGCCAATATTACTAGGCTGCGTATTCTAAAATTATAGCTGCGAGACTGATCCATTCACCATTTATGCCTTACACTTGAAGGCCAAATTCACAGGTTTCGGTCTTTCATGGTCGGTTGAGCAATATATTAAACTTAGTGGTATGTTTTTCGTTCTAACATTTAATATTAAATTTGCTACGTATAAACTTTAATCTTACTGTACATAATAACGAACCCGCCTATTTAGGAGCTAGCTGATTGATTCTACCGAAGCTAATCATCGACTGCTGTTTCTTTTCACAAAATCTAAATTCCTTTTTGAATCTCCATCAAAATGGTCCTCAGTTCATATCGTTCTGTAATTGTTTTTGTATTGCGAAGAGTTATCGCGGAAGTACTTGCTCCTACGACCCCAAAATACGATTTCTTAAATTGACACAGTTCCCTTGATAATTGTCGCAACACGGAAATGCTTTTAAATTACCAAATAATTAAATAGGAATTGAAATTGCAATACGAACTGGCCTCTAACGCTACCGTTAGGTGTTTTCTGCCCTTTGCCAAATTGCTTTCTTCGTTCCGCCCCATACGTTTCCTTGGGTCTCCCTTTTGAAGAAACTAAAAATATAACAAAATACAGGATGTTCTATGAGTGATGAGTGCACCTATTCGTTATTTACACAAATAGGGATTGCATCAGCAAACAATGAAAAAAAAATCATCTATTCTCTATAACACCAATGGGTAAAACTGAAAACCAAGGGATTGCTAATAATAATTTCCGACTAATCACCAGTCACTAGTAACTTCAACATCATTCCCATGAACGTCGTTGTACGGTGGAGGGCACGTGCCCGGAACGTGATTAAAACAACCCCTAGCGTATTAAAAAAAAGGGTCGAATATGAATGGATGTGTACCTATTATTGTTATCATTAATTCCCCATCCGTACGAAGGACATAAAAAGGAATTAATTGGACGACTCTCGCATTCAAAGGGAAGTTCCAGAACTTGTCATCTGTCAAAAACGTTACTTTTTTTTTAGAGAACGTAGCGAACTTTTTTTAAATTAATTTGTCGCAAAATGCGTTCGAAGCGAATTAAAACGGTAACCTAGGGATTACCGGTCAACGCGAACTAACGGGACTAAATGCGGTAATTCCGACATAAATTCTATGACCAACGTCGAGATCCACCGAGATAAACCGGAACAAACGAGAAACGTATAGCGGACTGATAAAGCTGCTATTCGTACGGGGGCCGGTGTGTTGTCTGGAGGCTTACAGAGTCGCGTTGGTAGGGAAATTTATCGTCCTGGTCGGCTGGGATCACGTTCTACGTTGACTGCTCACGTCCACGTCTGCTGCTGATTTCTTTCTTTTCGAGTTTAAATAAACCATATTATGGGATTAGGGACGCTTTCGTACTATGCTGTTTCTTTTAGGTTTTTTTTCAGGTTATTTCAGGCGATTTTTTGTCTATTCCTCTTAAAATCCAAATCTTACGTTGATTAAATTCATTTTGCTTCATATCTTCGCATGTGCAAGAAAGCCCCCCGACATTATTCCTAGGTTATGTATAAGCGCTAATTACGTATCTAAGGGTAGCGAATATTTCGCAGAACTTCCTTAATACCTTGTATTTAAAATCGTATTAGGGGCAAAGTCGTTAAATACGTTCCTTATATAAGCTTAACTCTAGTTGTGTCTCGACTATTGTAACCTGCTGACTGGTTCCAGCTTATTTTCGCGGGTGATGCGTATCTCCCCACGGATTCTGCTAGCGATCTAATGGGATGAGTGTGTTGGTGTCAAAAAGTACGTAAACGTAATCTCACAGAATGTATCCAGCCCTAATAATAGTTTTTCTTGTGTATAAGAAAGTTGCACGAAATTTTATTTGCTTTAGCACTTACATTCAAATTCGTTATTTTAGGAGAAAAAGGCTTGTGAAAATCCTAAAACCTCAAATTATAAAGAAGATGTCACACAAAACATTGAAGAACTTCGAGGTAGACTCTAGAATGCCGATGTGATTCCTATTAAGAGCAAATCAAAATGCCGGAAAGCGTGCGCAATTGTTCATTATTGTGTAAAGTATGGGCTCTCCAGAGAAAGCAAATTACTGGAGACGATCTAATTCCAAACTTTCGAAAGTCCGTTCTGGATGTTTATTTTCAACTTGATTCCAGCTTTCGGTGTCTTCACTTGGAAGAAAACAAGTGAGGCTCATAAGAAGGGGATGTCTCTGGGAGATGTTAATCACATCGAAGAACAGCGAATAAAATTCTTGGTTTTTCATACATACAGATAGACCAAACACTTATGGATTCAGAGGTCCTTAAAACACTTTACCACGCCTTCGTCCTTAGCAAACTGGAATATGCTAGCCTCATATGGAATCCCATTTTAGTCATACCCTGTTTACACCGAAAATTTTTTAAACTATTATCATTCCTGGTTGATGGAGCTTTCCCACCAAGAAGAGCCTGTCGGTATGATTAATTAGCAAGACATGGAATGGAATCTTTGTCCCGGCGACGTAAAAATCAACACAATAGAGTCGACTACGAATTTCTATCTATCGCTTTGCATCCAGGCATCTTGCGACGTTCTTCATCCTAACTGTAGTACTTCGCAAGCTCCAGTTTTGGTAATGTCCAGGAATGCTAATAGGATCTATGAAGATATCTTTGTGAGAAGCTAATTTATATCCTTTCTTTCTTTGTAACTATTTCTTTTTTATTTTTGTTTACAAACTACGTTGGGGTAATTAATATTATTACTTTTTGGCATTATTTTAAATCGTAAATAAATGGCGAAGTATTTACTTATATTGGTTATTAAAGACAGAAGATCTCCCATACGAACCGCACTGTTTTCGTGAAGCTGCCCATATAATGTATACGTTAACCTCAAGTGGACATGTCTTGTTTTGAATGAATGCCATAAACACACAAGACTTGTAATGCTAATGAATCGAATCACCTACATGTGGTTGTTGATTGTTAATTATTAACAGTTGTTTTCTTTTCATTCATTTATTGTTACAACCATGTCCATTAACAAATACACCTTCGCACGAAAGAGGAAGAAAAGAAAAACAATGACGTATGAAAACGGCTAAACGAATTCCGCCAGTCGTAGCGTGTGTCATGGTCACTTCCATCTTTGGAAGCTTGCCCGGTAATAGAGGCTACCAACCGCAGATATACTGAATAAATCAATGAATTATGTCTATATATGTATGTCGAGTCGATTCTAATAAGCGAAAGTACTTTTTATATCGATAATTACTTCTGAACGAAGAAGAAAATAAATAGCAAAGCGAAATTGATGTTATTTAACGTTAGAAATTGACGTGGAAAGTGGTTGTGATGTTGCCATAAATGGAATCAATTGTGTACAGATTAGTGAATCGATATTGCGTAATTATTTTAATTTGAGCGATTGTGTTCAAGTAAATAATTAATAAAGGAGACACTTGTTGAAACACCATAACTTACTTCACCACACTGTGGCGTCATCAGGCGGATGAATACAAGAAAGTAATGACTAACAAGTAACTTATTTTGTAGCCACAATAACGAAGTGTTATCGCACGTTGGAGGAGCTGGTGCTCCTGAGGATGCTACGCAATTTATGCGATAACTAGATTATGTTCTTCGCAAGGTTAAAAATTTTTATAAAAAATAAAATAAAATAAATAAATAAAAAATGTGCGTAATAAAAAAATTTATTACGCACAAATATGAAGAAGTACCACCGAAAATAAAGAAGACAAGTAGACAACGTCAACAGCACTTCTGATGAAGACACACCCCGGAAAAATACCAACAGTAACGATATTTCGTAGCCTCCGGTTTCAATCCATCTTACCGAATAATCGAGATTCGGTCATACGGTTGAAGATGAGGAATGTATCGGAATCATTGTAATTTGTACGTTCAAATAAAGCAACAGATAATATGTGGGATAGAAATTTCGATAAATTATATGTTATGGATTGAAACTAAACGTGTTCAGGGTTTAAACCGTGTCATGTCCACCACGCAGTTGGTTTTCGCCTCCGGCATGGTTGACATGCTGAGTTACCATGACCACTGCTTCCCGGTCAGTTATTTTCGCCTCTGGCGTGGTTCACACGTTGAGTTACCGTGCTAACTGTTGCCATCACTCTCCTGAAGAAGCCCCATACGATTGTAGGCGAAACGTCGAGTTTTATTTTAACCAACGACATGCCACGGTTCCAACCCGGAACACGTTTAATTTCAACTGACTCTGGCCGTGGAAGCCTACGTTTTTATTTTATATGTTATGGAGTTTAGGCAGCTATTAATCGCACGTGTTTGTGAATCTTTGGATGGCAAAAACATTTTTGAAAATTAGAGATATAAATTGTGAGATATCTTTCATGTTTGTTTGATATTTCACCGCTTGCTGATGATTTCCTTGCGTGTTAGGATTGCGTAATAATATTTTATAGACTAAGTTGTCTTGTAATAGCATCATCGCAAATGCACAGCCTTCTTTATCAGCTTTTTTTTTTACAAGATTTGAATGCTTAATGCTTCTCGTTTCTAAGCCTTCTACTCTTGTTTGTAAGTAGTTTAAAAATTAATATAATTTTTATCGTAATTGACTGTCTTTATACATTTCTCAACGAGTACAGTTGAGTACTTCCCGTCTGCTTTTATATTGTTATTGTTACGAATTCCATTTGAAGGTTTATGCTTGTTTGATCTAAGAAAGCATTTTGTAAGACGTTGATATTTAATTTCCCAATACCTTTGCACGGACGGGAATTTAGTATCTGTTACTTACTTATTTCAAATGAGAAAATTTGCATATTTACGTAAGACCGCAGTTAATAACCCTTTACATACATATGTAAATACATTATGACCGTTCGCATGTTGGATATCGCGTAACCTACGCGTGAATTTCCATAAATCTCATTCGCAAGTAGTGCAATACGTAATAATCAACATTCTACATTGACTCGAATCAGCATACGGGGTGACAATGGTGGGACACGTTACCTACATACGTACTACGTACACACACGGACCACTAGACGGTGCATTTCTCAATGCGATAACGTTCCGCGAACTGGTCGGTTAGGCTTGGGAAGTAGGTGTCCATTTCCTGTGAACGTCGAATGTACGTCTTAATGTGCATTAAGATCAAGTGAATTGGGCGGAATAAATACGTTTAAGACGTGGAAAATTGAAAAAAAATTGAGACTACTGCGACGAGATCTCGATGCAATCTTCTGGATTTTGTGGTTCCCAAACTCTATGAAGAAGCGCTAACTGCTATAAAAATTGTTATTTTAAATATACAGGGTGACACTGAAAATACTGCAATGTATCGCACCACGTGATACAGGGCCATAAAGTAACAAAAAAAGTTTTACACATTAATGTTTGCAAGCTATTGATTTTCAATATACAGGATCTTAAAGGTTTTTTATAAAAAAAAATTTTAAAAATTTCCCCCGATTCGAGAAAGATAACGATTAAGACGTCGTACTGTTGCAAACGTAATAATGCAGACTTACATCAAAGATGCCGTCAGTCATTAACTGAAAGATTAGAAAAGTATATCCAAGAACAAGCCCATCAATTTGAACAGCAAAGTAACCTTTTTTTGTATCTTTTTATACAATCATTGTATTTCTTTATTACGCTATTTTGTTATTTTTAGAATATAAAAATTATAAGCAAGCAGAGAACCTATTACATAAGCTTCTGCAGTTATAACTTACACTATTTTCTTGGTTTTCTGGCCGGAACCATGTCCTTGCCGTAGCTTCTGTCGGTGGACAAAATACAGCGAGTACCATACAGACTACATTGAAAGATTAAAAATTTTTTGCAAAAAAAGTATATTATCCTGTGTAGGCTCACAACCTCAATGCACCTCCCGACAAAAGTACTTTCTCCGGTAGTAGGTATATTTACTCTAGAACGTCGCATACCCACACGAAACAGACCTGCGCTGAAGGTAGGCCGTTTCGGACATTACTGAACCGTGTCTCTGCACCTTTGAGCGTAGGTTGAAAGGTTGCATTTCCGCTACGACAGGCGGCAGGCACTTCGTGGGCGAACCAGTTGTGGAAAGACACCATATACGAGTTCAAATAAAGGTACGTACACTGGAGAAACGACACGTCTCGATTGATCGTTTCATATTCATGAATGGAATGGAGTAAACAGCTCCAGTAGATGATGTTATTCATGCGTAATTCGCTTCTTTTGACAACGTATTGAATTGGACATTCGTCTAATTAAAATGAAATGAAAATGCTTTTGGGAGAAAATCAGATAATAAATCGGTGGAAAGAATACTTCGAAAATTTACTTAATCCATACAAAATTGCAGTTTGGAAAGAACTAAATGTATGGCAATAACTAAGAACGAGAAATTAAAGCAGAAATTGAAACAGTATAATTAAATTAATAAATGTAACAGTTTAGGGACTGTTGCAAACAAAATCTAGCTGATGAATTAAATGAAAGAATAGCGACAGCAAACAGAGTTTACTACTCATTGCAAAGAAATTTCTTGGACTTAGACAAATATCAAGGAAAACAAAGATATCAGTCTATAAAACCAGCACGTACGAACATCTTCAATCACTTCACGTCTGTCAAAACGGACCTACGACCGGATAATTTTCCTTTACAAGCGATGAAAACCTGCGACGATTATGTGAACATAACGTTCCAGGTTTACGTTGTCAATTTCTCAATCAGAAAATTCTTCTACATGAAGCGTCACAGAGTATTTTGAGGTACTCTCCTAGTTCCATTAGCCATTTGGAAAATAAATTTCGTTTGCTCAATGGAAAACGGCATTCTCAATTGTGTTGACCTAAAATTTAAATTTGTGGAAAAAGTACTGCATAAGAATTTACTATTCGGGTGCCTACCTTTTTCGAAACCTTTTCAGTTTTTCAAACACATATTTAGCGCTTAATAAAGAAACCAGCTATTTCCATTGACTTCTTTTCATTAGTTGAGTGTAGGTTTTCACGACCGTAATCCATAGTAGAAATGTCTTTCGGGTGATGTCGCGTAGTTAAAATTTTACTTGATGTTTCGCTGACCATGCTGTCAGCTTCTTCAGAAGATTTCTAAAGACTGGTGTTGTTGTCTCTTGCTCCTCGTTATATATCCCATTTCTGTTCCGCTTTGCTGATCCATAACCATTCCGTTCCGCTGAATCGCGTCGTTCGTTGTATGACGACTCCGTAGTGTTAACTTCCACTCGCGATTCAGCGAAACGGAACGGTTATGGATCAGCAAAGCGGAACAGAAATGGGATATATAACGAAGAGCAAGAGACAACAACACCAGTCTTTAGAAATTTTCTGAAGAAGCTGACAGCATGGTCAGCGAAACGTCAAGTAAAATATTAACTACGCGACATCACCCGAAAGACATTTCTACTATCTACTGGGTTTTCGGAAAGTATCTAACAAAATAAAAGTTTAATAATTTAATCTTTTCATTGCTTTGTGCAGAGTAAAACATCAAGTCAACAAAACATATTAAAAAATACTTTAGCGATGAAGTTTTTTAATTTTTCATAACACAAATATATTGCTTAGTTTTGTTCCTAATAGGTTTCTTCACTTAAAACCTTAAACTTCAACGCCATAAACAAACATTAACGACCCCCAGGTACAGTAAACTTTGCTCTCACACTTTGAAAAAATATATGTCATCCTTTAAAAGTTGTGGACACAAACTTGCAAACTCTAACCCTCCATACGCTCGCACCTAAACTCGTAAATAAGATTTTTAAGATCGCTCCGGAGTGTAATGGTGATTACTTTTTACATCGGCATCAACTTAAACTATCCAGCAGTTGCGCGAAATGCCGACTATAAGCTCGCGTTACCCTCGCCCGTTATATACCTGTACAAAACTTTAAAGTCGAGACAGAACAAGCGCATATCCATAAAATGCACTTTTCTATTGGACGACTTTGAGCAGCTATACGTAGGTCCCACTAACGTTTCGAATTAAAGTCGGTCAGCTCTACGAAGTATGGCTCTCTTCTTTTTACATTGGCATCAAGTAGATACTTACTTGCAGGGTCTTACGTTAGCGTTAGGAAGATGAACTTTATTATTCTAAGGGTGGAAGTATATTTTCTGTAGCGTATCATCAAGTTGTTTTATTGAAAAATTTGAATTATGTATAAGAAAAGGCGAAATTTAAAAGCTGTTGCAATATCTTTCACACTCCAAAAAAAAATTATGGTATTGCCTTCCCTAGCTTATTAGATTTAAATATTGCGCCTTGGGTGCAACTATAGCATACAACCTCTGTTTATTATTAGTAGCGAGGAAGAACAAAAATGGGTTTACTAACCGCTTACCGTAACCATTCCAGCTAAATTCGCTTATATGTAACGGTTTATTGGATTCTTGTTTATTGGGTTGCAGATACGCGTATTCATGAGATACTATAATTGCATCGCGTATTAGCAACAAGCGGAAAACTACATATACTGTTCCATCATCCGACGATAATATGCTCTATACAAGAAGCCTCACGAAGAACTGCATCTGTTGAACTTTTGACATAGTTGAATTTCTCCAAAAGCAAAGCTTCTAATTGCTCGACGCGACGTAATGGTCAAAAATAGAATGTCAAGAACCTCTATATATCTATAGATGATAACATGTAGAAACATGCAAACATCAAATATCAATCTAAACGTGTTAAATATTTCATATTCGCCCCCTCGCAATTCCTTCAGTGAAGTTAATACAACGACAGCGTTACGTTCCCTATACATTATACAAAGGAGGACAAAACGAGGCAAAAATGGAAACAGATGAAGAAAAGTCGGATATGAACATCAAAAAGGAGTAGGCGCCGTTCATTTCTCTTATTGCGGAAAAGCTACGATCAGATGGGTCGTAAAATATCGCTAAGGGAAGATACTAAAAATAAAATTCATCGCTTCCTTATATCGGAGCTAAGAGAGAAAGGATATACACATATATGTGGTCGTGGTGGATATGTAGAGCTTAACATATGAAAATGTATGTGGATGAGATATGGTTGTAAATCTTCTTTCAGGGGCTGAATATTGTATTTTTGGAGATTAGTTGGGCATAGAACAAAGTGATGTGCGTCTGTGCACAGCTAAGTCAAGAATAGGCTTGAGCAGACATTGATGAGGAAGATATTTTAGGTTATTGTAGAAATTGCTCATCTAGCGCAAGGCGTTACCGTTATGGAAGGATTGAATTATTAACACGAAACGAAGTATGACTTAATATTAAGTTAGAACACTTCAAATTAGCAAATCTCTTAAAGACGGGAAAAGATCTTAACTTAACCTCTCAGCTTCGATAGGCAGGCAGTTTTCCGTTTCGCATTTTTCGCATGTTTTGGGACGACCTTATAGACGACTATTTTTTAAAGTAAGCAGAAAACAAAACATGTTATATTTTTCCCATCATTCGGTCGTACAGCTGATAATAAAAGTCCACGGTTTCCCGAAACAATTCCTCCGAATTCATCAAATAACTTGTGTGATGCGGAGTGTACCGATACTTTAATGCTTGTCATATTCAAACAAGGATCGACAATAGTTTAATTGACGCAACTAAATGGGTTTTTCATCCTTCTAGAGTACGTTAACTTTGCAACTGTTTTATTAATTAAGTTAAAATCAGCTAGAACTACGTTGCTCTATCACGCACTATTGCCAACCAACCTTTCACCGCAGTGTTCCATTTCCGACGGCATTGTAATGGGATGAAAAATTAATGAAATTGATCAATAGATGCCTCTTTGCTCTCTTTTCCCAAGTTCCACCTTCGATATCGTCTCCACCTGTACACAAACCTAAGAATAACGTAGCAATTTAACGTATTTACCGGTACGACGACCGACTGGCAGCTTATTTAACTTCATTAATAAGAAATTATTTGTGTCACGATGGTAACGACCTCGACGATAAGTTTACCGTCGAGAATACCGTGAAATTTACGTAGAATTAGGGGTGAACGAGCTCTGTTTCATCGTATGGAATCGAATATGAGTTATTTACTCGTTTACCCTATTCATGGTAACTCTATAGGGGATTGTCCCACTACTAAAAGCACCCCTTCCATCCTTGCTTATTTTGAATGGAACACTGTATATTATTACAGCAAAAATCTTTTTTACTTTCAGAATTTTGTAATATATTGTAAGGGTGCGTTCCTTTCAGACTTTCAGAGAACATTAAGGAGTCGTGGCAGTTATTAGGAACTAACGCATGGTTACCACTGCAAGGATTGCGACCAAAAGTTTCAGAAGAAATTTAATTCTTTTAAATTTGATTAACATTTCGCTTATATCTTTAATTGAAGCTTCGTCAGGGCCATATTGCGAATTCAAATTCATAGATATGCGTTAAAAGCAGCAGTACCCAATCCCTCGTTAATCCATGATCCAGTAAATTGGGCCTCTTATTTTTTACATTGTTAACCTTATAGTCCCCATATGAATAATTTCCGTAATTCGGATTCTCACACATCATTTAAAATAAATGGGAAATTGGAATGATAGGATTATTTAAACGGGATTTAAATAATCCAATCCAAAATTTTAAAGCGTTTGTAACAGGTAGCATGCAATATGGCTCCAAAGAGGAAGCACGTAAATTTGAGCATCCAAGAAAAACGTGAAATTTTGGAAAAGTAGAGGCTGGTGTAAGTGGTGTGAGTCTCCCAGAAAAATATTACATTGGACTGCCGGATATTAAGGAAAGTAAATAGAAAATAGAAATGTTCGTTGGCAATTATTACCAGCAAGCGTAATATTCAGAAATGAAAAAATTGTCTTCTGATATTATTGGCAGAGCTCTATATTCATGTCTGTATTCAGTCACCAGGTTTCATTTCTTGCCAACAAGCAAGCTTCAACAAGTGCTCGTGTGCTCCGCTATATTATAAGAATTTAAGATTATAAAATCATAATTTGTAGAAAAAGAATGCCATGGTTCAAGATTTACCTTGAAGACTGATCGCGTGTTAAAGTGCGTCTGTGAATACCTCTGTTTAGTATTCCACATTGTAAAGATAAGTTAAAAAAGGAGTTTGATTTTAACCTACAACAAACAAAAACTTATAACAGGCCGAAAACTTGGAAAAATACACAGATGTATGTTGTAGAGTAGAGTGATTTATTTCCAACGCTCACCATAGCGATCACATTTATTATTGGAAATAGGGGGTAGGTTTAAGATTGTCAAAGTTGCTGAATTTTGCGTGGACCCGCTATATATCTTATCTCATCTCGTTTAACTTGACTTCAATCAAGCGATCCTAAATTTAAATTTCGAGCCGAACTCCAGTCGTGTAAGACAATTGTTTCAGTTCACTCGCGTCTCGGTAAACGCGATGCAAGGACCTTGATGTAAGCGCGTTTGCTAAATCCCATTACATTTGATGCAGTTCCTCTAATCTTTCAATTCCAAGTTCCTCACATGCAAAACTACTTTCTACGAATAAATTTTTCCCTTCCCAAATTAAAAAAACAGATATTTTAAAATTATACGAAATTTCTCCTTACTTAATTCATTCTTAAAGCTCGCGTATTACGTAACAGACGAATACCGTAGGGGAATGTTTGATTTAAAGTTTGTTCCCCGACCCGGCAAATAACAAGGTTTTATTTGTCGCTTAGAAAAACAGCAGTTGTTCTGTTATATTTCCGCTTTGCATTGTTGGGAAAGTTTTATTCCGAAAACAAAAAGGAAAAACAGAAGGGTAAATAGAGCAGCCCCAACGTTCACTGCCTTGTTTTGTTTTTCCCTTTTATTGTTTTGCTGTTATCGATTCGAGTTTCCTTGCGTGCGACAAAGTGAAATGTTTAAATGGATATTTAGTTTAGTGGGACTGCGGTAGGTGCAGTTATGATTTATATGTTTTGAGTATTTATTTTAAAACTAGTTTATAAATAATAACTATCGAGTTTGTCCTATTTTCTGGCAATATTCGTTTTCTCAAGTTTGCATTAAATTATTGTTAATTTGAACGGATTGGACATTTAAAAATCACCTTTCCAAAGATAATGACAATGGCGTACAAGCCACAAAATGTTCTAGCAGAATTTATTATTGATTGCGGAATCCCTCCAAACGGAATTCAAAACAACATCGATACTAATTGTAAGACCTATCCAACCATGTCTAATCCGGATACATAGACCCACGAACACGGCAAAAGATCTGATTTATTAATTTTATTTCCGCCTCGTCGTTTGCTTGTAATTAGTCTGTGTCATAGCCAGCGCAAAAAGCTGATGTAGAAATTAAATTATTTCATCTGCCAGCGAGGCGGTTTGCACTGGGATGAGCTAGTGGCTGGAACGGAGGGTAGTACATACATACATGCGTAAATATATGTACGTGGTTGCCTCTTTTTCGGTGTAGGGGGTCCGGTAATTACATATCTTTCCGCTATTTTTTATTTGGATTTTGGTTTTTTTATAGCTGGATGTAAAATGCTGCGAGAGTGTTGTTTGCTGGAATAATTAAATGCTGAAATTTGAAAATTTGTTTTGGATTCTAGGAAAATGGAAGAGAGATTCGATATGGTGAATATTTTTTGTAGATGTAGATTTTATTTCGGAATTTAATTCAAATATTCCTGGTTGATAGTTCCATAACAGCTTTCCATTTAAGTGCTAAGAAGAGAAAGATAAATTAGAGAAGCGATAAATTAAAAGTGTAGCGTTTAGTATTTGCTCTCTCGATCAAATATTTCCGCCCAGATTGGAGGTTTGCGTCGGTAGAATCCTGCACCGACTTCTGTGTTCATTCTGGAATATGTAAGTCGAAAGAATCCTCCAACGGTGTTTCTGTTCGAATGCAGGTTAGGTTTTGTGGCAATCCTACCACAAGTATCTGTATACAGCCTAGCTTCGCTTTCCATAAATGTGTGAAGAGGTATAACATCTAGGAGAATTTCAAGAGCCAATCTTGTGGCATTGCCAGGACCTGAAATTGTTAGTAATAAGTAAACAAGCAATGCAAACAATGGGGTTAGCATTAATCTTGAGGATGTTCCGAATAAATTCGTCTGACTTCGGCCTGTATTTTCTTGATCCGAAGAACACGTGACTGATGTCTTCGCAGAGCGAAGAGTCTTTTATTCTAATGCGATGAAGATGTTTTCCATCCCACAATGTCCAATGTCGCAAGCGATTGAAGGTAACCACAAACCTTGATATCTACAATTCAATCGAAATTTTTTTGATAAGATATTTGATGAACAAGTACCGCATTTGTTGGAGACGACTTTATTATACCAGAGACGACACGAAGAGACTGGAAAATTGTAATGACCCAGTCAAAGCAAGAATTGAAATATACAAAAAAATAATTGCATTTACACCTTCAATAAGATCGTTTAGTTATAATACACACGCTACCAAAGCTTTTGCATTGGAGTATTCTCCATAAAGAGATAAAATTCCTCTAAGTTGCTACGACGCCCTCAAGTAGCAGAAATAAACCGTATCAAGCCTTCTACAAAATTCGGAAGTCCATATCCGCGCTAATGAAACAGAGCAACGTCGTACGAATAATTTGCGGAATTGTTTGCTCGTTATAGCTGTCCATTAAGTTATAAGTATATTTAATTTCAGTAATCGTAGGCTCCGGTTCCGTATTCTCTCCATCTTCGTTTTTCTTCTTGAGTTAAATCGTAATATCCTGGCGCTCCTTCTATTTCCGCGTTGTTAGCAGTCGCATCACCAGAAGAAACTGGAATTTCGTGCCTGGGGTCCAAAACAAAAGTGGAAGGATTATGTTTGTTCCTATAATGGCGCGGTTCTTAGAGTTGTCGTCGAAAAGAAGGTTAGCAGGACCCTATAGGAGAATTGGAGAAAGTTTGTACTACAACTGCATTAATAATTTAATAACTAGTAAATGAAGAGAAAATGCTATTTTTTGTGATGGCGGTCCGAAGCTTTTTTAAAGCTTTTTATAACCTCAGAAATGTTGTCGTTTTTCCTTTTTCAATATAGTCGATTAACAGAACTCCATTACTATCCCAATCTTCGTCTTTTCGGAGCGGATTCACCCTTCGCAGTTCATCAAGCGTCTAATTCCGGCGGCGTAGTTACGTTCTTAATCAATTTCAGCTTTTGTAATTTAATAATATGCCCGGTTTCGATTATGTGTTGTGCTACACTTGGCGATTCTAGCCTACCGCATCTGTAATACATAATACGCATTCTCGAAGCGGCCAGATTGATTAATTAAACTTGTGTGGCGCGAGGCGTGCCGATACGTATTGTTTGTTTCTTCCTATTCAATTTTACAAAAATTTTCTTGAATCAATAACTAAGTTTCTATCACCGTAAACATTCCAAAAATTATAGAACCAAGTCCGTTAATTTACAACAGGATGGTTCGATGAAACTATTCGTATAAAAGCTGCATCGACAAGTCAAAATAAATTTTTATCCAGATGTTTTTATAGACGCATAATTTCTTTAATCTACTGCAAAACAAAACAATTTCTGCAGCGCCCGAAGCGACGCGACGTGAGAAATAATCCGACACATCACTTAGTTCTATTTTAAAGTTAACGCCTTGCGACGGTTACTTATACGGTTTCAGCTTCTTTTCCGACGCCTGGCGTATCTTCACTTGTTTCTACTTTATTTCCTCCATTTCTTTTGTTTTCGTTTATGTTTCCGGGCACTTGTTCAGGGCGCGAACTGTAAATCTCATCACTCCACGCGCGGATGTGAATTCTCTCGATATAAAATGTATTGCATTGTCCGGAAAGCAATGCTCTATAAGTTTTTTTCCATTTTAAGGAGGAGTACCGAGGATGCATTTGTTTAATGAAAATGTTGCTGAGTTCTAGATTAAAGTTAAAGTTAATATTTCCTACGTTTGATTTGTTGCTTTTAAAAAGAAATTTATACGGGGTGCGTTCAAAATATAATGGGACTGTGTCAACATTTCATCCACAATCGTATGGCGCTTCTTCAGGCGAAGGAAAGGTGGTAGTTAGCATGGCAACTCAACGTGACAACCACGCCAGAGGCAAAGCTAATTGAGCGGGAATCAATCGACCATGGTAACTCAGCATGTGAACCGCGATCAATTGCTTCTCGCAAAGTTAGTTTTGCCTCTGGAATAGTTTACACGTTGAGTTAATGCTAACTGTGACTTACCACCTTTCCTTTTCCTGAAGAAGCCCCATATGATCGTGGGCGAAACGTCGTCTTGGTTTTTAACTAAATAGGGCTAAATTCCAAAAAATTATGAATTAAATTTTGGTTAATTTGGAGACAGTTAGAACTTCTGAAGAAGTTGTGGTCACGTATAACATAGCAGATTTAAGATCTTTTTATTTTCAAGTATTAAATCTGCAAAACAGGACCTATACACATAAATACAGCATACTCCCTTTCGTTTTGATACTTCGCCTTTCCCCTAAATAAACATCACGGCCACGAACAACAGCAGCAGCAACGGCATCAATACCGCGCGCCATTTCCATATTCTCTCATTATGAATTCCATCTCACCATACATATTCATCCCTACTTTCAGCATATTAACGATATTATCGTCTGTTAAAAGCGTTTCGCCTATATTATTAGAGCGTGTACAAACACGTTACATACTTACCCATGCAAACAATACATGTATACGCTTCTGTCTTGCGTGAACATGTTTATCCAGAGCAAGAGAGCAGACCCCTGCCACTACCTTTAGATCTGCGTATGTATATAGGTAGAAGGTGAGGAACAAGACACTCTAGCAAGTAGTTTATGCTTACACCGGTAGGATTAATATAATCTAGAACTGCTTATAACCCACCGGTATATCTAGCAGGAAACGGATAAGGAAGGATAAGCTTGTGGTCTACATGTGGATATCTACGTGAGTTTAAGATGTTAATGCCGAATACCTTGGTAAGGTGTGGTAATTCGTATCAGAAAAAGACGTCTTTGTATGTGGATGATGTTTGATGCTTTAATAATTTACTGCTTTAATTTAGGCCAAGAGTTCTCAAGCTTACGACCAGACACGTATTTATTATATTCTACCTAATCTTGACAAATGATCAAACATGGAATGAGCAAATTACAATCATGCATGAATAACACGGATTATGAACTGAATTCTAAACTAAAGAATCTAGCAAAGCATGGAATGTTTCAACTAATCTAAACGTATATGGCATTAAATCTATAATAAATTTGAATAAGCAAATATATATCCTAAAGTTATTAGTAACAAGCAAGCTATTAATGCAAAAAGAGAGGTTTTGCATTAATGGCTTGATGAGGTTCCGAATAAATTCATCTGACTGCGGCCTGACCGATATGCAAGCGACTGAAGACAACCACAAATTTTCTTGATACCCATTGAATGCCATTAGTTCCGGCTCAGATGTTTTTGGATCCCATAAAAGTTAAATCTTTTCAAAGCAGTAGGGTGTTTGCCTCTCTGGAAACATTGATTTCTCGAGGGAGAAAATAAATTTGCAAAAGCCAAGAAGTAGGAAGATTGCGTCCAAATGTTACTAGCCGATCAGCTTTTTCATTTCATGTAATTCCTACCTGACTGTGCACCCACACCAAAGATAAGATTTGTCCCAAGGCGTGGGGCTTGAGTAATCTCCTTAATTCTTTTGTTTGGTGTGCACCTGAGCTGGTGCTTGAAGGGCGCCTTTAGAATCAGTTTCCCATTTCGATTTTGTGTGCGATGTGTATTGCTGTTAATTCACAGGTGAAAATGGAGGCATAAAGTGATAACGCTCTAGAAATATTCATGCCAAGAGAAGGACAAAATACGCCAATTGAAGATTGTGAACGATTCCACGTAACTGAGCCATCGATGAGAAAGAGAGATGTGATCCGGCCACCAACTCTTGGAAAGGAGAAAGACTTAATATTAAAATTCCACTGAACGTTAAAGTTGGTAAAAGGGTTGTAATCGATGACTTCTATAGTACGGATAAAGCAAACTTGTGAATAGAAAAGGGAGAAATGTCTTTACTCCCGGAAACGGGGATTTCTTGCTTAATCCGTAATTCTAACAAGAAGGAACGCCACAACAACAACAAAATAAACAACAAATACAATCAATATAATGTACACCAAAGCAATAAAGGTGTTAATTCAAGGATAAGGAAAATTACGATTATTTTAACAATTTCAGTTTAATGGGTTTTCCAACCATTATCGTATCTTTTGGAGCTGTGGATATTTTCTATTGAGTTGTTTGCGACTGATAGTGGTATAAATAATAACGTCAGTTAGGGAAAATTGCTTTTAGATTGTGGTGAAGATATTCCTACAATTAAATAAAATTAAAAAGTACAATATATGAATTCCAAAACTCTTCAAAAATTAAAACGCTTATTCGCAATAACGATAACATCAAACTATAGCTTATTTACATTATCAGCTTTGCGTGACAAAACGTCGAACCTAAATTCTAAGAACTTGCGCAACATATAATCCTAGATATTTCATACGTTTGAACGCTATGCAGCTTTATGCTGCAATATAGCTATCGCACACCTCTTATTCGACATTTAGAAAGAGCAAGAGAGGGCTAGATGTTTGTGCTATGTGTTGTATATGCACAAGTTTCCACGAATATTTATATTTACGGGCATTTACTTTCTATGCATATCGATTTTGCAACTTAACGTTGCATTCCGGGACGGCATTTTTTGCAGTCGTACAGAGCCAGACGTTAGGAAAAATCAATGTGGGGCATTGAAAGTGGAGTTCGTAACGTTGGATAGGCCTTAATGTCGTAATGTTCGTTTGAAAATGAAATAATGAAAAATTTATTATTTAAATAGATACACTTCAGCGAACTTTTAACTAATCCTTAAATCCATGTAGATTTAATGGAGATAATTTCAAGGGGTAAGTTTCAAGTTTTTACAAAAGCACCTTTTCATGCGTTTCAACAAATTTTTACTACAGTAATTTTTTATTTCAGTACAAAGTACTGAAATAAAAAAAATGTTTCGCATGTAAATAAGGACCACCCTAGCATACGTACAGAAGCCACATCGATAGACGTTTCGGTCTTTCAGTAAATATATGTGTAATATAAACTATGGCAAACGTTTTGCATGGGAGTTAATACATATTTCGAAAAGGTCGAATGCCGCCTAGCCTCGCGGAAGCGAAGGTCTTGATTATTTCAACGCTGCCTTCCCTTATGAAAACCGGCAAAGCAGAACATATAATTACGAAATTTTGCACATTTACATATTTGCTTTGCTTTAGCAGTACGTGTGCGCTAGAATTGGGCACTTTCTATGCGGGCGAATTTAGCGTATAACTTGCTCCGGTTCAGGCAGAAGCGGCAGGTTTTGTTTTGTATATGCTTTATAGTTTTTTTTAAGACGCACTGGAAATTACGAGGGGGAAGATTATAAATGTTTTATAGAGTGGGGTGAATGTTATTTATTTCATAAATTTAATAAAACGTTCGTCTAATAATAACAACAAAACGCTATTATAATACCTCCAAAATTGTATACGCTTTCATGTCAGATCAAAAGCATAGGTTCGTCCCATTAACAGAGCGGTAAACTGCAAGTATTACACTAGCGTTTGCGATAGTAAAAGAGGACGTTTGGGCGTACACGAGTGTAAAGCGTAACTTGAACAGATTGGTTCGCGATTTTAGAATGTTTCGAAAATTCAGGTTAACTTTCCGGCAAAGTTTTAGTTTAAAGGGTGAATATATTATACGCACATCAAAGGAGCTTTAATGCTATGTATGTACGTCGAGTAGGTGTACATTTGCTATGTAAATTATAGCAAGATCGTCATTTTTGATTTCTTACCCAGTAATAAGATTCCTCGCCTAAAAGTGATTTATTTTCAAAATTTACAAATTCAGATTAAATGTGATGTAATAGTGGAAAACCTACGCTGAAATGTATCCAATTATGACCAGACTTCTTCTATGAAACAGTGAATGCGTTAGATATAAGTAGTTAACGTTGTTATTGGTGTTTTATATCCAGATATGCCAGAAAGACCACATAAAGCAACATTAAGTAAAGTTCTCGAATAAGTAAAAATAAACTCCATAACAAAAAAAAGATAAAATCCTTTTTTTTTAAAACCTAAAATAGCTTCCATGGTATTGATGGAATCTCATTTACGGCTAAAGCAGTGCAAGGACAGAAAAACACACTACCCACGGATATGTCTCTGCCTGCCCGGCGTCATCAGCGTGGTTCCTCGAGTGTTTTGACTCTGCCTTGTACAGTTTATCTCACAGTCAATACCACAACATTCGAAGCGACAAAACAGATGTCTTTTAGCGCTGTCTAGGGACGCCTGTCATTTGGAAAGCAGCGACACTGTTCTCTCCAAACTTCGGGACTTCGGGACAAACTTCGGGCTTCGGGACAAACTCCACGCTTATTTTATTCTTACAAAAAAAAGACAATTCTAATATTCAAGCTACAAAAATCTTGAGCAATGTAACCAACCACCTTGAATTATGACATCATCATAAAAAACGAGCACCGCATTAATATCAAATTGCTCGTGGAGACAAGTTTTCAATTGTTGAAGGAGGTGTTTAGGAGTTTAAAGGTGAACATCCTGGTCGACCTATGACATTCGGAATTGATGAAAACATTTGGAAAATTGATGGAAAAATGATGATAGACATGAGAAATATTGACAGTTGACATCATAGAACGCTTCACAGCAGATCCAAAAGTCATCCTATGTGGTGAAATGCTGGTTTTCTAGCACTGCCCTGAAGCAAAGCTTCAAACCACGAGCAATAGGAAATGGAGGCTCTAAGTTTTCAGTTAATCTAATTAAACGCAGCAAAAAAAGATCAAGACCGTTACCGGGTTGGTGACTGAACACTGTCTCTTGAAATAGCATCTAAGTCGAGTAAGCGAGCCTGGTGTAGAAGAAATAATTCCTCGATGCGACACGTCAAGCGACAAGGTACCGTAAATGTAAATCACGCTTTAAAAAACTATTATCAATGTAATCCATCGAATCATATCGTCGAAACGGAAATTATCACTAGCTCATCATCGTTTCTTCCCCCACCATTTTACCACCGCACATATACAAATAATTAATCGCCTTATACCTCCAGCGGCGCGCCGATACGCCCTTGCTAACTTTCATTATAAGTTTGGAATTTCATCATGATTGCGTGAATTATCTATCGTCGGCTTTAGTCTAGAGTTCTCGCTTTGCATTATAGACTAGAGTGGATACATATGCGGCATGTTCGGCACGCTACGTTCATGCTGAGTCCGTATATGCCTATGTACATATGTTGTTACATATGTACATATAGATATAACGTTGAGTCAATACAATAAACCGGAACGAACTTTACACATCCCGAACACGAATTAATCGTGTTAGTTCGACGTATGGAGACCGTATAAAGACAGCATTGAATCTCCCATATTCCCTAATTTCATCGTTCCTACGTAGCCCGCAAGATTGCACTTGATAGAACAAGTTCGCGACGAGCTGATCACGTACAGTAAGGATTGGTTCTGTAGTTTTAGATTTTATTAGAAATGTGCTTTGTTCCTAAAAATTTACCGTGGTTGTATATATGTATTTGGTCGAAACATTTGAATTACTTGAAGAAGGAATATGACGTCACAGTAGACCTCTGTTTATAAACTTGCGCGTATTAAATTAGTTTTGAGGCTTGTGTTTGCGCACTGCTTTGGTATGTTTCTTGTTGTATTCATTCTTTTTATTAATTCCACTTTATTTGTCTTTTATTTCTACTTTTTACATCCATTGTTGAATATGGGAAATGTGTCAACTGTTCTTATTAATTCTGCTTTCGTAAATTGGTGAGATTCATTCAAACATCTTCACGAATACATATAGAACTCTTTGTATCTGAAAAATATTTTACAAACATTCGACACCTGCCTACTCGCCTCCTTTAATGCATTTTAAGATATCCACTGCAGGAGACTGCATGTCTTTCCTTTCTGGCGTACATCCAAATCCAATCTGTATATATTATGTATAATTTTTGCCTGTCCAAAATGAAGGACGTGTTGGCAACCATAACCTGTAATAATGAAGAAATACACCCCATCCAAGAGCTCCGCTACCCTGATATCGCGTGATCGAGAGCCTCTACATGAATACACGATCAAATTGTATGTTTCTACCTTGGCCTAGCGTTTCTGGTGGCCGATAGCATGTCTGTCCCGTAAATAATATCGTGCTGCAAACCTTCGATGGCATGGAATAATTTTCGGACGACTTTGATTTGAATAAATTTGAAGTAAATTGCAGGTAATAGTGTTACGTAACTTTATCGGAATAACATCCGATTCATACAAAATTTATTGAAGGAAATGTTAGTATGTTGAAGAGTATATTATATAAACGTAAATGGATGGTGAATAGGTTGTTAGTTTGTTCTTTATCAAATACAATGGACACGATATGCAACGGAAATACAAGAGCGAATCGAATTCTTGTTTTCTTCATCACCAATCGCCACTGGGTAACAGCACATTTCCTTTTATAGCCAACCTCTTCCTGTGAATCGAGGTTGAGATGTTTTCTATTGATTTGCAAACTAAATTCAAACTAAATTCAAACTAAATTCAAAATTCCGTTGCACTAAATTTTCCCATGAAGAGGAAATAGGAAAGAACTTGGCCTTCGAGGTCTTCAGATCTCATACCGTTGCCGGTATTAAAGAAAGGCACAAAGCAGTTAAAAGAGTAACGACCACTTCTTCGCAGACGAAGCTGAAAATGTTAAGAAGTCAATGGCCGTACTTTCGAAGATTTATTAAAAAGAAAGCAATGATTAGAACAATGTGTGAAGACTGTTTTTGAATTATTTTTTCGTCTAAAATACAGTACTGTAAAAACAAGCTCAAATTTGCTACCTTATCTACGGGTATCGTTCTTTGTCCTCTTGATTCTGAATCTCGTTCCCTGCTTCGCTGACGTGCGCCCTCGGCCTTGCAGTTTCCTTCAACACCAAGTGTTCATGTTTACCCCGGATGCTGGTAACTTAGCATCGGTACTCCTCGCGTCATCTCTCTTCCTGTCAGGATGGGTAGGTAAATAGTCATTGTTACTTGCATTTCCAAAATTGCAATTTTCAGCTTTTAACAATTGTTTTAAACGTCTCTTCCATACTACTGCCCCGTCATTCAGTTCGAGCAAATACGCTCTGGTTCTGAATCTTTTGCATTTAATTTATGCCACCTGTATCTTTTCAGAAAGCAACTCAAACCTTTTCAATTGAAATGTAATATCGTTTAAAACGTCATGGAACAAATTAAAAAATAATTCTAAATCTCGACTACAAACCATCAAACGTCAAACTCCATCGTTACGTGAGCTTTAATACGAGCATACATAGATATAAACCTAGAAACGTTGTAACTTGGACAACAGTAGAGTTCGTATTTTATTAGTTTAAACGCACAGTTTTACGGCGCACCGTATAACTTTTACGATACCGAGAAATGTACTCGTTCCTATGCTCGAACTCGCAGTCAGTCCGAAAATCTACTAAAATATCTCTTATATCTACTATTCTACAGCGATAATGAATTACCCGTTGTAGTTGTTTTGCTAATTTTTTTGGGCGATAATTTCCACGATTTTAGTATGTCGTAGAACCGTCTAGGTGGCGTTGGTAATGGTAATTAGGTATACAGCGGAAGTTCTTGAAATTGATCGTAAAACATTGTCATTATAGTAATTCCTGTCGCGAAGTTTCTAAAATGGTTGTTGCAAACAATGTGTCGTTAAATGTTTTCCTGTACATATAACCCAATTATATTTCTTTTTATGCTTGCAGATGACGCAAAATGTTCAGAGGCGTTAGCGATATCGGGGACCGTTTGATCTATCTAGGCCAAAATTATTGGAAATGTAAGGTAAGAGGTAGAACCTGATATTTATCCGAGTTCTTGATGATAATGCAATAAAAAAGAATCTTAGAAAGGCCAGATTGATTTTTTTTCAAATTTGTGCAGAATTAGGTACAATCCATGCAATTTCCATAAGCAGTAGAATAGTTAACTCCCTGTATGCAGACAAGAGCTCGGGCTCCATTTTGATGGTACCATTTAGCCAATTAAATAATCTATCTAAAGGAAAATCCGAGATGGTCATTTAAAAAGATACTTGAAAACAAGAAACGGGGGAAACTTCAAACTAATGAGAAAACGTTTATTTTTAAAAAATAAAATTAACCCATCTGAGCATTTCTTCGAAAAACAAACTGCTTGAAATTTTATAAATTTATTCCATAATTTTACCGCGCGCAGTTGATATAATTGGACTTAATAGTGGGGTAGTTTCAATAAACACAATGACTTGAGCATTTCAATTTTCCAAGATCCATCAATTAGTAAAAATAATCCAACTAAGTTAAATAGAATTCAGTTCGAACCGCAACTTTAATTATTCCTTCCGTACGTCTAACAGCATTCACTAGGTATATCTGAAATTATTTGCGGAAAAGTTTTTGCCTCTGAGATGGATTTTTAAGTAGTTTCTCAGGGAACTTGGTACGTAAGTATTTATCTAACTTGTTTTCAAAAGAATCTATCTTTCGTATAAAGTTCTCCTCTATTTTCTATGTAGTTTCATTCCGGGGAAAGGACCTTTCGTCGCTGAAGTTCCGGGCTTCCATCCGGTAATTAAAGTTGTTGCAGGAAATATGTATGTTGCAGATATATACATAAGGTGGAAATAAATGGAGCTTTGGATGATATTGCCGCTCGAAATAACTTTTCTTGGTGATTATTGTTTGGTTTTAATTTAGTGCGAAAAGATAAACAAGAATAGAAGAAACTGATTTTAAGTGAAATTAGTTTGATGCAACATATTGCTTGACCTGACTCATAAAAACCAACTTTCAGAAACAAGCAGTTAGAAACTGAAAACAGTTTTATATTATTAAAGAACAAAATGGCGGAAATATTCTGTGAAATAATTAAATAAAAAAAAAAAATAGGAGAACGCACCGCAATAATCATAATTACTAAAAACATTGCCTTTTTGACTAATTTTCCCTCGCATACAATTCGGATTTTATAACCCTCAATCCTATTGGTCCCGATTTCAGTTTTAATTTAAATTATTAGATCAAATTACCATGTATAATCGATTTATAAATGTACATCGCCCGAAACTATAACAAACACGATTATTAATTTCAGCTTCACTTTGCCCCTGGCGACCCTTCACGTTGTCATAACACGTTCCCCACTTGCCTCCACGTATCCCCCTTTTTGCTGAATTACTGCTATCAATTTTCATAAACATTTCAATTGGAAATATCCACCTCGTGTGCCTAACGCTTTGGACGTTTGCGTTTGGCAAACCTGCGTTGCAATAAATTAATGATTAACCCGAATGCTGTCACTTGGAAAGGGGATTTTAGTGAGGGTATGCAGGAAGGGGATAACGTAGAGTTACATACATTTGCGGAATTCGGAAAAAAAGACGTTCGCGTCCTCGTTTAATAACTGGTCTGGGCTCTAAATTTATACGGTGCAATCCATCAAGTGAGCGTTGCTATCACAACATAGTTACGCTTGGAAATTTATAATTTTGTTAATACTTGGATGGCTGTCAGTTGCGTGAATTTCAATTGGACAAACTGTCTTGGATATTACGTGCAATGTATTATAGGTAAAAATAAGTGGTAGTTAACGAAAAGGAGAATTGTTTATAAACTGAATATTTCTATATTCGTTCTATACTGGTTGTGAACAAGTAAACATGGATGTCGTTGCGCGTGCGGCCATTTTTGAAACTTTGCAACTAGCTGCAGGTTCATGTTTAACCCAAAGCTTCGTCTCCAAATGCTTCCTTCAATTTTTTACGTATTTCTGCGATAGGCTTATCGAATCTAGGCAAATGAATTTCGTAATAATTTTGTTTAAGCAGGAAAACTATAAAAACTTTTTGTACTTTCTTTGAGGTTTCCGGTTTATTATTTTTTCTTTGTTTTTTTTTTTCAATAAAAATTGCTACATATTACGTTTCGGAAAATATGTTTGTTCCTTTTTCAAAAACCTTTTTTTTTATAATTAATTATGTTTAGTTAGAATTTTTATAACACTTTTACCTTTGGTTTTACGAAAGAAAGGAACCTTTCTTTCCTTTTCTTTCTCTCTCTATGTAGATATTTTGTACCGTTATGATGTGCATCGGGAGTCAATTTAATATTTAAAATTTCATTATTTAGTTGATATAAATATGTAAGTGTAAAGAAACAAACACAAATTATTTAACAGGCACAACAGGCTTTAAAGTTATAAATTTTGACCACGTTTTCTCTTTGTTATCTTACTTTTTTCATAATTAAATTGTTATATATATACTATGTTATAGTTATTTAGTTTCGGAAAATGTTCCGAGTTGACAGTTTTGTCTTGTGAATTCGTTTTAATTGCGAGGCGCAGCAGAGTTGGTGACTTCTTCTCTCGAATTTCCACCAGATTGGGTTTTCACCCTCGTCTTATATATTGTGTAAAATAGGTTTTCGTTTAAAAAGAAGAGTCCGCTAAACAACTCAAATCAAAATCACTAACGCAAATTTATTTAAATTTTATTTCTTATTATGAAAATGTCATTTTCAGACAAGCGTAACTGTAAAAAACAAAATTAATGTCATCGTTATGGAAACCAACGTACCTCACAAGACCTTACCAGGACATATGCCCAAAGTTACCATAGAATCGCAAGGTCGGAAATCCCAACGAAAGTAATATTAAAATAAATCCAATTTAGCCGGTTAAAAGAAAGAAGCAAAAATCTTCGGATTTTCGAAACTATAAAAACGCTATAATTCTTGCACATTCGAAAGATTGGATAAGAGCTGAAATAAATTTGGACATATTCACTCATTTACGTCACCACCTCCTATATCACTAAAACTAAGCGTACCGATCATCCGGACTGCAACGAATACGTTGAATTTGGGAAATTACCAAAAGTTCATCGAAGCCATTTGTTGCATTGTTGTTATGTTAGATCTGTACTTAAATGAAAGTCTCTACGTGTAATTTCCATTTTTTTCATAAAACTGATTTTCGAATTTTCTTTTAACGTTCACTCTAAACAAACTGTTCGGTCGATTTTTCCGCTGTCACTGCTTCAACAATAATAAACGTAAAAGTTTACGGTCGTTTGTAATAGTTCAAGACGCCACCCTCGTAATTTTGAAAGCATGGAAAGGCCATGGTAAGAGCTAAAACCTTATTTAAAATTTTTAAAAATTATTTCTAAATGATACCGGCTATTAAATGCTCTTTCTAACGAAGTATTAATGTATATCAGCAGCAAATTCGCCTCTAGTAATGAGCTTGTCAGCTTGCCGGCAGGTGTTTTCCCATAAACGACTATTAAGAATCAGCCTCTCTGATCAGTTTTCACAAATCAGCCGAAATTTTTGGTCGCTCATTCATTATCATCAAAATTTATCCTTATTTTCCGATCTGCATCAAAATTCTTTTCTAGGTGGTTCGATTTTTCCTAGAGGGTTTATTTACTAAATTACTGCTGAACCGGAAACAATCGTGGGGAAAAGAAGCACGACGGCTCTATTCCGACCGGATGAAATTTATTTGGGATTTCGTTCTGCCGGGGAAAACAGTAATTCTCCGTCTGTCGCCTTTAATTTCCCGATAGCCTCGGCCGAGTCCATCGACTTCTTGTAATTGGAAACTACCTCCGATACGATAGATATGCATTATACACTTTCAGAAGGTCTTGGATGAAAGTAATTCCACCAAATGAAGAAGAATCGTCTCACTGCTGCGAACGTGTGCGCCTAGGGTTAATTAGGTTCTCCACGGGAACGAATTTAAAGCTAAAAAGTATATTTAACTTCAATAAAAATAAATCTCCGACGCTGGGGCAACTTTAAAGCTTTGAAATGTATGTATACGGTTTGTTGGTCTTCATTATGAACTGTGAAAACAACCTTCTGTACATACGGCGCCTTCGGGCGATCTGCTGTTCGCGTTGGCTTCGTTGGATACATAAGACTGCCTGATAGGACTACGCAAACATCGTCATTCTCTCGTTAATGAAACTGCGATGTAACATGAGACTGGTGAACGTTGAATATCCAGCCGAATTCACATATTACCCCGTGTAAGGAAGCTATGTAGTGCACTAAATCCAAGCAAACTATTCAGTTTAGCGTGCGCTGAATCGATTACGACCGGCTCTAGTCTCTGATCTCCTATGGCTTCGAAGCGGCGAGAATTTAGGGCTTGTTTGGTGGATTTTGAGGCTCTCTACATGTTAAAAGAATTAGGCAAAGGTTACCTCGAAAATAGGAGACAACCTTCTTTAATCCCACACACACCTCTAGTTTAATTTTATTCTTTAAAATAATAATAAATAAAGTGATGTCTTGGTACGTAATGTTTAACTTACATCCGATGATATTTGTACAAAATTTAAAGTAAGCGGTTGAAATTATTAAACAAAGTTATTAAGAAATTATTAAATAAGATTATTATTTTCTTTATTTGAATTGTGAGGGTCAGGCAGATCTGTATTTAACCAGTGAGAACCTTCGCCCAACTCAGATACACCAGCTTCGCAACGGCTGCTTCCACTATAGTTGCTTTTGTAGAAACATAAGCAATCTCTTCACTAAAGGACTCAAATCTTTCCATCTTCTGCACCGGTATTTTGCAAATGAATAAGCCTGGCGTTTTTTCTGGTGTTGGTTTTGAATTCATTTAACGCCTACAAAAAAACGTGTATTCCTTAAAAAAATACGCGTATTTGCCAATTTCGTAAAACAAAAATAATTCTTCCTTCTACTTCCTTCTACGAACTCCGAATATCACCGAAACGATTATCGGACTCAATAAAAACAGCGAATTGAACTCTTGAATGTGTTAATTTGGTCTTTATAGAGTAACAATTCAGGTTAATGCTTAAAATTTTAACCCCCCATTAATATTAACGTGTACATTTATAGAATACACACTAGAAATGGGTAAACTTCCCGCCTTTTTAGAGTGTAGATTTTTACCCGCTACACACGTTAATTTGTAACCCTTTCAATCAATATATAAATGTTTAAAACAACTACACATATGTGTATGTTATTTCATTTCCCACACACAGAGATTGCCAAATATGTAATGCAAAATACCCTATAAGCTCCACAATTCATTTAATGAATACGAGAATGTATCATCTCACGTAATTTAACGTTAATAAAATAAATAAGGGAAAACCACTAACCACGCGCGACAAATAAACAAACGATGTTATGGAAACTATTTGAAACACGAAATGGTTTCTCGTAATAAGCACTCACACGAACATTTTCATTTGTTGGAATATTCCAAATTAAATAAAAAAAATGGATATATAATTGCTAGCGTTGATGCTATGCAATTAATTTAGTAATAATTGAAATATTCGGTAACATTCCGATTTTAAAGTTATACAAAGAGCTTTGGGCGTGGCGCCAATTTTATATAGAAGTTTTATATATTATAATTTTTTCTACAAAATACATAAATAATTTAACTTCTAAAATCAATAAAAACGGAGATTTAGTGCATTTGCACTCTCTGTAGCTCTTTCTGCTAATCCATTTACTTTGAGGAAATTTTTGGGAAGAACTTTGATGTACGAATTTCTTGGTGGTTTCTGAAGATGCGGTTTTAACTTTGAAATCTAGGTGGCCAAAATAGCTGCCTGTAACAAGCATACATTCTCGCCTATCAAAATGAGACAACTACCTGCTACGGTAAGATTGGAATTTGCTTATTTAATATATATTCCGCGTCGTTCGCTTTCTTTGTGCTCTCGTACTCCCTGCATCGTTCTTCAGAGTTTCGTATATCTTTGGTCATTCCTTTCCAGTAAGTTATTTCGTGGGCTCGACGAATTAAAGCCTGAGTACCAATATGGCCTGTGTGGATGATGTTGATGGCTCGTAGACAAAGCGCAGGATGGCAGCTTTGATAGTTACTTTCAATGAAACTGTGAAAAACCTTGTGATACAAATAATTCACGCTTGTTTTCATTTTACATTAAGTAAAGTACTACGCATTCTTCAAATGTCTCCTTTAAAATTAAAAATTCGTTATTCTTTTCAAGTAATGGGGATAGAGGTATAATGAGCTTCAAATTTTCTTTGAAATATTCGCCTGGCTCTCTTGCGCAGACTTCAATTGGCGCCCTTTATACACCTTCAACTACGCCCACTGAAATAAATCACATCCTTCATATTGTTCTTATTCGTAAAACTTGGCTATTAGGCTCCTCTGCTTCTAGATTCTAAATTTACGCACCTTCCGATGACCGCATGGTCTGAATACCAGACCCGAAGGAATTCCAAAACTACCAACGTTTTATTTCTAGCCCGCGCATGTAAATACCTGCATTTAGATCCGTGAAGATCTTGGCCAACTTCAACCGGACACATAGAAATTAACATATTATGTGCGTATACATAGCCGTCGCGTCGGATAGAGTTTGGGTTTATACGCGCTGTCGACGTGAAAAAGAAAAACAAACAAATTGTGCACGTGTCGTATTGATATTTTAAAATAAAACGGTGGCTGCAATACGTCTGTTTTATGCTGCGGATGGAGAGAGAAGGACTTATCTTTAGGAAGTCGAAAGTACTTTTATTGTAGAAAACTGGAGTAAAAAAATTGTATTTTTCGTTTTGTCGTTTTCAATGCTCTTTTTTAAGTGTTTTTACAATTAAGAAACGAATTTTTAATCCAAACTTCTACCTGCCTTTCAACGTAAACGCCAAGCCATCCTCCCCCTTCCCTTTTACAACTTTCTCTTCCATTCGCTAACTGTATATGTATATATTTCGCGTTTTCCCGATAATGACTCTATTAAAATTCATTTCGCAACTGTTTTCGAAAATGTAAAACACTCGACGCGTTCCTCACGAGATGAGTAATTACGCCATCTATTGATTTTAGCCATAGCTTTAATTGGTTTCCGCGCTGATGGTGAAATCGCACCCCTATCCCGCGACTGTATACGGCCCGTTCAGACGGGCTACAAGTAATACGCGTGCATCGGGACCGCCGTTCTTACATAATAGCGAAGAAACTCGCGAAAGTTTCATCCGACCAAACAAATAATAATTAATGCTGGAAGTTACTCGGCGAACGTTGAAGTTGCTTCGGGTGTGCCTCAGTTGTCAGGGCCGGATTCAGCAAGAATTTTTACTTTATGCTTTAAACCTAAGAAAAATGGAACATGATTTAGTCTATTACTTAAAAACTACTCATTTCCGGATAGAAGTTTATTGAGATATATTCAGATTTAAGTAAGGCACTGTATATGGAATCTAGTAGAACATCCTGTATAGAGATAATAGTGGTGCCAACCCCACTTAGAGGAAAGCTGCTGATCTGCTTTTGCATTCAGCCAGTTCCTACGGACTAAGTAGGAACTGGCTGAACCCGTACAAGTCTGTCATTCACTGGAAGGAGAATGACTGGGCCCTTCTTGCCCCGTGCTCTCCATATTAGAGAAGCTCTCTTCTCAACTTTTGATGGGCAACAGTCGGCACCGAATTCCCGGAATCTGCCTTGCATCTTGCCCTTTGAAGCCTAGGCCTAGGCCGCCAAGCACTGACAACTCTGGACCAGCGACAGAACGGCCCGTGGCCAACCAGAGTTTGGGTATTGAAGCTTCAGGGCTTTAAGGGTAAAAGCCATAAGGTAAACATGTACGCAGAGTGTTTGAAAGAAGCTTCACCATATTTTATTCACGTATATGAAGTGGTAAAAAAACTTAATAAACATAATTCGTTCCGTTGATAGAAATGAAGAAAACAAAAGGAACTGATACCAACCCTGCAACATTTGCTCTTTCACTCAACTCATTTTGCGCTTACAATAACGAAAAGCGATAATACAAAGTTTAATATAGAATAGTATCTGAAGACAGTCGCTACCAACTCACGTTAAAGTCGTACGACGAAGCGATACCGCAGACGTTTGTGATGAAAATAGCGGCCATTCATTGTTCAATTATTGGTGAAAATAACAAACCATTATTCTCTATTGTTTTTATTCCATTGACAGCTGCGAACTTCGGAATAAACCAACGTGGCAACACGTTTGTTCAATATTAGGGCTGCTTCTCGTTCGAAAATTGCGTTTTTAGACACTAATAAAACCGGGCCATATAAACATGTGTGTCGTTATCTTAGTATCTGTCCTTTTAGACTTGTTTTCGCTGGTCACGTGGTAAGGTTCTTTATATTTTCCGTATTATGGACCATTTAAAAAAGGATTCTTTAGTAGCCCTTGGAGATATAAAACCCGAATGTCCTATACATACTACAGAAGTAGTAGGCTACTAAAAACCACATTATAAAAGTGTTATAACTTGTGTATACTTAGGTCGTCAAATTTACAATTTTGTTTATGGTCCGGGGTTATTCCAAAAATTCATATGTGAAGCTCTAGGAAAAGCTTAAATTACAAAATTTGTACTGAAATAGAGAATTTTATACCAATGTCGTTTCCATGTTGAGCCTTGCAACTTTTTAGGCTCCCTCATGCTGCCAATCTCGACTAAAACAATTTTTTCGCTTTATTTTCCAATTTCTGGAGTTTTTGACAGCAATGATATTCTCAAAGAGTCATTATAAACACTTGCTACGGCACTGGCCCTAAGATGGTCGCTAAATTGCACCAGAGCTGATTGCAAATTAAAAGAAATACTGTTAAGACGCTGATTGCAAACTAAAAGAAAAACTAATAAAATTACTACTTGCTTTGAAATGCCTATTTTTAAATATTTAACTTATTCTTTCAATAAATTGGCCCCTCAGCTTCTGGGGTTGTGCGGTTCTTCAGTAATAAGTAGTCGTGCACGGAAAAATAAAAGAATTGATTTCAAAATAATAACAAATTTTATTACAAAAAGAAATACAACATATACAAAAAATAAGGTTTATTATTGAAAATGGGGTCCTCGGGAAGTAAAGAAATGAATATTAATTTCTTTAAAATATTAAAATTTACGACAAAAAAAACGATTTAACTGAAAAAAAAGAGAAAAATAATCCTGGTGGGCTTGGAAGGCCCTAACTCGCGGCTCTCCTAGCGTTAGTGTCCAGCTTGACGTTTAACAATAATATCCCTCACTTGAACCATTGAGCTGTAGTTAACGCCCTTGCGTCGTGGGGTACCTACTTTCTACCACGTACTTTCTTTACTACTTTATTCGTACCTCCTGTGACCACACCGGAACGCCAAATATATCTTCTTTGCGAGATAAAGGGCATTAGTTACCCTTTACTTGACTTTCTGGGCTACCTGCCTATACTTCGATACGCTGGTCACAAATCTGGTCGCCTCAGATACTCTTGCTCTGCTGAAGCAGTGCTCTGAACGAGGCCATTCTTTGAAGCGCTTTCTTCAAGCGGCCGCCATCAATCAAGCCGTAGTCTTGCGTTAGCGTTAGAGCGCTACAATAAAGCAGCACCGGTACCGTCTATACGCCTAACCTGTGCCTGACACCATCCCTTGTCTGAATTAAAATTTAGTGAATTATATGAGTCAATATCGGTCCAAGGCGTCCTGTTTTCGAGGATATACGAAACGGATAAGATTGATGGTATTTAGACGTGATTTGTCCATTTAGCTAACCGAGTACGCTGCAACTTAGCGACGCTGTTGCGTTGTATTCCCGTCAGTCACTTGCCTAATTCTACATTTAAAATAAATTAATTCTATAAGTTGAATAAATAAAAGCAATTCTGTTATATCTAAACCTTCAACGGTTATATTTCATCCTTGTTTGATAGCATTAAATCGAGGACATCTTCTGCAAGAGGACATCCATACATCGTCCTCAAATTCGGAAAACTTGAAAGGAACTAAATAGTTTATATTCCGTACAATTTTCTCGTCTAGTTCCCAAAATAAACACCAAAACTTGCAACGCAACGTCCAGCTTATAAAACCGCTAGGAACCGACATAGAACTGGAAGCCCAAAAGGCCCCCATTTTATCAGATTTTATGTGAAAACTTGTGTCCGTTCCAAATATTCGCCGTGCGACCCTTTAGACTTGTGTACATCCGTTCTTATATTTCCGTTTCCGGTTGCAAGCTACTACGTTACAGGGTTCTCGGACGTCTCTACGGGATATCCGAAATTATTTGAAATGGCGGCGCGTGTTTCTCACGAATATCCGGAACTTTAGATGGCTGCTAAAGCCTCCGAATGTTGTAGACCGACATTTTTATCTATATGCGGTTGGGTAGATGTCGCTACTGGGAAGCGTATTTTTTTCGTCTTCGATAATGCTTGGGAAAAAGGGAGTATGTTCAGTTTTGGACCTGCATTTTTCAATCTGCTTTACGAAGCAGGTTTATAATGAAATAGCTCTGATTAAATTTGCAGAAATTTAATCAAATGGCGTTACATAACATTTTTGTTGTTTGTTGTTGTAAAATTCGCCGTTATCCTTATCCTTTTTTTCGGGACTCTCAATACTATGCGTGTGAACCATTCTGCTTCCGCTGCTTCCTCTGTTTTTGGAATTATAATAAACACAGCTCATTATAATTCCAAATAGATAATCATCAACAGAAGTTGAAAGCAAAAGTAGATTTTATTGTCCATTTTTATGCTATTAACCACCCTATATCGAATAATAACCCGATCCGAAGCATATTTTCCACGAAACATTCGAAAACCACCAACGGCAATCAATTTGCAAACCTTCTATCAGCTTTTCCCCTTGCCCCGACCGCTCGAAGCGCGTATATACGGTCAACGGCAACTAGGTTCTCTCGCAGAATACGTACGACTTTGATAAATAATGCAAAATAGAGCGGCGGTGTAGTGGTGGGTTGTCGCAGCGCGGCATATACAGCCCGCTCGCTACCTTTTAACTATGCAAATAGGGCATTCGGTCGACAAACGCGAGGCACTCGCGAATACATAATGTGCACGTTGTATGCAGCGTCGTAGGTTTACTTTAGAGAGCGTTATAGGTATAGGTATTGGCAGGTGGGTAGGTGGAAATTGAAACGGATCTAATTAAACGAGCGTATTTTATTTAACGATGTATTAGTTGCTTCCATTTAATTATTGTTCCTGAGTGTTCTAGTTGAATTTCGACGTTAAATTTAGATTTTTGCGTGCGACAAAAGTCTCGGCAATTAAAGTTTTCCAGATTGACGTTTGACGATATTCATCATGTCAACACTTCTGCTTCTTGGAATACTGAAGCCCATGACTCCTTGGCTGACTAACAATGATGTCTCTTCGTGATAAAGCTTTTCCGAGATTTAAGCGTTCTAACCTCCAGTGTCACTGGGATTATTACAAAGGACTTCGTAATTTGACTTCGGCCACTATATAATCTGAAAAGATCGTATAAGTTCGGTCATTCTTATGTTGGAGAGTATTGGAGAGAATTGAATGTTAATAATAATAATGTATACAATAAATATGTTGGGAGTGTTCCTCTTGAACTGCAAGATGTTAATTTGATCAATAATTACTTCTCAACAATTACTGGAATTAAACTCCAACCTCATTTTGAAACCTTAGCTTTTTGTAATAATGATTGTAACGTGCACAATTTTAATTCACTTTTAAAATTGTTGATGATGTGTTGAAATGATTCTTTCGAATATTACTTCCGGTGCTTGTGGATTGGATAATATTAACATTAGAATGATTAAGTTCTGTTGCCTCTTGTTATTGCTCTTTCTTACTGAGCCGAAGGATTGCGGCGATCTATTGGCGTTCTTCCTACGTTGTCGAGGGTTTTGGAACGTGTTGTTGATGATCAATTTGGAACTTATGTGAATAGTCACGGTTTGTTTCCTGCTACACAATTGTTTTAACTCGCATTACAGGTGATACCATTAGCTCCGTTGATAATTTTAATACTACTGGATTGCTCCAAGAGCTTCGACGCCGTTAATCACGAGATCCTATTGGCTATTTTGTATTATACTGGTCTGGATTTTAATTCGCCCAAATTTTTCAGAGCGTACTTCAGTCTATAGATAGCGAGTGGTTCCGAATGGTGCTATTTCTAATATTATATTTTCGAAGTCTGTTGCCCCATAACGATCAATCTTGGGTCCTCTATTATTCTTGATTTACACATCGTAATTATTTTATTTGGATGACTCAGTAGTCATTTTCACATGTATTGTATAAGAAACAAACAGCCCCATAAAATTACTAAAATATGGAATTAAAGATTAGTGCGGAACAAAATGATAAGCTACACTACCCGACAAAAACATAGAAGCGGTATCGTTTCTATTTACGAAACAAAGTTTTAGACATTATATAAAATATAAATGAGGGTTATTAATACTTGTTATGTAAATAGTCCATTTATAGATATTTCTGGGTATTTATTGCTTCATGAGGGGTAATTGAGATTTTCCCAGATCAAAATAGGAATTTTAAATGAGACGAAAATTTAGACCCTGTGCATTTATTACATAAATATAAGCAAAAATGTTTTAATTTGATACCTCTGTTTATATGCAGCGGTTGTGCTGGTAAAGTGTACACATTTCACCGCGAGAAATTATATTTTATAAAGTGTTTGCAATATGGGTAGAGAAAAACAATTATCCTTGATAGAAAGGGGCAAGTTCTAGCCTGGCACCAGGATGGTGTTAGTAAGAAGGAAATTGCTCGTCGGTTACGAAGAAGCGATCATTGCGTTAGAAATTTCCTAAGAGATTCGGAAAACTACGGCAAACCAAAAGGCCAGGGGCGACCGAAAGCTGTAAATGAGCGGGATAAACGCATGATATTACGGTGTGCATCCAATTCTTCTGCATCGGCGAGAGTTATTGCAGAACGGGCGGGGGTACAAATGCACGTGCGTAATGTTCAAAGGATTTTAAAGGCGTCACCGGTAATATCACGGAAGAAAATGTTGAGAAAACCGCCACTTTCGGCGAAACACAAAGAAGCGAGGTTGAGATTTGCTGAAGAACACGTATTCTGGAAGAAACAATGGGAAAAAGTTATATCTTCCGATGAGAAACGTTTTAATTTGGACGGACCGGATGGGTACTCGCATTACTATCATGATCTGAGAAAGGAACCGAAAGTGAAAATGACCAGACAATTAGGGGGTGGATCTGTGATGATATGGGCAGCGATTGGATTCGGCGATAAGAGTGAGATAGTGTTTTGCACGAACAAAATGACATCTGCGACGTATAAAGACTTATTGCGTGACAATCTTCCACATTTTGGAAACCAATGGGCCGGACACAATTTTCTTTTTCAACAAGATAATGCGCCAATTCATAAAGCAAAAACCATTACTGAATGGTTTAAAGGGAAAAAGATAAAAACTTTACAGTGGCCGGCACGGTCACCAGACTTAAACATTATCGAAAACATGTGAGGTGAATTGGCACGTCGCGTTTATGGCGGAGGCCGTCAATATTTCACGGTACAGGAACTGAAAACTTCAATAGCGACGGAATGGCAGAATATCCCTCAAAATTATGCGTTAAATTTATATAAATCTATTAATAACAGACTATTGGAAGTGATTAAGAACAATGGAGGATCTACGCATTACTGATCACTCATTTGTTTATTTTTGTTTTACATTTGCAACAGAGCGTCTAAATTTCTGTCGCAGAAATTGTTTAAACATTGGAGTAATAATTTATTCTTTAGTTCATATATTACTGGAGGAGATAGTTTTAAGTTTATTTTACTTTTACGAATAAAAACTTAATTAGATATCTTGCTAGTTTCGCAAAGAAATGTTGTAACCCTTAAAACCCGTAAAACATCTTACCGCGTCTAAGTTTTTGTCAGGGAGTATATCAAAATACATTTAGTTAATGTATATATATATATATAAATAGTAATTAAAACATTATGCATTCGTAGTTGTTGATAAGATATTATTGTTAAGTATTAAGATTAATAAGTATTGACGATGGCACTTAAATATTCAGATGAAGAAGAAGTTGATATGTTCGAAGCAAATAGAAACTTTGAAAATATTTACGCGAGTTACACTGAGCATTTTCCTGTTATACGACAACCACACATAACATACTTAGCTTAGGAAGCTTCGAACAAATAAGAGCTAACTACGAAGTTAACAACATTTCGTTAAATGTTACAACAACGTAACATTTAACGAAATATTATTTCGTTAAATATTGCGAACAATCCAAACTCATCAGTTTGCCGAGTGCCTCAAGAAACTGGAATTTCAGAATCGATTGTTTGCAAAACCACCCATGGTAAACAACACATAAGTATCGGCAACCTCCGTACCACACAAGTTTAATTTATTATGTATACTGCGCCACAGTCCTTGCTATTATTATTTAAATACCACCCATATAAACCAACAATTGCACCAGATTTAGACGATGACTACCCACAAGAATGTGAAGATGATGCCAATTTTCCTAAGAAAATCCGCGAACAAATAAAACACGGTTTACCAATTAAAGTGTCTTCATTGATCTACTGAAAATCTAAATTTTGGTGAGTCAAATATTGTTTATTATTATTTGCTTTTTTCTTCGCGAATTGTGACGTATATATCGAGTGCACTATACTGATTTTGTATTATTAGTTGCGCATCTATTAAATTTAGGATTTATTCTAGTGATTTTTTTCTTTTTACTTTTATTGCAATATTATTATTAAAAGAAGATTTTAAGTTTAATTTAGTTTCGAATTCGTCTTATATTAAAGTATTTGAACAAACTGAATCAACAGAATTATTTGTTCGAAATAACACTAGACTATTTGTAAGGCGTGTATTCAAACGCAGACTTTAGTTGGAGGCACTTTTTATCAGTTGAAATTGTTTTTTGCGTATCTAAAATCTAACAAACACTCCCATTTGCGGTATTTCGAAGGTTACGCCCATCACAAGCCATTGTATGATGTACCACCCATTTCAAAGCAATCGAAAAGGACGGCAGAGATATCTTTTATCCGGACACGCCCAAAAACTACGTAACTACTTAATAAAATAATACTTAATACACTTGATAAATGCAGAAAAATATGCAATTTTGCTGTTATCGAGCCTACGTTATAGAGTCTATTGAAATACAAAGTCGCAGTAAATTCTATTCTAGAAACATCTCTTGCATCGAATGGCAGTAGTAACTGCGAGGAAAAAAGGACTTGACATCATTTTAGGACGGAAGAGTAACGTAATTATCCTCCGTTATATTCGTGAAAGGCCCACCACGCTGTAGCATATTTGAATTTCATTCCCGGCGGATACAAATTTATTTTTACGCGGCAAATAAGATTATTCTGCGAAACCACAAAGGTCCCAATCTACCGACCCTTGAAGTAACTTCATATATGGATGTGGTTATGGTAGCTATGAGTGCTACCCCTTTTTCATTGACTTTTAACCATGAAAAGAATAAAAAGAGCAACTTGATTAATCCACTTTAGTTTGTTATTGTACAAAAAATACGAGCAGCTAATAAAATTGCTCCTAAAATTCTTTTATTTGCTCGTTCGTTTCAAACCAATAAGCAAAGAATTTAAATATTCTCAAAATGAAAAGGATCTAAATCCCGAGGCATATTATTTAAATTCTTGGTTATTTTTCTTATTCCAATTGTGGTACATATATAAAAAAATGCGAGAAAATATCATCTTGATCTTCAGAGTTTTTATTGTATATAATCCAGATTTTTTCACCCTCGTTTCATTTTTCAACTTTTCCTTTTCTGGATTATTCGGTGTCGAAACGGTAAGTTTTCTTGAAAATGCAATTTCCCGTTACTTATTTACCAAAACACGAAGATCTAATTTGTAGAAATAACCTCTCAGTTCTAATAATCAAAAACCTAATAACATCCCCTACATTCATCACGTCGATTACGCTTTCACATCACAAAAGAACTTGTGCTATATCATCGCTACTGAAGGGTTCATCGTCGCCTTCTATTACGAGAATTGGGTTCCGTATAAGCGCTAATATCATATTAAACTCCTTCTATATATACATACATCCGCGTATATTATGCCATATATTATGCAGGATTGCGTGCGTGCGGCTGGCAGTTCCGACTTATTATTAACATTGCCACTACGTTCGCACAAGTATTATTGTTACCTCTCGAAATTATTAATTGCTTTTGTAGCAATTAGGCGCCTGAACAGGGGAAAAACGCTAGAATGCACGAAGGAATGTGGAAAAAACGAGTTTTGGCGCTTCGTCGATGGAAAAGACCACGCACTTCATTTGAAAAATGGTCGTTTTATACTTTTGATTAAAGAAGACGATGATAATTGGTTATGTGAGACGAAATATTCCTTTCAAGATGGGGAAGAGCTGAAAACGGGAAATGTTATTAAGATAATAGCATTTATATATCG